>CM068752.1:4128416-4454648 GCA_035084275.1 Hydrolagus colliei
CCCCATTGTTATGATTCAATAGATTATGGAAGCTCTTTCTCATCATCTTTGGCTGTAACAGCGAGCGGTAGATTTGACCCAGGGATGTGTCCTCAATCCATAGTGATACCAGTCTCACAGTAACAGCTGTGGAGCTGCTCGAACCATATGCCCTTGGCAAACAACACATGAGCTGTCTCCACATCATCAGAGCTGTACAAGCGCAGCGCTGAAGCCAGAGTTTAAAATGCAAAATAAAAAGACTAATGTCAGTCGGAATATTTTTCTTCATATGCGTTCAAATCCTACACGTCCCCCACCTCCACCCCAACCCTTCAAATCCAATCCCCCAGCTCAAGTCCAAACTCCAAACCTCCAACTGTCAAGTGCCTTGGGATATCTGCCTGACAAGAAAAATGCTTCATAAATGCATTTGTTGTTGTTATTGTGATGTAAATGAGGATGTTATGGATTTCATCTCATTGTGTAAATGTTAAGCCTGAAAGGTGCATTCTTCAATAACAACAAAATTACATGTGTATAGCGCCATAAACATCAGGAGGACGCCTCAAGGCGCTGGAAAGACAATATTCCGGACCCAAGCTGGGGCTGGGGTTGGGATTGGAGAGGGTTGGAGGGCAGATTGAAATGAGAATTTCTTCACACAGCGAGTTGTTTGGATCTGGAATGCGTTGCCTGAAAGGGTGGTGGAAACCGATTCAATAACAACTTTTAAGAGAGAATCAGATAGTTATTTGAGGAGGACAAGTTTGCAGGGCTATGGGGAGGGAGCAGGGGAGCAGACCGACTTGGATTGCTCTTTTCAAAGAGCTGGCAAAGACACAATGGGCCGAATGGCCTCCTTCTGTGCTGTGTAACTCCATGATTCTGATTCATAGATTCATAGATTCATAGAATTTTACGGCACAAAAGGAGGCCATTCGGCCCATCTAGTCTGTGCCGGCTCTTTGAAAAGAGCGATTCAATCCCACTGCCCTGCCCGCTCCCCATAGCCTAATAGACCTGTTCTCCCTAAATAAAGATCTAATTCCCTTTTAAAAGTTGTTATCAAATCAGCCTCCACCACCTTTTCAGGCAATGCATTCCAGATTCGAACAACTCGCTGAGTGAAAAAATTTCTCCTCAGCTCCCCTCTACTTCGCCTTGAAACTATTTTAAATCTGTGACCAAGAGTCACAGATTTGCCCACGAGTGGAAATAGTTTTTCTCTATTTGCCCTGTCGAAACCCCTCATGATTTTATAAACCTCTATTAGGTCTCCCCTCAATCTTCTCTGCTCCAGAGAGAATAACCCTAGCCTATCTAGCCTCTCCTCATAGCTGAAGTCCCTCAATCCTGGCACCATCCTAGTAAATCTTCGTTGTACCCTTTCCAATGCCTTCACATCCTTTCTGTAGTGTGGTGACCAGAATTGAACACAGTATTCCAGCTGAGGCCTCACCAAAGTCTTATAGAGGTTAGTCAGCACTTCCTGACTTTTGTACTCTATACCCCTATTTATAAAGCCTAGTATCCCCATATGCCTTCTTAACAGCCTTGTCTACCTGTCCTGCCACCTTCAACGAGTCACTAACACAAATCCCCAGGTCTCTCTGTTCCTTCACACCATTTAAAATTTTACTATCTAGCTTATATTGCCTCCCTTCATTTTTTCTCCCAAAATGCATCACCTCACACTTCTGCATTAAACTTCATCTGCCATTTGTCTGCCCACTTTACCAATTTGTCTATATCCTCTTGCAGATGGCTACTATCCTCCTCACTATTTACTATTCTCCCTAACTTAGTGTCATCTGCAAACTTGGAAACTGTACTCCGTACACCCAAGTCCAGATCATTGATGTAGATCTTATCATTCTATGAACGCACGGTCAAAGAGGAGGGCCTTGAGGTGGGTCATGAAGGAGATGAGGGGTGGGGCGAGGAGGAGGGACTGTGGGATGGTATAAACAACAACAACTTGCATTTTATACAGCAGCTTTCACACATGGTGTACTTGTTAACGCAGGTTTCTGTTATTTTCTTTCTCAAATCAGCAACAAGAATAATATTTTTCACAAAAAAATTCTAACCTTTGAAAAATAATAATAATAATAATCCTTGCATTTGATATCGCGCTTTTCACAGCTTATCGACGTCTCAAAGCGCTTGATCGGCTGCATTTCCTGCTGGGGCGACGTCGCAAACCTCTTCAAAGCATTGACTTCAAAAAGCGCAGTGACTATGTATCATGCAGGCGGCAGCGGCAGCCAGTTCGCGCACAGCGACGTCGCCTGCGAACAGCTCCAAAGTGAATGAACTATTTTACTCGGAGCAGTTACTGGCCGGGAAACCTGGGTTGAGAGAAGTTGCATTTGCACCTCTACATTTGATCTCAAAGAGATACTCCCCTTTCTTAGAGATGTACAGTACTGCCGAATGTCGCTCCAGAGGCATCAGTAGTATTCGCTCGGAGGGCGTAGGGTGGGAGGGAGAGGGGGCTGTCACAGGACTGATAAGAGATGAGTTAAATTGGGGTCCAGTCGAACATTGCTTTGAGCCGAGAGAGACTTACATCTCTTTTGTTGCGTTGAGCCACTCGTTACCATTCATCAGATGGAGCCTATGCCCCACTATCAGTGTGTTGACTCACCACCTCTCTCAGGGTCCTGTGTGCAGAGATAAGGCTCCCGCACGGCCCGTGTTTGTCAGTTTTGATGAAAGACTTCATCTGCTGAAGTATCTTGTCTGGCGGAGTGTTAGAGAGAAGATTGTCTTGTCACTATTGAATAACTCCTTCCCCAAGATTGAAGTGAAGCTCAGAGAAAGTGGGGAGTTGGGATGTGTGTGAGGGTGTGTGTGCGGTGGGGGGGGGGGTTTGGGGGGGTGGAGGGGAATGGTGAGTAAGGGGACGGGGAGTGGAAAGATTGAGAATGTTATGTTATCTTTGAAAGCCCGTATCTCTTACGTCCTATCCTGCATCGTACTGTCAACACTTCAATCGCTTTACGTTTGCTTTTTCCTTCCTTCGTAGGATTGATCGAGGTGTCGGGAGAGACCTGTCGCCCCTGCTTATCACGGCCAGGTTAAACCAAGCCCGTCGCTGTCGCTCTCCACTTGAGTCTCGCGAGCAGCAGGGAAACAACGTTAAACGTCATGTTAAACAACGTAACAAGTGAGTGAAAATATGAACTTGACTAATTGTAGTGCGGATTGATTTTATTCTCTCTCCCTCCGGCCACAATCTAAAAATTTCAACAAATGGTTAGCTATCTACAAGGCATGCGCTTGGGAGACAAAGAGAGAAATAGAGAGAGAGAAAACAAGAGGAATGGGTCACTTTGAAAAATTCTGGAGTGAGCTCAGAGATGGAGATGGTAACAGAAACCCCAGAAATTGTACTTTTTTTTTTACCATGCGTTCAAGTTGAAAAAATTAGTTCCTTCATAATAATAATCCTCGCCTTTGAGACACCACATTTTCATGTCAGGAGAATGTCTCAAAATGCTCCCCCCCCCCACATCGGAAGGCATCACCTCCGACAACGTAGCCCTCCCCCTAACACTGCATTGAAACATCAGCTCAGACAATCTGGCTCGAATCCACGGCCTTCTCTCAGAGATGAGAGTGCTACCAACTGAGCCGCCTTCTGTCTGTTACCTTTCTTTCCTGTTGAGAATCCCTTCAAATATAAATAAATAATCGTTTGCCCACTCAATCCACAACTGTTTGTGGGGCACTGCTATGCGCGATTGGCTGCCACATTTCACCCCCAAGAAATACAGTCAATTAACTTTACCGTATTTTCCGTGAAGCGCTTTGAGACGTCTCAAAGATGCGATAAGGCGTTATATCATATATTACACACAGTACAAGGATAATTATTATTATTATTGTAATCTGTATTCCTTTTCTTATTATTCAGATTGCCTCTGTTCCTGCTGCTCAGAGTTTAATTGCACTGCTGAAAGGAATGTATTTTCACTTCCAGATGTAATGCAGATTAATAGAATATAAGGGAGTGAAGATAGCAACAAGCTGCTCGCGGAATTGTACTCAGGCCTAGTATCTCTGACAGTGCAAGATTGAGGAAGTTGCTTTTAACAGCAAATGGCCTGAAATAATTGCTACTGTGGTATAGCAAATTAAAATTAGTTCATTCTTCATTACATGATATCATTACATGGTTTCAACTCAGAATAAATCCACCATCAAAGCAATAGTCGTGATCCAAGGAGCAGAAGCAGGAACGCGTTAGATCTATAGATATTTTCAAAGCCATGTTCATTCCATCGCTGCTTCATAAAAATGCAACGAAGTTACTGTGTTAAGAATGCGCTCTCTCTCTCTCTCGTGCCAGGGAAATTGGCTGCAATCCATCTACATTGGTCGCTGAGCTGAGGCTCTGTTGGTCACCTGAGCTGAACCACTCACTGTTAATTGAGTGCGGATTATGCCTGAACTTTGGCTCACTCCAAAACATTTTCCATTCCCCGCTGACTTTCCTTTAAGTAAGAAATTTCATTGCACAGGTGCAGAGAAACCAGGGGCCAATGCAATCTATCATGTCCTGCTATCTCCCAGCAAACTTCAGATCCAATTACACGCGTAATAATAATCATCCTGGCGTTTGATGCAGTGCCTTTCACGTGAGGAGGACATTTCAAAGCGCTTCACAGGATATACTGTAGAGTGTGATAAAGGTGTATTTTGTAGGCAAAACCACATGTACATAATAATAATAGTAATACTTGCATTTGATACAGTGCCTTATCGCATCTTTCAGACTCAAAGTGCTTCGCAGAATGTACTGTATTTTGCGGGTGAATCTCCATAAATGTAGTAAAAACCACCCAATCACACGAACCCAATAAAAGATATTTCTATTTTGTTTTGTGGATGGGGCGTGGGGTAGCAGAGGTATTAATTCAACCATTTCCAACTTGTACCAAAATCATTTCCAACTTGTACAAAGATTGAATCAAATCAAATCAGCGCATTTACAAAGGATCATGATATCAATTAAGAGGAGTGCTGCAGTCATTTTTTTTGTCACATTTTACACAGGCATATTAAGCAGAGATTGTAACAGGCTCTCAGTATCGATTAGCTAAGTAATAGACAGCAAGTGGGAACAAGTGCCAGAGAATTTGGAAAAGCAACCGTGTGGTACATTAACCCTGGTGCAAATACAGCTTCAGCCCTTCAACGACAGTGGTTAACCAAGCAGCCCAAGTTAGCAATGAACACAGAGCGCAACATAGATAGAAGTCAATTTACATGCAACGCAACCGCTTTCATGTCAGGAGGACATGTCAAGGCGCTTTACAGTGCTGGCTGGGCACCCAAGCCCAGAAGGGGGTGGGGAGTTTGGGGAGGATGCAGTGTGTATGAGGGTGAGGGAGAGCTGAAGAGCGTTGAGAGGGGAGAGATATAATAATGATAATCCTTGCATTTGATATAGTGCCTTATCATGTTGTAGATACGCCTCAAGGCCCGTCACAGGGTGTGTCGTAAGGTGAATTGACTGTGTTTTTTGTGAGCGAACGACCAAAAGCAAGATCCAAGATAATGAATTCTCTCTTGAAAGGTAATTCGACACACCGTCGAACAAACGCAATAGAAAATGACATTTGTATAGCGCCTTTCAAGTCGGGAGGACATCCCAAGTTGCTGGACAGTCAGGGATTTGGACCCAAGTTGTGGGTCGGGATCGGGGAGGGTGGAGGCCAGAGAGGGTTAGGAGGGTGGCTGAAGGCTCGGTCAAAGAAGAGGATTTTGAATCATGCCTTGAAGAAGGCAAGGGAGGGAGTGAAGTGAAGGAACTGTGGGTTTGAGTTCGATAGGGTGGGGTCAGAAAGCTGAAGGACCAACCACTGATGGCAGAGGGAGCAGACAGATTGATATAGGGTCATCAGTAAGGGGGCAAGGCAGTGGAAGACCTTGAATGGGAGGATGAGTATTTTGAACTCTATCCTTTGCGGGATGGGGAGCCAGTGGAGGTGGGGGTGATGGGGTCATGCATCTGATACAGCAAAGGACACGAGGTGCAGAGTTGTGGATAATCTGGAGTGAAGGGGAGAGTTGGGGAGGCCAACAAACAGGGAGGTGGTATGGTTGAGCCTAGATGTGATCAACATGTGGATGAGGTTTGTGGATGAAGCAGTGGCAGAGCTGGGCGATGTTGTGGAGGTGGAAGAAGGCAGAACAGGTCATGGAGTGGATGTGGGGTAGAAAAGACAGTTGAGGGTCAAACAAGACGCCAAGGTTGCGAACTGGTGAGGGAAGGTGGAGTGTGCATCCAATGGATGCTGTTGCTGTTAGATTAAATTAAGCAACTTCAGGAAAGCAGTTTGGAGGAACAAAAGTGCTAACTACACAAATTAATTTTCCCTGGTGGGACTTCCCTAACAATTATGGCTTTGTCTTGAAGAGAAGCCGTCAGCTCCCATCTCTCTGTTTATCACTTTAATTTACGCGTGGTTATCTGATGAGCATCCCGCGAGGTTCTATTTCAGTACAGACTTCCATTTGCTAAACCACAAGAGTGTTTTCAGTCATGGAACAAAGGACGTTGGGAAGAAGTTGAAAAGATCAACAGAGCAAATACATCAGACCCGACCATGGTGTCAGTGTTCATCACCTGCCAGGATCAGGATTCATTGTTTCCAGAAAGTCAAGACATGTGCGCTTCTACACAAACATGCTGCGAACATTATCTAACAGTGAGAAGGAACCCGTTTGTCACTCGAAGGAGGATCGCTTTTCACGGTGGCGAATAAACCCATACAAAAAAATAACTCAAATAGGAATAACGCGGTCACTCAAACCATAACTGTTTGTGGGCCACCGCTGTGTGCAATTGGCTGCTGCGTTTCACCCGTAAAACATACAGTCAATCCATTATACAATGTATTCCGTGGAGCTATTTATGAAGTCCAAATGACGTGATAGGGCGCTGAATCAACTGAAAGGATTATTAATTATTATTATAGTATTATCTTCCGTCTCTGATTTTAAGAGTCGAGTGCTGTTGCTTGGAATGGAATGTGTACACTCTCCCCGGGGGTGAAGCTGTAACAGATTACTGTTGTTAATTACGCTGCTTGTATTTCCACACAATTATAATTTTACATTTCAATGTGTTTTTTGTTCTGCCAGGCCTGATGTGATGATAATAATAATCCTTGCATTTTGTTATAACGCCTTTTACGCTGGGAGGGCATCCCAAAGACGCGTCACAGAATTTTACGAAGAAGTGGAGCGACCGTGTATTTTGTACGTTTTGAGTATTTTACATTTTGCTAAGCTTTTCACTTGTCTTGTGTCATTTGCATCTCATTTTGAGCTGCAAAGCTGATTGGGTTTTAGCTTTCATAGATATTCGGCAAGTTTCCTCGCTCCAATTTACCTAGCAGAGGTAGGAACTCAGCTGTTAGTCGAGTGGTGGATCACTTTCTGTGGGTATTAATGTTTTTTTTTAATTTGGTCACTCAATCCACTGTTTCTGGGACACTGCTCAGTGCAATTGGCTGCTAACAAAATGCACAGTCATTCCATTTTACAATATATTCTGCTTTGAGGCGTGAATAAGGCACTATATCACAAGCAAGGATTATTATTATTATACATACTACATCAAAGAGAAATTACAAGCTTTGAAACTGGTTCACATTTCAAGGCATCAGCAGATAATCAAGGGAATGAAATTGCAGCTCACGTGCTTTGAGAATTCCTCCACATATCTTTAGCAAGATAGGTTCAGATGAAGAAACCTCGGGCCCATTGCACCTAGCTCATCCGTTCCCTCCAAATCCCTGTTAGTATAGCGGATAGATCACAAGAGATGTTCAGCCGGCTTTTCAGCCCGTTTGACCTCATCATTTCAAAGAAACCCATCCCATGGTTAAGTTGTTTCTTAAATGAATATACTCTCTGAGGCAAGATTACTGTCCTGAAATTGCCCTTCACCACCATGGATGGACAGCAGAAAGTATTTCTATTTCAGTCAACGGTCAACGATATCCCTACCTCATCTCTCCATGTTACAGCAAAGCTTAGATATCTTTTTTTTTCGCAATTAACTGAATTTGCATAGCAAAAGAAACCGTCTTAAATTGCTAGGAATCAGCAGTGACCATTTCCATTTTCTCATTAATAATTCACAAATGAAATCTTCTCTTCAGTAAACTTCGGGGGAATGCAATTGATGTACCATTTGGCGTAACAGCTTCCTGAAGTATTAATTCAACCAAATATACATTCACAAATGCAATTGCAAAGGTGTGCAATTGCATTTGTGTGTACCTAAGTGTGTGTTTTTGCTGCTGCTTAGTTTGGCTTCAATCACTCAATCCACGACTGTAAGTGGACAATATAAATAATAATAATAACCCAATATAAATAATAAGAATAATCTTAATAATAATAAGATTCTTCATCTTTCTTTGATACAGTGCCTTATTGTGTCTTTTTGAGGCGTCTCAAAGCACTTCACAGAAAATACTCTAAAGTGAATTGACTACGTATTTTGTGGGTGAAATGGGGCAGCCAATTGCGCACAGTAGGGTCCCACAAACAGTCGTGGATTGAGTGACCACATTATCTGATCAGAGATTATAATCTATGCTAGATAGATTCACTAAGGTGGTTTCTGGGATGAGGGGGTTGACATATGAGGAGAGGTTGAATAAACTGGGCCAATATTCTCTAGAATGTAGAAGAATTAGAGGTGATCTTATGAGACGCATGACAGAGTAGACAGTGGGAGACTGTTTCCCACTGGTTGGAGGATCGAAAACTAGGGGTCGTAGTCTCAGGATTAAATGCTGTATATATGATTGTGAAATCCTATCAAAAAACAACCAACTCGTATTTATGTCACAATGTACCTGCATTGGCATTGTCAGAGTTCATTTGCAAAATAATTTGGCAATGTTAAACCAAAAAATAAAGAGATATTTTGTGGGTGAAATGGCCGTGGATTTAAGTGTGTGTCAGACAACAACAACAACAGAATTGCACTTATAAAGCTCCTTTCACATTGGGAGGACATCCCAAAGCGCTGAACAGTCTGGTTGGGACCCGAGTAGAGTGGAGAGTGGGTGGGGGGGGGGGGGGGGTCGAAGTAGGGGGAAGGTGAAGGAGAGTGGGAGAGGGGGAAGCATTAGTGGGGCAGCTGAAGGCGCAGTCGAAGAGGAAGACATTGAAACCCTAGCTGACTCCTCAATCCCTCAACCCCTCAACCCTCCCCACCACCCCCCCCCCCCACCCCCCACCCACCACCGCACCACAAACTGACTTATTGATATTTTCTAAAATGGTTTGGGATCAAAAATATTCAAATCACATCACCCATCTTCATGTTTGCTGTTGCCAGGGGCAACCAAAACCCATGCAGATGCTGTACTGGGCTGCTGATGGTCAGGTTATAGACATCACAGGAGCTAATGCAGAAACGCTTTATTACCTGTGTTTGCACAAAGGTTCCTCTCTGTTGCCAAACAAGGTACAGTACTCATGTGATAGATACCTGTTTACTTATGGAATTGGCAAACAAGCTAATCCAAGTCCAAGAAAACTTCCCCCTATAAGATAAACTGGTTAAGCGCTGAACAGCAGCAATTAGTAACGTTTGGCCCAAACACGTGGCAACACAGTGTTTTATAGTGTATCACTATAATCAGTATAAGTAGTTTGCAGTCTTGCACTCAGTGAAGCAGGAGGTTAATTGTTCGAAGTGGGTTTGTCTTAATTAAAGCGCTTAAGCTTCGATTCCACTTCCCTCTCTCCTTTAATTATGACCTGTCTGTTAGAATCCAGCATCCTGCTTGCTGCCTCTCTCGGCACTGAAGGTATAATCCGCGCTCAGTTTGCCTCAGGACTGGCGGAACCCAATTAAGTTCAAGAATCAGAATAAAGGATGCGAAAAGAAAAAAATAAAACGGAATAAGTATGTTTGAACTTTTTAGCAAGTCTGTCCGTTCTAGTCTTTGGGGCTCGGGCCAGCGAGACGCACACTAGAAACTTCCATTAGACGCGCTGTTCTTCCAACTGTCAATTAACAGTTAACACCGCCTCACCAATTCCCTGCAAAGTATGTTTTTTGAAGGGGATTGCAGGCAAATTTTGATCTGGTATCAGATGCGTTTGATTGCTGAGGCTATTGTACAGCTGGGAAGGTAATAGAGCGCACGGATGTATAATTTGGCAGACTGGTTCAGGTGTCTATTTAAAATGATTGTTTATTTTATTGGCGCGATGTCAAATGCAAGGATTATTGTGATTTTTTTTGATTATTATACTTGAACTCCACGGTTGTGGCTCACCTCCAATCAGCATAAGCAGCCAGAAGTGCAACTGACCGCAAGTTCTACGCACCAAGAAAAAACACACGCAAAATACTTCAGAGGGTGGACATCTGAAACAAAAACAGAAGTCACTCAGCAGGTCAGGCAGCATCTATGTAGAAAGGAAAAGTGAGTCAACGTTTCGGGTCCACGACCCTTCGTCAGAACCGGGATATGTTGGGAGGCCGAGGGTTTTAAGGACTAACAGAGACAGCGGGGAGGCAGGGCAAGGAACACTTCACCATTTGCATCTCGGGCCATGGATTATCAACAGGTATATTCTACAAGCCCACCAACTCCCACAGCTACTTGGACTACACCTCCTCCCACCACGCCTCCTGCAAAGACGCCATTCCCTTTTCCCCAGTTCCTCTGCCTCCGCTGTATCTCCTCTGACGATGCCACCTTTCACGCCAGAGCCTCCCAAAGGTCCTCTTTTTTCCTCGACCAAGGGTGCTAGGGTAGACAGCGCCCCAGGCTGTGTCCATCCCATTTCCCGCACCTTTGCTCTCACCCCTTCCCACTCTTCCCAGAACCCCCACTTTGTTTTAGCATTATTAACACCTCTTCTCTCCAGTTTTGTTGCCATCCCCCACCTTTTGTATCACAACACTAACTCCTCTTTCACCCATCATCTCCCGCCCTCTACCCTATTTTCTCCTTTGTCTTCCTTGCCCTGCCTCGCCCCTCTCTGTTAGGCCTTAAAAGCCTCTCCCTCCCAACCTACCCCAGTTCCTTTCTCCGTGACATGCACTCATACCCGTGATAATAATGATAACCCTTACATTTGAAATAGTGCCTTATGACGTTGTTCAGATGTCTCAAAGCAGAATACAGTATATTGTAAAGTGGAGTAACTGTGCATTTTGTTGGCACATCAGCAATATCCTACAAAGAATCGTAGATTGAGTGACCAAATTATAAATTTTTTTGAGGGTTTATCAGCCCTCGGAAAGCAATCCGCCAACCGATAAACAACTGGGTTCTTGCTTACTGCAAAGTAAACAGAGGTAGGTGGAGCAAGAGAACTTGCCCAAGGTTTCCCTCCACCAAGAAATCGAACGCAGGTCCACTCAATTAAGAAGCGATTGCTCTAACTGATGTGCTACTGTATACACACATTGAAATAACAAGCTTATTTCTTTGCCACGGCAAAGACTCTGAAGACACACACAGTCAAACTCAGAGGTGGATTTTACAGCAAATTCAATAACTTACTGTCGTCTTTTTAGTCCAGATCTTTTATGGTTGAATTGCAGTTTGAACAGGCGGCATCAGGAGAAACAAAATGAAGCAATTTATCACTGTGACAGGGTCTTATGTATATATTTGTGAGGAAGGCATCTCCGCTTTTCGGCGGAGAACTAAATTAAAGCTGCTCAAAACATTTCCAAATTAATACCCTCTCAGATTATCCTGCGCATAAGACGGTCTTAATTTGGGATTACTTCCCCCTTCACCTGTCACTGTCCCTCCTTCAACCCAAGTGTCTCATTAATCCATCTCGCCGCTTTGTAGTTTGATTGAGAGGTAGATAAATAAATCGCTGACAAGTTTTGTGGAACTAGAAAATAAGGCGACAAAGTTTAAAACGAGTCATCTTGAGACTGATCCTGGAAAAATAAGGAAACTGTCAAGTGGACAATAAAATGAGATAGTAAAATAGCACTGCGCTGGAAGACTTCAGACAGTAAAGGCAACAATTTTGATTGTGTCTCAGAGGTGCTGTAATTATTTTGAAGCAAAGGTTATTCTGCAGTATTTACTGAGTAACAATAACAATATTCCTTGCATTTGATATAACGCCTTATCACGTCTTCTAAACATCTCAAAGCGCTACACAGAATATTTTTGTAAAGTGAATCGACTGTAAATTTGTGGTTGAAATTGTGCTAATTGCACACAGCTGCGTCCCACAAACATTCCTGGTTTGAAGTGACCAATTATTTTTTTTTCTTGAGGATTTATTGTTATGCATCTGGGTGTAAGGAAATTTGCCCAAGATTTTGCCCTGCAGGGAATCAAACCCAGGTCTCGCTTGAGAGGCAAATGCTCTAACCACTGAGCTGCAGGAGTCCGCAAATCCTTGCATTAGTTAATAATCAGGCTGATGTAATGTATAAAGGTATAAATAATACACTAAAGTGCTTTTTTCATTGCATCTCTGCCAAAAGCACTATAGAGCCAGTCATCCTCCCCACATCCCTGTGCGGACTCACTCACTGTGCGCTGGGTGCAAATGTGTAAAGCTCATCAATTGTGACTTTACAAGCAGAGGAACACTCAAAACTAATAATACTCCTTGCATTTATTTGTACAGCGTCTTATCACATCTTCGGAGATGTCGCAAAGCGCTTCACGGAATATACCGTAAAATGAATTGACTGTGTATTTCGGTGAGCAAAATGCAGCAGCCCATTGTGCACAGCAGGCAATGGAGAATTAGAACCATTAAATTTAAGAAACAAAATTCTACCACCACATAAATATTTTAAATGTGCTTTTTTCCTTAGGTAATGTTGGGGAACGAAGGGCAATGGGAGAGCTGGAGTTGGGGGGAGCTTTTGTGGAGTTTAAACACCGGTACAGTCAATGAAGTGAAGGGCTAATTTTATAAGTGGGAACTGCTACCCCCCACCCACCCACCCCCCCACCCCCAGCACCGCACTGGAGTGCCAGCCTAGACAGTGAGCTCAAAGTCCACGATATGAGGCAAGGCACCCACTCGGTTTGTACACGCCACTATACCAGGCAGGGAAGGACATTTTGCTTGCTTCCACTTTTTGCTCTCTTCAAAAACTACGTCATAAATAACACTGTGAATAATTTGTGAGGCTGTTTCCAGCAGTAAAGCAATTCAGAATTGGGAAATAGCAATTTTAGTCGCTGTCACCAAATGGCTTTTGTCTGTTAGTTAGTCTGTCAAGTCACATTGTCTTTGGCATCATCCCTTCACATATTAGTTTTGTTCTATTTATTCCTAACCCCATCACTTTGATGCTTTCCTGACTCCGCAATGTCATTCTTTTTCAATTCTACTCTTGCGATTTCCATTTATCCCTGCTTCACAATTCAAATAAAACAACACTGGCTCCCTCACACAAAGGAGATGGACTGCACTCTCCTTCCCATTAGAAACACCCTTTCCTACAAAGGAAAATGAAATGAAACAGTCCGATCTCAGAACAATTCTGACTTAATCTGCAATGTGAACACTCTACATCCTGTTACAGAAATGGAGGGGAGCAGAGTGCTGGGGGAATTGCGGGGGATTTAATTTAGGAGCTGGGGGTGGGGGTGGGGTGGTGGTGGGAGGGGGTGGGAGCCGGGGTGGGGTGGGGGGGGCAGCTTCTAAATTTAAGCATTTAAGAGGAGAGGAGGCAGGCAGTAGGTTTGGTAATGACTTTGTTGCCAGAACGATGGAGAGTCTGAAATTCAACCATCCATCTTCCACCTTAACAACTCCAGTGCGGGATGGCTGGCTCTTAATGTTAAACTGCCATGTTTAGTTTATCTCTTTGATTTTGCGATCGTCTGCTAACGTAGTCCTATAGAGTGGCTCAAACTCACATCAATCTCCATTTAAATTGCATTCTGTTAATTTTCCTAAGATGCAAAATATTATTCTTCACACACACACACACACAAACACACACACAAAATACACACCCAGAAATAATAATCCTTGCATTTGATATAGCGCTTTTCACGTCTTCTCGATGTCTCAAAGCACTTCACAGAATATACTGTAGGTGAATTGACTGTACTGTATATATGTTGGCGAAACGAGGCAGCCAATTGCACAGTGTCCCACAAACAGTCGTGGATTGAAATGACCAATCTAATTTTTGTGGGGTTTTTTAGGGAGGGATGATTATTATTATTATAGAATAGAAACACACACATACACCAGTCTGATTCCTATGCTATTGCAGTATTTTGTGCACCCAAATAGGGTAATGATTCCTGCTCTATATAGAAATATCGAACACGACTCCAGCATGCTAAATTATGTTTTAGTGTGACTTAACTTCCTAATCGCAACTTAAATGCTCTCTACAGGAAGCAATATGAGAATGTCATACCTTTGGAAATGAAATGCGAACACCTCCCACGGGCACAATATCGAAACCGATTCCAACGTTGAAATTGTCAGTTTGCATAATTTCTAGGTAAAACTTTATGCTGTTTTACGTTTTTATTTCAACACTTGCAGGAAGTAGAAATTCAATATTAAACATTGGGACATTCAGAGATGTAGGCGCTTCGAGAGGTCTCACCGACCAGATAAGGCGCTATATCAAACGCGAGGATTATTCTTATTCTTATTGAAGTTTCCCACATAAATTGGCTTCCGTATTCGCTGAAAAAAATAGTCAATCCACTTTACAGTGTAGGCTGTGAATCGCTTTGAGGCGTCTGGATGGCTTGGCATCAAACGCAAGGATAAGTATTTAAACAACGACAAAATCACACTTGTATAGTGCCTTTCACGTCAGGAGGACGTCACTCGGTGCTGGACAGTCAATGTTTCAGACCCGAGCTGGGGACAGGGAGGGTGGAGGAAAAGGGAGAAATTATTGAGAATGTCTGAAGCCTCTCCTATAAAATATAGCTGGTTACATTCTGCCTCTCGGCTCTGCGTTGCCAGGCGATAACAGTTATTAGTTTGTTCTCTCTTTGATTTTTGTTTCCTTTTGATGCAGAAAACAATGATAATAACACTCCTTTTCATAAAGCTTTGCTTATCTGATAGAACAGAACAATAAACCTGTCCTGCAAACAGCACAGAACAGATATTTCAAATTTTGCTCCGTGATAAATTGTAATTCCAGAAAAATCTTACAGGAAGATTGCTGATTGCAGGAGCGATGATACAGATAGCAGTTTTGTTCCATTGTGGGAGTGGAAGGAGAAAAAAAACACAATGTTAATATTAAACCTTGCATTTGATACCGCACCATATCATGTCACAGTCGAAAGGATCTGGGGGGGTCCCTGATTGACAATAAATGAAGCTCTCGCAACAATGCTCTGTGGCAGTGAATAAAGCAAACCAGGTTTTGAGGTGTATCAAACGATCAAGTCAAAATGGTGGGGGAATCTTGCTACTGTAATGTTTGTGAGACCATACTTAGAGTAGTCGCAGTACAAAAAAGATATTGGAGAAATCGGGAAGATACAGAGGAGGGGAAGCAGAATGATTGAGGGAATGGAGGGACTAGATTATGAGGAGCAACTAAATCGTGTTCACGCTGGAAAAGATAAGATTGAGAGGCGACGTGATTGAAGTCTTTAGCATTCTAAAGGTGCTAGTTAATGTAGATCATGACAGGTTGTTTCAACTACTCCGGAATAGTAAAACCAGAGGACAGAGCTTGCGATTGAAGGGGAGTAAATTCAGAACAAATCTACAGAAGTATTATTTCAGTGAGCGAATAATAAACAACAAAATTATATTTATAGAGGAAAAGGCCTCCTTGGAGTCAGTTAAAGCAGGAAGCTTTGATTCCTTCAATCACAGATTAGAGAGTTTTCCTTCAGTAAATAACATTACGGGATACAGTACACAGGTAATTCGGGACATATGGAAGCCACCACTAGGAAGGTGGAAGGCCAACTAGATGGGCCTTGGTCTTTTTATCGTCTAGCATTTCTTGTGTTGCTATGTCAGGTTGACATCTTATCTCAAAGTACTTCAAAGTACCAATTATACTATAAAATTTGATGACAAAAAACAACCACAACTACATTTGTATAGTGCCTTTCACATGGGGAGGATGTCCCAAGGTTCTGCATGGACAGTAATTCAAACCCGAGTTGGGGAGTGGTGGAGGGGGGGGGGGGGGGGGGGGGGGCAGGATTGGGGAGGTTGGAGAGCAGGGCAGGGGGAAAAGGAGGTTGATTGAAAGCATGGCAGAGGAAGGTCTTGGTGGGTCTTGAAGGAGGCAAGAGATGGGGAAAGACAGAGGGACTGCAGGATGGAGTTCCAGAGGGTGGGGGCAGAGAGGTAGAATGTGGTAGCCATTTCAACACGGCAGGGTCCCTCAGATAGTTGTGGATTGAGTGACCAAATTCTTATTTATTTATTTAATTTGGAGAGATTATTAACCCCCTCGGAAATACAATCAATTCACTTCTGTTCTGTTCATATTCTGTGATGCCCTTTGAAATGTTTAGAAGACGTGATAAGCGCTATATCAAATGCAAGAGTTAGTATTATTATTCTGTAAACAAGTATGTGGAGTAAGGAAACTTGCCTAAAGTTTCTTAAACATTGTCTAATGGAATTAATGGTAACATATTAACATGCATTGAAGAGTGGTTAACAGGCAGAAAACAGAGAGTAGGGATAAATGGATCCTTCTCAGATTGGCAGGATGTGACTACTCGAGTGCCACAAGGATCAGTGCTTGGGCCTCAACTGTTTACAGTCTACATCAATGATTTAGATGAGGAAATAGAGCTTAACATATCTAAATTTGTGGACAATTCAAAACTAGGTGGGAAAGTAAGCTATGAGGATGACACAAGGAGAATGCAAAGAGATATAGAGATTGCACCTCACTTTCAAGGCCATTCACGGCCTTTCCCCCTCCTATCTCCGACCTGCTGACTCCCTAAAAACCTGTCTGCCTCTTCCGTTCAGCAGGCTCCAGCCAGCTCAGTGTCCCCCAACCCACCCACTCCACCAGCAGTGGGCGAGCCTTCAGCCACTCTGCCCCTAACCTATAGAATTCCATCCCACCTGGCCCCCTCCCTAGCCTCCTTCAAAGTCCCGCCTAAAGACCCTCCTCTTCCACAGTCCTATCGGTCACCCCAAATCCCCTCCTTTCCCTCCACTTTCCCTAATCCCGACCCTAGCTTGGTTCTGAAACATTGACTTTCCAGGGCCTTGGGATGTCCTCCCAATGCAAAAAGCGCTATACAAATGTAATTGTGTTATTGTTGTTCTTAGCTAAGAAAGAAGATACTCATCTTAGAGGGGATGCAACATAGATTTGCTGGGTTGGTTCATAGAATGAGAGGGTTGACCTATAAGGAGGGTTGACCTATAAGAGGTTGAGTAAACTAGGCCTATATTCTCTAGAATGTAGAAGAATTAGAGGTGATCTTGTAGAAAACTATGAGATTCTTAAGGGGCATGACAGAGTAGTCAATAGGAAACTGTTTCCCCTGGTAGGAGAATCTATGACTAAGAGTCATAGTCTTAGGATTAAACATCAGCCTTTAAGAACTGAGTTGAGAAAACATTTCTTCACTGAGAGGGTAGTGAATTTATGGAATTCTCTACCCCAGAAGGCTGTGGATGCTCAGTCATTGAACATATTCCATGGTTTTTTGAAAGGTAAGGGGATTAAGGGATACGGGGATAGGGCGGGTAAGTAGAATTAGGATAGAAGATCAGCCATGATCTTATTAAATGGCGGGGCAGGCTCGAGGGGCCGAAAGGCCTATTCCTGCTCCTACTTGGATCCGCTCGCTTGCAAGGCGAGCGTTCTCCACATTTGTGTATTGGTCACCCTTTGCTAAAGTCTGTTTCTCACTGAAGTAGGAGTTTCTGTTGTTTTTGCTCTTCACTGAGCAAGATCAGTGCCGTGATCAACAGCTGTGGATATTGTGGTCGAGAAGTGGCAATTTTCACACAAGAAAGATGTTACACAGAAGGAGCGACTCAGAGAGAACGAGTCCTTCAAGTCTTTTGGTGCAAGTCGGTGCATAAAATAATTTTGTTTGATGCGGTTGCGCTGTCGGGAAGATGAGCAGAATGCAGAAATGGTGTGTTTAAAAGGACAGAACAGCTGCTGATGTTGAAAGCGAAGAACAATAACATCTGTCGACAGGTACTCGAGTCTGGAAGGGAATAACAAATTTGGTACCGGCGCGTGTGTTAGAGAAAAACACAGGTGCCTCATTAGAGGGTTTCAATTACAGCAACTCCGAACAAAGTTTGCGGAATTTCTCATCAGTGTTCCTTTACTTAGTTAGGTTAAGCTCTGCAAAGTCTTCCAATCTCCAGTGCTGAGTAAGCAAGTGAAAACTCTGTGGAACTTGCACTTATTAAAATGAGGGACTTATTAATGAACATCGTAAGTCTTCACCTCATAGTTTCACAAGGCAGTTACATCTAGCAATTGGCTTCAATGTTGAGACAACAACAACAACGACTTACAGTTATATAGCACCCCTCACGCTGGGTCGTGGCTTGGAGGCTTAAATATATATACAGTACTGTATATATTTAGGAGAGACTATACATATATAATCATGGAAAATTTTGCAGTCCATTCGCAGACAATGAGAGATTCCTGCCCTGCGAAAGGGTTCAAATACTATCGATAATAATCCTGTAAAAAATAAATAAAGAAGTGGGGGGTTGCAAACACAGCTCCGTAAGTATGTGAAATAAATCCTTGTATATCTGTGTGCATTTTTGCCCTGCAATATAGTGTCTTGATGATGTGGGATGCATTAATTAAGCGTACTCCTTGTTGCATTTATAGTGTTTACTCATTACCCAGCAAAGAAATTGAAAACAAATGAATAAATAAATAGCCCCAATTTATCCCCACAGATTTCCCTATCGTGGCGAGGAGCTCAGCACATAAACTGAGTCATTAAATATTTGTTTTCCATTAAAGATTCTTTTACTAATTAAAATGCCAGCACAAATGCGCCCATCAGTCTGAATGCATTTTATTCCAATCTTTTCTGCTCCCATTCCTATGAGTAATATGCAGAGTCCTGCAGCTCAGTGGTTAGAGCCCACGCCTTGCAAGCGAGAGACCTGGGTTTGATTCCAGGCAGGGCAAAAACCTGGGCAAGTTTCCTTATTCCACACGCCTGATAATTCAGAATTCTGCAGCTCGTATACTTTCCCCCTCTAGGCTCCGCGACCACATCACTCCCACCCTCACCCGTCTCCACTGGCTCCCCATCCCCCAGAGGTTCGAATTCAAGATCCTTGTTCTCACTTTCAAGACCATTCACGGCCTTGCCCCCACCTATCCCTATAACCTACTAACTCCCTATCAGCCTGCCTGCCCCCTCCGTTCAGTAGACTCAGGCCTGCTCCGCGTCCACCGCCCTAACCACCCAACCATTGGCGGCCGGGCTTTCAGCCTCTCTGCTCCCACACTGTGGAACTTCATCCCACAGCCCCTCCGCCTTGCTTCCTCCCTTTCCTCCTTCAAGGCCGGTCTCAAGACTTTCCTCTTCGACCGTGCCTTTGGCTTCCCCACTAACTCTTCCCCCTTCCCTTCCCCCTACCTCGACCCTCCCCCCCTCTCACCCCCCCCCCCCCCCACAGCCCCCCACCGCTCGGGTCCCGACCTGACTGTTCAGTGTTTTGGGACGTTCTCCCAACATGAAAGGCGCTCTATAAGTGCAATTTTGTTTGTTGTTGTGGTTGATAATAATCCTTTAAAAAAAATTAACAATTGGTCACTTCAATGAAATGGTGATGAGAGAGACTGGAGGGATCGAGGGTGGGTTTTTTGAGGAGGGGGTGTGATGACAGCGGTTTTCAGGGGGAGTGGAACAGAGCCCAAGGAGAGAGACTGGTTGACGGTGTCGGCCAGAGGAGTGGGAGCAGAGTGGATCAGCAGCCGAGTGAGGGAGGGGGTCTAGGCAGCAGGTGATGAACTTCATCCGGGAACATTGTGGTTAAGAGAGAGGAAGGAGAATTGGGGGCAAAGGGAGTGGGGGAGATGGTAGGAGCATGGCGGGGGAGAAGGCGGTGTGGAAGTTCTGGTTGGGGAGCGAAGGAGACATTGTGGATGATGTAGCCAAGTGGATGTTTTTTTGCACCGAAGAAATCTAGGATCTCTTTGCGCTTGATGTCTGTCGTGATTATTACATTATGGTTATTATTATTAATGAACACTGCGCAATGGCTTAACAGGACGAGTGGGTAACTGATGAACGAATATCATCAGTAAAGCGGTAAAGAATCCATCATTAACGTCTCAAAACAGTCTCCATCTCTCGATTTTTTAAAATTCTTTATTAGGAATAAGATCAATATTTCTAACAACAATCCTTGCATTTGATACGGCGCCTTGTCACGTCACCAAAGCGTGCTAAAGCACTTCACAGGATAGCACTGCAAAGTGTAGTGACTGTGCATTTTGTCAGTAAATGCAGCAGCCTAATTTGAAATTCATCCAGGTAACAAGATTGACTCTCTTCTGCTCCCAACTCTGAGCATTTGACGCAGTTTCAATCTAAAACTAAAATGTAGAGCTGCAGCTTCTAATGACAGCAAGAGGAAGAATCCTTTCTTACCAAAGATTGCAGTCAATATAATTATCTTGTTCCTAGAATTTCTGCATGGTCAAATTCAATCTACTCATGTTCAATCTAGGCAAGTTTCCTTACCCCTCATGCTTTTTTTTAAAATCTGGCAGTAAGTAGGATCTTGTTAGTCGATTGGCTTTCCCAGAAGTAATGATGTCTTCAAAGAATAAAATATAAATATATTATAAATATAAAACATAAATAATTTGGTCACTGCAATCCACAACTGTTTGTGGGACACGGCTGTGCGCAACTGACTACCTCATATCACCCACAAACTATACAGTCATTTCATTTTCCAATATGGTCTTTGAAGTGCTTTGAGACGCCTCAAAGACATGATAAGGCATTTCTCAAAAGCAAGGATTATTATTATTATTTTAAACCTTGATGCAGCGTCGAGTGGGGGCTGGCTGGCTTTTTGTTTGATGTGAAGCTTGTGGAGTGTTGCTTTCAAACTTGTTCAGAAGTGCGAAGAGCATGAGATGGCCTGGCCTGGACAAACAAATATCTCTTCTTTTGTTCTTTTGATTATCTATCATTCACAAGACGTTTGGCCTGTTACGCAGCCGGGCAATTATTACACTATATTAGTCAGTATTAACTCATATTCCAAGTTTCTCTGATCACTTGATGTTATGTCTGTGCTTGGAATGAAGCAATAATGGCTGTATTGCTACCAATCCTCACTTAATTAAGGACAAGATGAGTAAGTGAAGGAGAAGTCCATTAATCTTTCACTCTCTCTTTAACTAAGCAGAATTAAACCTAAGTTCCCCTTATTGATATTAAATTGCAGTTTAAGTTTTTTTTTCTTTTATATATTCCAATGGATTTGGCTTTTGTTCCCATCATGATACTCCCTGTGATATTAAAAGGCAATTTTGTTTCAACCCCAGTATTTTCCGAACAACCTCACGTAAAGTCAATCAAAAAAAACACGAGGAGAACCTTTCAATCAAATAGCTTACATTGAATTACGCTTAAAGCCTAGATTTCTCCCTCAAAATCTGCATTTAATTCGCGCTTTGAGCAGTCTAACCAATGTGATAACCAAGGCAATGCATCAAATCAAGAATTATTATTATAATAAGATATAGGCCTGGTTGATATTAATATTCTGTAGGAAAGGCAATAGTTTTTGAATCAACTTAAAAAAAACGCAGAACAAAGTTTGTATGGTTTGTTTGCTATTCACTACAGGATGTCCAATAATTAACTCATGTTCTGAGGCAGATTCAATTGGCTTTTACAATTCTTCAAGATTCCAGGTCTCTGTTTGCAATTTAAGGTTTGCCATTTGAACGTTTGCACAGCGCTTAACCTACCCTGAGGCAAAGTCACAGTCACACACAATGTGACCTGAACTATCCATTCCATTGCTGGGGGTGAAGCTGTTAACCTTCACAAAATAAATTTAACACACACACACACGTGTACACACACACACACACACACACACATACATATGGCAAAATTGTTTGCAGATAAAACACAAAAGGAGACGTGTTTGGTTTGGAAGATTTGCAGATCCCTCAGTATTTAATAGTTCAATCCCAACTCGGCAAGTGAACTAGTCAAATAGTCAATACACTTACTTTGGAGAATAAAATTGAAAATTTCAGATTGCTAAGAAGAACTGTGAGGTGCAATCGAGAGATTACATTCTCTTAATCACAAGAGCGGTTTGGATGAAACAGGCCCTTCAGCCCATCTGATCTCATCCTTGTATAATCCCTGGTCTGACGTTCCTCCCGTCACACCATTTGGTTGATTTTTTGAATGAGTCTGGCACCTTGGTCTCAATTGCCCTTGCTAGTAACCTTGTACCAGGCTCAATAATAATAATAATAATAATGCTTGTACTTTACAAAGTAATAATAATAATGATTATTCCTTGCATTTGATATAGCACCTTATCACGTCTTCAAGGTGTCTCAAAGCGTTTCACAGAATATACTGTAAAGTGAATTGACTGTATATTTTGTGAGAGAAACATGTGGAATGAGAGACCCAATTTTTGTAAGGTATGTATTATTACCCCCAGAAAATGACTATCAACTGTTTTCCTACTTACTACTAGGTAAACAGAAGTATGTGAAGTAAGGAAACTTGCCGAGGGTTTTGCCCGGCCCAGGAATTGAACCCGGTTTCCTCCCTTCTACTTGCAAGACGAGTGTACACTGCAGCACTCCAAATCCAACAAATACTAAGCAGGTAGATTCTTTTTCTGAAACTTCCCATCTCTGCCCTTCAGTCTCACCTCATCTCTTTCCATCAGTCACTCTGTCTCACCCCCCCCCCCCCCCCCCCCACCCCATCTCTTGCCTCCTTCAAGACCAGTCTCAAGATCCTCCTCTTCGACCCTCCATTCAATCACCCTTCTTTCCCATCTGTCCTTCACCCTCTCCGATCCTAAACCCCAGCTCGGGTCCAAAACACTGATTGTCTCGACGCAAAAGGACACTGCACAGATGTCATTTTGTTGTTTAAATCCCATCTGAAGACCTACCTCTTCGCCCGTGCTGAGTGTCACCTCACTACTCCCCCACTCACCTGCCATTCCCCACCACTGCGGAGAGAGCCTTAGGGGAAGCCGGCTGCGTAAAAGACAACTGGTTTGATTGGTGAAAAGTACTGCAGCGGAAACAGGTTCACCATTTCTCCCTCAACAGTCGACATCTCATGTACATTACACAGCCTGTTATCAAGCTGTGCTGACTGCTCTTTGCAATTCATCTTAACGATTGGTACCTTTCCTCCAAATTCTATCTTTCTACAGTACTTGCTTCCAACTCTCAAAGTCAGATCGGCAGGCAGGATTCTCTCTCCCTTAAAGGGGCAGCGACCGACCACTGAAACACGCGCTCACCGAATGGTTTGCCAAACTTGCACATTGTGATGCCAAATTGGTATCATATCCACTGAGAATCCTGCTAATATCTCATGCGAGAAGGGAGCTTCTCTCTGGCCTGGATGACAAAGTTTCAGGGGTGCAGTGGCTGAAAGCATGGCGGCCGACAGTCGAGCGGAGGATTCGGGGGACAAGTATGCAAGGTGACTCAAATCGATACAAAGAATATACTGTAAAGTGAATTGACTGTATATTTGTGGGCGAAACACGGCAGCCAATTGCGCACAGCAGCGTCCCCCACAAACAGCCGTGGATTGGGTGACCAATTTATTATTATTTTATCATGATTACTCGGAAAGCAATCCGCTAATTGACTAACGGCCAGGTTCCTACTTACTGCAAGGTAAACAGAGGCGTTTGGATGAAAGACAGTTGTCTAACCTTTCTTACTGCCTGATAATTGAACCTAAGTCCTCTCGCTTGTGAGGCGAACTCTCTTACCACTGAGCCATTGACTTCCTTCCTAGAATTTAAATAAACACTAAAACCGGGGATTGACCTGGGACCATCCAGGTGAAAATAATCCAGTTCCTCACTATTGTAGTGTATTTATCCCAGGACTATTGCAGGTTAAATACATCCTGGGGCTTCCGAGCTGCTTAAGTAGCATAATAGTAAGTGTGTTTGATACAAAGAGAAGCGACTGGTGTTTGATCATGGTTGTTATCAAAGCAACATTACAAATAAACAAACTGCTTAATGGATTCTTCGCGAAACATTTTCCTCGGCAAATGACTTAAACAGCCTGATGTGAAGCGGGAAAGTGGCACAGAAAGAGAGAGAACGAGAGAATGAAGAATGAAACGTGCCTAAAACATCTAGCTCGCGGTTCGCGAGCGAGCAAGCTGGTGGCAAAGTGGCTTAATGCACAGATTCCGGCATTAATTCCATCCCAGGCTGATGGGATGAAAGCCTTCTCTCTCACTCTTTCTCAATGACAGCTCTAAGAATGCTAAATGAAATGGGTTCAGACAGTTTCAATTCAGCTGCTAGTGAATGCGTTATCACAGTACGGAACGGCTCATCATTTAACATTAAGTTGTTTTAAGGTGACAATCTCAAACCGTGAGTTAATATTGGACTGTTAGTGTCGAGAGTGAGTCGGCCATATTGGTGTAGTAGGGCTTGTTCCCCTGAGACTGGGTTAACAACAACAACCTAGAATAATAATAATAATCCTTGCATTTGATATAGTGCTTTTCACGTCTTCTAGACGTCTTAAAGTGCTTCACGGAATATTCTGTCAAGTGAATTGACTGTACATTTGTGGGTGAAACACGGCAGCCAATTGTGCACAGCAGTGTCCCACAAACAGTGCCTTGGATTGAAGTTGATCCATTTTTTTCTTTTCATTGAGGGATTATTATCAGGCATCCAGAGGAAGGAAACTTGCCCAAGGTTTCGCTCTGGCAGGAATTGAACCCAGGTCTCTCTCTTGCGATGCGAATGCTCTTAACCACTGAGCTACAGGACTCCACGACTTGCATTTATGTAGCTCACTTCACACAGGGTACTTGGGGGTTTGAGGCACAGTTGGGTAATGATTACATTGAAGTGTTGTGTGCAGTGCCTTCAACAATATCGGTGTTTAATTGGGATTTTCTTTTACATCTGGCTACAGGTTTAAATGCAGGTGAGGCCAATGATTAACAGAACGCCCATTTTTGCTTTGCTCAGCGCCAACTCTGTACCAAATTCTGTACGTTTTGAGAGTCCATTATACCCGAGTCAGAGTAGAGAAAGGAGACAATAAAATAACCCTCCGCCGAATAAAACCGGGTCAAAGCGACAACACAAAGCGTGTTATAGCTATTGGTATTTCGCCATTATTGCACAGGTCCTGAGAATCCTCTGCTCTATGGGGCTCCGCTGAGGGAATTCACAGTTTTGGATTCATTACCACAGGTTAGGCAGAGAGGCAGAGTGTAAGCAAACCATTGTGTGAACCAGTGCGTGATTCCCAAGGACAACTTCAGTTCTGAGGAGAGAGGGGATGTGGGTGACAAGCTCATTTTACACCGTGCATTTGACAGTCAGTCAAAGGTTGGTGTTGGCCAGGGTTATGCGGAGACCAGTGCGGAGCGAAAGACAAATAAGGGATCATCTGTTCTGTACATTACCACCCCACTCTGCTCACACTATAACTCAGGTCCAGGGTGGTGGGGGATCAAATAAACCCTGCATCACGCCTTGTGTGGCGCGCAAGGATAACATGTCCAATGTCAAATCGCAACAACTATGCAACAGACACGGCAGCTCAAATAAGTTAAATGATACTAGCTCACCAACACACGCCCTCACCCCCTCAAGCTTTGACTCTTGTCATCCTGCACCTCATACTCTCCAGGACCTTATGGAGGAGGATGTGTCTCCCTGTAAGGAGAGCATTATCCTCTCTGTTATCAGCTGCCAAGCAGAAATTTCCATTTTGTTTTGAACACAAAATATACAGTCAATTCATTTTACAGTGTATTCTGTGAAGTGCTTTGCGACAAATGCAATTATGATTATTACTATTAGGATACTGTATTCACATGGAATTTTCAAGCGCGGTGATAGGTTTGCAGACACACAGAAGGAAGGGAAAACAATCTGGGAATATTTAACAATGATAACCTTTGCATTTAATACAGGACTTTTCACGTCTGCTAGACATCACAAAGCGCTTCAAAGAATATAGAGCATAGTGAATTGATTATATATTTCTGGGTGAATTGCGGCAAACAGTCATGAATTGAGTGACCAAATTATTATTTATTTTCTTGAGGGATTATTATCAGGCGTGTGCAGCAAGGAAACTTGCCTAAGGTATTGCCCGGCTGGGAATCAAACCCAGGTCTCTCGCTTGCGAGGCAAGTGTTCTAACTACTTAGCAACAGGGCTTCAGGAGTATATGTAGGATATGGAATTGTATATGATGGATAAACAGACCAGGCCAAGATACAAGTTTGGACCAACTTTGGCCAAATTATACAGCAACAAAATTCCATTTTGCACTGATGTGTGTAATTAAATGCATGGAAAACATCAGAGAGTTTTGACTGGCGTGTGTGTTTTTTAATATATAATCAAAACGACACTTTCTCGTTCACCTCACGGAAAGTTTAGCTCGTTATTAGCATGCACACCTCGTGGTTGGAATTCAAATGAACTCACTGCCAAATAAATTAGGTTTCCAATTTTTATGTTGCACTTCAAAGGAAGCGGCTTATAGATATTGAAAGGTTTATAACCATTAGATTTGGGCCTCAGGCGCCAATAAATGTACATTTCTTGACAGCTGGAGGTTAGATTTGTGTGTTGTTTGCTGTGGTCCTTGCAATGTTCTCCACTCGCCATAGTCTCTTAGCTGACTATGTATCTCTGACGGGTTTCGGTTTTTTTTTAAAAAAGAGAAACTATAAAATATTTGAAATAGATTATTTAAGACTTCACCCACAAAGAGTACGAGTGCACACGAACGGTGAATGTCTGCTCTCGTTCCCATCTTATAGATACAGTATGTACACCAGAGGGTTCAATAGCGCACTGGACTTGCTGTTAATGACAAAGTTGAGTAAAGGATTGGAGTATTGGCTCATGCCTACTGCCATCTAGTGGGATTAACTGTGTAGTGCAAGCTACCATGGTGTGAGCCAGCTTTTGTTTAAACACCCAAACCAAATTACCTTTGAATGGAAGAACCACAGAATAAGGGCCCACAGATTCAACGTTACAAAGGGGCCGTTTCAGGACAGATACCAGGACAAGGGAAGTAAATTATAATAATAATCCTTGCATATGATATAGAATCTTTTCACATCTTCGAGACAAAGCGCTTCACAGAATGTACTGTAAAGTGGATTGGCTGTGTGTTTTGTGGTCGAAATGTAGCCGCCAATTGCACACAGCAGTGGGTCCCACAGTGTGTCATGGATTGAGTGACCAAATTAGTATTATTATTTTTTGAAGCGATTATTAACCCCCCCACCACCCAGAAAGCGATCGGTCAACTACCTGCTGCCAGGGAAATAGAGGTGTGTGGAGTAATTGAAAGTCGTCTCACGTTTTGTGGATTGTAGAGTGTAGCATCTGAGTATTTTTGCAAGCAGGCAATACAACGGCCAATTTCCAAACGCAGAAGCCATTTTATCAGGGGAATTGTTGGCCAGGATGCAACAGAAAAATGTCCTCCTCTTTTCCACGTAGAAAACACAGAATCTTCAACATCCACCTGACCATGGCACAGATGGGTCCTCAGTTAAATGTCTCAATTGAAGGACATCTCCTACAACAATATAATGCAACACAAACAGACTCCTCGCACAGACCCCTTGGACCATCAGCCGAGACTACAGAGAAATTTTCCCAGGGTTAAACTTTGTGTGTTTTAAAACTAATTGTCAAATTGATTCGAGACAGGAGGGAAAACCTTTCAACTTAATGCAAATATATATTTTTTAAATACAGTAATGCTCTCACAAAACTGAGTGCCGTTTAATGTAAGGTTAATGTTATCCTAGAGGCAATTTGTTAAGTGTAATTATAGGTTTATTGCAATGAAAATTTGAAAATAAAGAGTCATTTTCTCCTGGCACTTTCCAGCTAAAGCTATGACTTAAAGAGCTCCCTGACAATTAATTCACTAGACGACAACTGCAGGTTCAAATTCTATTCAATTTTATTCACTGTCAAAAAAGACAATCAAGTTATTCAACTTTTTTTCCCAAAATACAATATATATAAGATCTATATATATCTACACTTCTAAGCACCATTTCCAAAGAAAATTACGCTGGTCTACAAAGGATTGGATAAATAGAGGAATTAATAATGATAATTAATTATGTTTGATAATGATAATCTTGCCTTACCATATTTTTTTTTCTGCTTCAGAGCATTCAAACCCACACTTGAAACATGTGGAAGAATGATGAGTGTTTAATTGTGTTTAGATGTCCAGAGGGATTGGTTGTGTGAGTTTAAAGCACCATCATTTTCATGGCAGATAATGATCTGTCGTCATGTTCGATGCGTCATCTTCCGTAACATGGATGGATGGAGTGAGGAGGAGAAATGCATCTCTGCCAGCTTGTTTCAGCTCCTCCATAGTCCTGTCTCACGGTTTTATAACAGGGGAGACTTAACAGGGCTTGGTGGACATCCTATACAGTGTTGTGGAGAGATATAATAACGCAACAATCTTTGCATTAGATATTTGATATAGTGCCTTTTCACGTCTTCTAGAAGTCTCAAAGCGCTTCACAGAATATACTGTAAACTGCATATTTGTGGGCGAAACTCATCAGCCAATTGAGCACAGCAAACAGTCACCAAATTTGGGTCACTCATGGATTTCAATAGTCAAAGATCATGAGTTTCTAGGTCAAAGCTTTACCAAATGTCCAAACCAAAATGACACCAGCAAATACCAGAAGTATCAGCCGAGAATGCCGAGAGATTCAGGGAACAACAACAGCAACCAACCTAGACAAGAGCCACCACAGATCGCTCTGAGATTAATCTAAAACAAATTAATTAACAAATTAAGAGATTAAACAAATCTCTTTGTTTCAGCATCAAGTTTAAGGGTTTTTCAAAAGTGGGTGTTAATGCTTCCCCCCCACCCCCACCCCCCCCACAGTGTCTCGCCATTATCTAAATCATCCCAACAGAAAGGAACAAAAGAAATAGAACCGAGAGTGGAAATAAGAAGTGTCTGGTGACATGCTGCAGATTTCTCCTTCGTGCCAAAGTTACACTTACTCAATCACAGGCAGGACTCTTAACACTAAAACTATACTGTGTGAGGGGAATTCCGTTACAAAACAATACCAGCTTCTTGGACGAATATCAGTCCTCAGAGCACTGGAGCTCTCAATGTGCCAACTGCCTTGATAATAATCCTCTATAATAATAATCCTTGCATTTGATATTGCACCTTATCACTTTGTTGAGGAGTCACAGAATATATTGTAAAGTGGATTGAAGCTGTATTTTTGTGAAGGAAACACAGCAGCCAATTGCACACAGCCGTGTCCCACATAGAGTGGTGGATTGAGTGAACAAATGATCATTTTTTGGAGGGATTATTACCCCAGAAATGACAATCTGCAAATCGACCGTGTTCCTACGTAATGCATGGTAAACGGAGGCGTGTAAGGAAACCTGTGTATGGTTTTTCTCTGTCCAGGAATCGAACCCAGGCCCCACTTGCTTGCAAGGCGAGTGGTCTAACCATTACACTACAGGATTTGATGGTGCAGAGATGAAAGCCCCAAAGATCATGTCCACATTAGGGTTTGCTCATCACAAGCTGCCAGGTGTTGGGGTTGGTGGAGGGTTAGCAAAGAGATGGCCAGCAAAGAGACGGCCTGAGGCAAGCTGCCTGCGAGATTCCTGGCAACCAACTCCGATCCAGTCATCACCTGGCATCCACAAATACACACTTAGATTACAATAACCAAGGTATGGTTGGTCAGTCTGACCATTGAGCTGCAGCTGCTAAACCTAATTGAAAAGAACATTTTAAATTACTCAGCACCTCCTTCCCCTCTGCATGAATTCCCACTCAGCAAATTCCTGGATATACCTTCTGATGGAGAAGATATTATATAAACGCAATGTGTTGTTGTCGTTATTGTAGCCCCAACCCTTGGCGAGGGTGTGGAACAAGAAGGGGCTACTTATCCTACCGCACATTCGAAAGACCACTCAGCTAACACATCCAATTGTGGACATCTAGGGGATTGTTCTGCACACATATAGATCCCTTTAGTCAATCAAGCATTAACTCCAGAATATTCGTTGGAACATGAAGCTAAGGACTCGTCTTATCCCTCACTGAGCAATAACACACAGTGTCGCTCGCAGCCAGTGGGAAGTAAAAACAGGCTGCCTCGTGTGATCTCTTTTTAAATTACAGTTTCAACATTTACACTCTTCTTTGTTGGAAGAAAGGTCAAATACTGCTTTATATCCGTCACCTCCTACAACTGGAATAATCCTCAATGTTTATTCTGGATTACAGTGCTCCCTGGCAAATTGAAATAACACGAATCATGTCATATGCTAGCTCAATGTAACATTTAATCACAGCCCCCACAACCTTCAATAACCTTGGATTGCAACCACAGCCACGGTCATTCTGTACTCACCACCAAGCTAATTCAAATCCCGTGGTTGATAGGGGGTTAGAGTCATGAAGTCTCCGCTGACCCTGACAGAAGTAACAGACACACCCACACAAAAAAAAGACACGATTACTTGGTCACTCAAATTGTGCTCACCTGGCTGCCAAGTTTCAACAAAAACAACAATCAAATTGTATTTGTATCGCGCCTTTCAGGTCTAGAGGAAGTCCGACACTCACAATATACAGTATATTCCGAGCGCTTTGAGACATCTCGAAGAAATGATAGGGCGCTATATCAAATGCAAGGATTGTTATTGTTATTAATATATTATAATTAAAGTGAGAAATTACCCACTGTTTGCTGTGGATTGGGGGAGGGGTATAGTGGGGGGAAGGGGTGTGGGTGGTGGTGGAGGGTTATATGATGAGGCTTTGTTTTGTTGAAGGCATCTTCAGATGAGACATTAAACCAATCTTCCGTCTGAGCCTAGGAACCAAATTTATTTTCCCCAGAAACAGCCAAAAAAAAGATCCGGGATGGAACAGTAAGAGCTCTTTAATCTGCGAGGTATAATATATTATTATATTTAATTGGCAAAAAAAAAAAAGATTAAACCTAACAGTTACATGGGAGGCATTTTGTGGCTATAAATATATCTTGGTTAGTAGTTAACAAGCCATCAGTGTCTCACTTTCTGGTTCCTTTTTTTCTCCTTTTTTAATTCTTGGAAAACCAAATCACTGATCCATCCCTCAGCGGGAGACGGGACACCTTGCGATACTGTTGATTTGGAAAGGAATGCGCTGCACAACTAGTGTTTGAGAAAGCAGCAATGCATGCGTTTCCTCTGACTTTGACTCACCAATAATCAATTGGACTCACCAATTTGGATGCGAGCCTGGGCTTGTGATCAGGAACGGTGGAGGCCGGGAAGGATAAGGGTAGGATGACCGCAGGCCTGGTCGAAGCGGAGGGTCTTGAGACAGGCTTTGAAGAAGGCAAGGGATGGAATAAGACAAAGGCACGAAAGGATGTAGTTCCAAAAGGTGCGGATAGAGTGGCTGCCATTGGTGGGGACAGTCAGGCCGGGGGAGTGGAGGGAGCAAACAGGTCGATTTGAATACCTGCCAAGCGCTCAACCAAGACCTCAATACGTCATATCCACTTGTGACAGCCACAGTGAGGATTGTTGCCGCAATCAATTTCTATGGCAAAGCAAACTCTCCCTTGTCATCAGTGAGACAAGTTTTGTTTAATGTGTTTTGTGTGTGTGGCAATCAACAATGCAGGAATTGTAGTTGGGAGGTGATGTGGTGCTTTTTTTTTAATCAAGAGTTTAGAGCTGCAAAAGGCAATTTCAGGCCAGATTAATTTTTAAAGTTTCTGTTTACCGAGAGGGTAATTAACAACTGGAACAGGATGACACTGGACTTACTTTTTTAAAAAACAGAGCTGGGTGCTGTGATGGGAGGACGTTTGGGTGAGAGCAGAGACTTGATGGGCCAAAGGGTCCTGTTCACCCGAATCGATCTGGCGAGATATTCTTATTTCAGAAGCGAAGGACAAAATAAATAAAATTGCTTTGAGCAAGTTGCTTGTCTGTGCTTATAACCAGTGCTTATCTAGCCTTGGAGGGTGCACATGTGCTAAATGGAGTATGTACAGATTTTAAAACCTCCAGCGTGATTTATGATTACGAACACAGCAAGGGTGAAATCATTCATGAGATTTGCACTCTCAGGCCTGGCAGAGTGTATAAAAGGCAACTGCGATTTATTTCCGAGACGTATGCTATTTTCAGCTGGTAAAAGGAAAAGGGGGAAGCAAAACAAGCTATATCATCGCTGTCTGCAGCGTGAGTTCTCACCAGTCACAGACATTTAAGAATCCTCATAATGCTTGCAGTTGATTTAGCGCCTTATCATGTCACTGAGACATCTCAAAGTGCTTCACAGCACATAACGCAAAAGTGTAGCCATTGTGTGTTTAGTGGGCAAAAGAACAGAGTACAATAAAGGCCTATGTATCCAACACCTGGTCAACCATGACTTCCATATAACCGGCATCGCAATAAAAAAGGAGCGCATTCGATTAACCGGAATTTATGCGGAAAAATGCATAAAAATGTTTTTTGCCGTTTTCATCTGAATATCCGCCGATTGACATCGCCGACTGACTGCCGGGGGGGGTGGTGGAGCTGACCGACATGCATCTGACCAATCAGGATCCATCATGTTGTTTATGCCCCCATTAACCAGTTTAGATAATTGGCTGACTATATTGAATGGTTTGGAGGATTAGCCTGGCGTCTACTGCCCACCATTGGTGGCCAGGCTTTCTGCCTCTCTGCTCCCACACTGTGGAACTCCATCCCGCAGTCCCTCCGCCTCGCTTCCTCCCTTTCCTCCTTCAAAGCCAGTCTCAAGACCTTCCTCTTTGACCGCGCCTTCGGCTCCCCTCCTAACTCTTCCCCTCCCCTACTCTCCCGCCCCACTCCGATTCTCCTCCCACTGCTCGTATCCCGAACTAACTGTTCAGTGCCTTGGGACGTCCTCCCAACGTGAAAGGCGCTATACAAGTGTAATTTTGTTGTTGTTGTTCTTGTTTGAGTCCTTTTTTTTTAATATATAAAGGTATTGAGGGATGTGGGGCTAGGGTGGGTAAGTGGAATTAAGATAGAAGTTTGAGTTCATCCATGGCTAACTAGAACGGTTAGGGAAAGTATAAAACTAAAAGAAAAGGCCTATAAAACTACCCAAAAAAAAGCAGCAAATCTGAGGACTGGGAGTGTTTTAGGGACCAACGAAGAAAAAACGAAAAGTTCATTAAGAGTGAGAAAATGGATCATGAGGGCAAGCTAGCCAGGATTGTAAGAGTTTTTATATATACATTAAGAGGAATAGGCTAGCAAAAGTAAATGTGGGTCCATCACAGGCAGAGACAGGAGGAATTACAATGGAGGATAAAGATATGGCAGAGTCCCTAATTAAATACAGGTACCCCGCCCCAACCATGGCCTCGACAACCGCGAAACTCACGCTCCACAGTTTGCTAAATGCAACAACCCTTGCAAATCACAGCTTATAACCCTTGCTTATCCATGGGTTTTAACACTAAGATTAGCATCCAGTTGCATCAACCAGCTTCGATGTCGCTTCGCGCTAGCATATAGCGCTAGGACCCAGTTGCGATGTTGCAATCAACCAGTGACAACTCTTCTCGCTTAGGATTAAGATAAATAACATGAATTTACTGTCGCTTCTCTGCATCCTCTCTCTCTGTGTAAATGTATCATATAGAGATCTCTCTCTCTGACTCACCTTCTCTCTATTTCACCTTCTCTTCCCCCAATTCCCCCTCCCCCCACCCTCCCGTTCCCCCTCCCCCGCCCTCCCGATCCCCCTCCCCCCACCCTCCCGTTCCCCCTCCCCCCACCCTCCCGTCCCCCTCCCCCACCCTCCCGTCCCCCTCCCCCACCCGCCCGTCCCCCTCTCACCTTCTCTCTCTAACTCACCTTCTCTTCCCCCCACCCCCCCCCCCTTCTGTCTCTCACCTTCTCTAAGTTAAGAAAAAAAATTATTTCGCTCTCCTTGCGCCGATCTTATAAATCACTCTGATAGATTGTTATTAACCTTCTTCAGCTCATTTTTCTTGGCTGTTGTTCATTTGCTGATCTCAGTAAAAACCTACAAGAGGGAATCTTGAAGTACAGGAATACTAACACCGATCGGGGAAGCGAGCGAGCGAGAGAGTGAGGTCAGACTGGGAGACCAACTCCAGTGCAGACTCGATGGGCCACAAGGCCAATTTCTGTGCTGTGATATTCTATGGTGTCAACAACAACAACTTGCATTTATGTAGCGCCCCTCACAGATTCCTAGAATGCTTGTTGCAAAGATCCGTCAACGATATCTTAAGTTGCACACTTATGGTACACATAGTTAAGAATAACAAAAAAACGCATGTCTTTGAAATGGCGCCGTTCATATCGGGAGCACCTCTCAAAGCGCTTCACGGGATGTAATGTGCAGTTTATTGACTGTGTTTTGTAGGTAAACACGGCAGCCAATTTGTGCACAGCCACGTCTCACAAACAGGCATGACACAGCGCTCCGAGACACTATCCTGCATGAAGATACCAGTTTTTGTGGTTCGGGATTTCAGATTTTGATGAGGCCGAGGACAGATCACTGCTTTTAGATTACTGTATTGGTGTTTGTTGTCTGAGGTCAGACCTAGGATGTGTGTGGGGTGAGTGTGTGGGGGGGGGTAGGGGTGGGGTAGGGGGTGTATGTGGGGGGGGTGGTTGTGTGTATGTGTATGTGTGTGCGTGTGGTATGTGTGTGTACTTACACAAATGTGCTCTTTTTGCTTCCACAAAAGTGTGAGCTACAAAAGCCAACATCCATAGTTGGCTGTCATTCTCTGGCGTGCAGCAACTAACACAAATGTGCCCGAGATTAACAGCTTCAAAAGCACAGCCAATGCTGTGGGTATCAGAGCAGCTGATAAGGTGCACCAAACATCAAATAAAAACAACGCAGATGGCATAACATTCCCTCGACAAAGTTATGCCTTCATTGTGCCCGTATATAAAATAGAAACAGACATTTAAACAAGCGTTCATTCTGTTTTGGCTGTGCTAGTGTGATAAGTGTATGTAACCAATTAGCCCGGTGTTGGGGAGGAAAAGCAGGATGTTCAATAGTGTAAATATGCATTTGCTGAAATAGGATGTTTGCTTAGATACCAGTTGCCCGCAGCGTCCCAAACAGTGCAACTGGCGTTCTCCCTGTTATTATAAAAAGTCCATTTGAATCAGAATAATGCGAGACGTGCAAATTAGACTTGCTCAGTCAAATCATTGATACCTGTACTCTCTCCAGGAGGCGTGCATGCAAAGTGGTACGAGAGATGGTTGTGGAATGTGCTTAGTCTGTTGTTACTCCCCCACCCCCCCACCCCCACTCCATGGTATCACAGTAAAACCTATCTGCATGAATAATCGATCAGCCAGGAAGAGAGGGAGGGGGCTGGTTATCGGATCATGGGAAACACTATCCCCAATGAGGTTGTGAGCTTATTGTGGTGCTAATGGCATTATATTGGCTCAGCAGATATTGAGAGAATCAAATCTGGAAAGGATGCAGATCTATTGATTTCCTGAGCCATCTCTTCATGTTAATCCAATTGATGTCTTAGTCTCTGAAGTATTAACATGCAGAACTGTTTATAATCGTGGCCAATAGGCAGCACACCAATTAGCGCCACAATCACTCTCAATGTAGATGTGTATGTGGTTCTCAATGCTATTCTAGCCCATTCCACAGTGCAGAGCAAAGCTCCAAGCCCGCCTCTATATTTTGGCTCCTCTGGAGTTTTTGTTTACCCAAAGGTTATTTAACAACTAGAACAGATTTGCCGGGAAGGCTGATGGTTGAGTCCAGGATACTGGCACTCGTCTAATAAGCAATCCAATGGTGTGTGTGTGTGTGGGGGGGTGAAGGGAATGGGGAGATTGATCATGTCGGTGTAGTGGATGGATGGGATCAGAAGGGCCAAATGACTTTCTTCATCTGAACTGATCTCACGAGGATACAATGGGGGAAGTAATATTATCCACAGATTTTAAGGAGGTAAAAAAAAAGAGCTGAGCTCAGGAGCTGAATGGGATCTGTTGACATTTAAAGTACTGGTTGGCAAGATGTTGTAGAAAATAATTATTGGATTGTCAAGAGGCAAAAGGGAAATCCAGGTTGAGCCAGCAACAGATTAAAAAGCTCACAAGTCACGTGTAATCTGTCCACTGAGACATTAGCTGCACTGCATCAAATCAAACGGATTTTGTGGTAAATTTATGCCATAATTTTAGGTGTCAGCCTGGGGTCAGTCTGTTGCTCTCTCGCCTCGAAGGTTGTCGGTTCAAGCCCCACATTAGGGACCTGGAACTCAAAGCCCAGGCTGACGCTTCAATTTATAGATCGGGGGAGCGGGGGAAGGACCACACTAACAGATGATACATTAAGCCAATAAAGCAATTTATTCACTTTGTGGCTCTTTGTGAGGACGTTGCTTGTGAGGACGAGCAAATTGGTTGTCTACAAATACACAGTCACTACACGTTACAGTGAAATGCAGTGATGCACGTCAGGACCTCTCACCAGCGTGATAAGGTGCTGTGCCAAACGTGTTATAAGCATTGAAGAATGAACGGTATAAAGGCCAACAAACCTCCAGATAAAATTGGTCACTCAATCCACAATTGTTTGGACACTGCAGTGAGCAAATAAGCTACTGTGCTTCACCCCCCACTGAACAGTATAGTTTGTGAAACGCTTTAAGACTTCTCAATGAGGTGAGAAGGCGCTGTATCAAATGCAAGGATTACACAATACATTATATTCCAAGAATAAGAGAGAAAGAACAGTCAATCAGAGAAAGAGGGAAAACAAGTTATTACAGTAATAAAGTAAAACAGTCGAGTATTTAACACACAGCAAACCATCTGTGCACAATGTGTTGCTGAAATCTCTATTTTTTTAATAAAGACATTTAAGAATCATTACTGCTTGCATTTTAATTGTCTCATTGTTTATGGTTCTGCCTGAGACCATGCATCAATGTACTGTACAAGGTTTGCTATATATAACCACAAGGCTGTACACAAGCAGAGAAAGCCTAGAGCTGAATAGGAAGCAAACGGTCTTATAGAATGTAGAGAAACAGGAGGTAAATATTGCCAAAGAAGATGGTTAGCATCTTATCCCATAAGACTTGCAGCGTCCTCTAAACGCTGTTTATTTCTCTGACAAAACAGAGTAAAAAATTCCTTTACAGTAAATCCTGTGAAGTGCTTTTGGATATCCTCCCAACATGAAAGGTGCTCTACCAAGGCCTTTGACGACTTACAGTCAATTCATATTGACAATATATTCTGTGAAGTGCTTTGAGACGTCTAGAAGACATGATAGGGCGCTACATCAAATGCAAGGATTGTTATTATTACCAAATGTAAGAATTATCATTATTAATAATATTATTATTTCTGGTGCTTCTGCAAGTGTGCTCATATTTTGTATGTTTTACACATTGCTCAATTTACATATTTTTTCAAACCAAAACAAAACGATGTAGCCCGAGCAGTTCCAGGTCTCCGCTGATGTCTCCAAACACAATTTTCCTTCTCTCTCCTAATTGTACCTCTCCAGTACTGGTGTTCACTCCTCACACTGGAGATAGAGCAGCACTCTGAGCCCCTTTTCTTTCAGCGAACCCATTCATAGCTTCCCCCAAATCCAACTCTTTCCCAAATACTATTGTTAGACCCAACTTTATTTGCTGTCCGTCCAACACCTCTCCAAGTCTACAACGCCTGCTTTTGATCAACCTCTGCTGCGACAGTGATAAAACTGTCCCTTCATAAGCAATAAGTTAAAGTACCGGTTGATAGGTCCAAAAGGTCACCAAGCTTAATTGGGACCCTGGATGTGCAAACAAGTTTCGAAATACCGCAGTTCACTCCGGTTTTAGTTCAAGTGAAAGATTGTGTCAGATTTCCCCAGGGCCTACACAGTGTCATACAGTGCCTGCACTCTGCTTCCAATGTTTCACTGAAAGACTTTCATCACTTGACAGGTCATAGCCTAACTTCCAGCAGTTTGCTCGTTTGATGGTGCTGCATGGAATCGCACTAGTGGCTGCTAAACAGTTTCTAACTGAACTCGAATAACCCCTCTGCCTGAATCTCATAGCACCTAATGGAACTTTGTAATAGTGGTTTCAACAAAGAATGAGTGGATGAAAGACGGTGAGAGTAAGATAAATGCTCCCTGTTGTACTGGAAAAATTCCAGACTGACAAATAACATCTCTCCGAGAAAGCACTGCTTACATCCCTCCCAATACACGTCTTGCTTATTAAGGTAGCAGAAGGAGGCAGGCTGACAAAAAAAACCTACAGCCAGAAGATTAGAACATAAGAACATAAGAATTAGGAGCAGGAATAGGCCATTCGAACCCTTCAAGCCTGCTCCGCCATTCAATAAGATCATGGCTGATCTTCTCACCTAACTCTAATTACTTGCCCTATCCCCGTGTCGCCTAATCCCTCTATTTTTCAAAAATCTATCAGATTGTTGTTTGAGTTTCAAAAACTATTCAACGCGCACACTCTCATAATCAGACATCAAAGTGGTGGGGCCACTCACCCACCGCAGATCAAACGTCAGCCTCTTCTGAACGAGTTCCGAGGTCTGAATAATGATACTGTTAATTCACATTGAACCAGGGCATCTCGTCGCTGCATTCGAGATCGAGATTCTTACAGCCTGTTTGTGCGAGTGTATGCGTGTTTGTGGAAGAACCCAAGTGTAACGCGGGCAGGCGTGTACCTGGGTGCGGGAGTCTGTTCATGCACGCTCATATGCGTGTCAATATAAGGGCATAAGAATTGTTAGACGTAAAGACGACCAAAGTCCATCTGGTTCGCCTTCCACCATCCTGCCATGTAGGTGTCAAGTCCCAAACTATCTACTGTATCCTGATGTGAAAGGCACTCTGTAAATTTAATTTTGTTGTTTTTGTTGTAAACCACAATATTATTTTGTCCAATCTGTCCCCAAAAAACCACAATAATAAAATTGATAATTTCAATCCACGACTGTTTGTAAGACACTGCTGTGCGTAATTGGCCGCCGCGTTTCGCCCACAAATATACGGTCAATTCACTTTACAGTATATTCTGTGAAGCGCTCTGAGACAGCGATAAGATGTGAAAAGCTCTTATATTAAATGCAATGATTATTATTATTAATTATTATTATTATTAAACCACGATATTATTTCCTTAAACTAAACATCTCCAATCTGCTTGTGTGTGGACGTGCCACAGTGCGTGCAATTTGCTGCTTTTTGGGGCTCCAGTTGATTAAAACTGACCGTTTTAGAACGGAATGCTTCCAGCAGAATCACAGGCAGCTACAGACGTTTCAGCTGATATTAATTTTACGACAGTCAATTTCACAGCGATTATTTGGACCTCTTCAGAGGGGTTTTAATGCCAGCAAAAGCTCTCTGTGGCCACTGCAGCCATTTGAGGCGTCCACAACAATGACAGCAGTGAGAGAGAGAGAGAGAGAGAGACAAAAGGCAACAAGAACCATCTCTTCGACCTGAACCAGGCACTCGCTAGCCAGAAGCTGCAGTGGAGGCTGGAACACACAATGTTGAGGGATGCAAAGTGGTGCCAGGGTGATAATTCACCACATTAATCCATTTCCTGATTAAGCCACCTCTTTCCTAGGGCAGGTTAAATATTGTCACTCACTGATATTTGTGGGTGAAATGTGGCAGCCAATTGCACACACCAGTGTCCTACAAACAGTCGAGGATTGAAATGACCAATTTATTATTATGTATTTTTGAGGGATTATTATTAGGCGTGTGGAGAAAGGAAACTTGCTCAGGGTTTCGCCCTGCCAGGAATTGAATCCAGATCTCTGGCTTGCGAGGCGAGTGCTCTAACCACTGAACTACAGGACTCCACTTAAGGACAGAAGAAGTAGGGATGAGGCAAAACGGTAGAGGGAGGGAGATTCAGAGGTTAGGAATGTGGGAACTGAACCGCATTGTAAATGTATAGTTACAACAGTTAGAGTTAATGCGAGATTGTTGTGGTGGGTGGAAACGAAAGGAGTACTGTTTTCTATGGCAGTTCGATTGGAGAGAGAAAAGCTTCCGAAACTGTTTAACTTACACAGGTAAGTTGTGAACTCACCTCCATCCCCCACATATTGAGCATTGTTACCCACATGAGAAGCGTTGGATGAAACATTATTTGAAAGACAAAGGCTGTTTTGGCCTCACCTGCCAACAATTGGTGAGAGTGGTTCATACCCACAAGCAGTGAAACTGCCAGTGTCCTCACACACAAACACATCAAAATATTTATTCAGAGCTGTTGAATTTGACAGAACCATTGTACTTTATGGTGCCTTTGTTTGAATTCTTCTTTCCCCCCCCCCCACACCCACTCACCTCCCCATTCACGTCAGATTAACTCACGGTAAACAACGAGCGAGATTGTGTCTTAACCATTCATTTGAAGATGAGCACAACTTCTCAAGTTTAACACTTTTACTGGATCAATGATCCTCGCCTTTGAAATATAACATTCCCAAAGGGCTTCGCGGGTTCGTGTTTCTAGGCAAACGCTGCAACCAGTTTACACACCTCAGTGGTCCCTTCTCTTCATGAATCTTGCAAGGACTGAGGTTATAATTCATTGGGATCTTTAACATCCATAGAAACAGGAGGAGGCTATTCAGCCTCTCAAGCCTCTCAAACATAGCTGATCTGTACTTCTACTGACCAATTACGCACTTCTGCCCCATAACCAAGCACTACAAGAGTTTACCCACGTGAAGGGCACAATATAATAATAATAAGAATCCTTGCGTTTGCTATAGTAATTTTCACGTGCTTCAGATGCCTCAAAGTGCTGCTTCACAGAATACACTGTAAAGTGAATTGATTGTATGTTTGTGGGCGAAACGCAGCAGCCAATTGCGCACAGCAGCGTCCCACAAATAGTCATGGATTGAAATGGCCAATTTATTATTGTTTATTTTGAGGGATTATTATCATTGCTGGTTTTCAACTGGGGTCTGTAAAGGAGAGAAATTTCACCCAAGTGCACATTTTTGCTCTATTTGCTTGAGAGTTTTACTGTGTCCACTGATTTATCTGGCCTTTACCTAACAAAAAGGGCTGATCAGGTGCAGAGCAGGGAAGCTCTGTTTAATGTCTCAGCCAAAAGACGGCACTCTCTGATAATATCACTTTCCCCCCGGCATTGCTCTGGCATATCAGCCAAGACTGTGAGCTCAGTGTCCTGACCTGCGGTTTGAACCCATAAGCATTCTGATCCAGAGACGAGAGAGCTACGGACTGAGCCAGGCTGGCACGTAACGTAAAATAGATGCCGTACATCACTGCAGGTGCTTTGCAGGACTCTGGTTCAAAAAGGTACTGATCTGCCTGGTGTATATGGATCAGATGAGATGAGATAGATGTCGTCGCACAATGCAGCCGAAGGTTAGAGACAACAAGAGCAGAAAGACGGAGCAATATATACCGAATAAATTTCAATAGCTAATGGACAAAAAAACTCTCACAGTTATCAATCTCCAGGAGGGAGAGAAAAATATGAGTCGACATTGTCTTTCAATAGCTGTATTTAAATATTACATGCCAGGAATTAATCGAGCTCTTGAAAGTCGAATTGAACAGAGAACTAAAATGAATCAATTTTCTCCTTTCGGGTGATCTCTCTCGGTATTAACCACGTTTCATCTTCATTTTGTTCCTTGCTGCAGTGTGTCACAGAGAATCCATTAAAATATTATGCAGAAAAATATACAGTGCCGTATTCTCTTTTATCATCCATTTTTTCCCTCTCTCTGGCTTTCACAAACACTGACTCAAAATGTTTTATATTCTTTCAGAATTCCTCTTAGTTGTACGCAGATCACAAATTAACTGTCTGCAGTCGATGGCAGCTTGGGAACAAAAAATGGTGCTGCCTGTTGAGTTTAGGAAAGAGTTTAAATCAAATAGTCTCAGTGCTCTCCACAGTTTAATCTTTACCTCCGGAATAAGAATCTGGTATTGACAATATTAATGAACGCTGTGATATATTGAGAGACTGTTTTGCGCACTTGCCTTGACGAAATAATCACTTTAAAAATATATATTTTTAAAGATGCAATTATATTTTGAAGTGCTTTGAGACATCTCAACGATGTGATAAGGCATGATTTCAAACACAAGGATTGTTATTACTGTATTATAATAATGAAAAGGCCCACAAAACAGGCACATATACACAGTCACTCGTCCTTAAAGTATATCCTGGGAAGTGCCTTGAGACCCTCATAATGCGAAAGGTGTTGTATTGTGAGTTATTGTGCTCCTGTTATTTAATAACTGTTTGAATGTAATGGTAGATTCCTTCTGAAGCAGCTGAACTACTTTGGTAGTCTTTAATAACCAAAAAAAGGAAACTTTATTAATTTATTCCCTTGTACCATAAATAAAATATGTCCTGGTTAAACGCCACACGGCGATTAGTATTCCTACAGTGAAGGTAATCTTCATAATTCACTCCATGTTATAAGGTCAGCTTCGTTAATCACATATAAATAGGTATTTCACATTTTCTATTACCTATCCTCTATATATCTTTCGAAACAAGAAATATGCAATGTAAAAAGGACCTTGATTCAGTTTGATTGAGGCACAGATTGATGAGAATTTTCATTCTAATGCCAGACTACAAGATGTGTTACTCATCTGTTTTTTTTTGTTACGGCAAATTTTTATTTCCTGTTTCAGAGTCGAGTGGAACAATGACTACTACTAGTAACTTCTTCCGCCATCCATGTTTCAATTCCCCACCTTGTCCACCCCACCATTGGTGGGTGAACCGTCAACCTCCCTGCCCCCACCCTCTGGAACTCCATCTTGCAGTCCCTTCCCTCCTTCAAGACCAGTCTCAAGACCCTATTCCTTGACCGTGCCTTCGGTCACCCTCCTACCCCTACTCTCCCTTGCATTTCGCTTTTCACATCTTCTAGATGTCTCAAAGTTATTATTGTTATTATTGCCCTCCACCCCTTCCGATTCCAATCACCAGCTCGGGTGCGTATCGCGTATGTCCAGTGCCTTGGGACATCTTCCTGATGTGAAAGGCACTGTTCAAATATCATTTGTTGTTGTTAACGAAAGATGTCACATAGATCACATCTACAGATCATCATTCCTTATTAAACAAAACACAAAGTACTACAGATGCTGGGAATCTGAAACAGAAACATCTATTGTTCGGTTTCATCAGAGATTCTCTGTCACAACAAAGCTGTTGATTTACTTAATAGCATTCAGTCAAAGGCAGCCCCGAGCTTGTCCATTTCGGATCAATTTGGGTCCCGAAGCCAAGGCCTGATGTGATCCTAGAGTCAACAAGTTCAGGTCAATCGAGATATGAGGAGGATTCTGTAGTCCATCCCCATCATTGGATTCTATCAATGAGTGATTGTCAGCCAAATGTGCAGCAAATTACACTTGACAGTATATTCTGCGAAGCACTTTAAGACATCTGGAAGATGTGAAAAGTGCGATATGAAATGCAAGGCTTGTTATTATTGTTATTATTATCTAACAGCTTGATTGCCATGTAATGCCAACAGAACAAGGGCTTGTGAAACACTCTGAGATGCTATCCTACACAACAGTGCTATCTAAATGTAAACTGTTGGTATATCGATCGATTACTCCTAAAGGGTTTTGATGCTACAAAGCCATCAGACTAAGCTCTCATTAGCTAACAACAACAACAACAAATCACATGCCTGTAGCGCCCTTCACGTCGGGAGGATGTATCATGACACAAGGGCAATAAGATGTGCTACAATATCACTTTCAACCTCGCTAATATCCCCACCTGTACATGACAGGTTGGCAAACAAAGTTTATTTGCTGAAGGAGCATTGTTAATCTGCCTGACACAAACGCTGACTGCAAATGTATTTGGGAAAAGCAACCACAGCTTTGAGGGTAGATATGAACTGATTTCTCTGAAACGTGAAACACGTTTTGTGATGTATGAAACATCTCAGGAGGCAAAATACTAGTGGGTGATAAAGACAAAGACAAAAGCTTGGCATAGTCATAGCGCTCGATTCTCCCAGACACATAGTTGTGTATTCAAGCTCCCACATTGGAACTTTGAACTCACGTAGTCTAAGATGAGACCCCAATCCTGCGCTGGGGGTGGGGGGTGGGAGGGGGAGTGTTCCATTACCAGGAGGTGCCATACTTCAGATAAGACATTAAACCACGGTCTCAGTGGACATTAAAGATCCTGTGGCACTACTCAGAAAGAGAAAGGTGTTTTTCTCTTTCCCAATGTCCTGGTCGACAGTCCCCTGGATAAAATTGTTCACTCGTTCACTCACTCACTCACTCACTCACTCACTCACTCACTCACTCACTCACTCACTCACTCACTCACTCATTCACTCACTGCTTGCGAGGATATCAAAGTGCGCAAAATTGGCTGCTGCATTGGCCTGCAAAACACACAGTCACTACGCGTTACAGTCAAGCCTGCAGAGTGCTTTGAGGCGTCCTCAAAAGGCACTGGATCAAAAGCCAGGATTACTACAGTTATTTAGCTTCTACTTGAAACAGGAAGTAATGTGCTGTGTTCTGGAGATTTGTGGCATGCAATGCCTGTTGGTTTGGTATCTTCATGAACTGTGTCTGTTTTCTTAACCACAGTTTGTATCTCCGCCACTACAAAGCTCGGTTTGACGTATCGTTTCTTTCCCCTCGTGACGATTTGCTTTTCGCTCGGATGAAAGGGAATAAATTAAAGTCTCAATCACATTCCGCGATGTAACAAGTACAAGTAATAACAATTTGTTCCTCACAGTAACTCAGGCATATTTCAGCTCCATTTTTAACCTGTACAAATTGTGATTCCCAACCCCACAATCACATCACTTTCTATTAAACCTTCAGATATGCACAACACAGAACATTCCCTTGTGGTATCCAATTGACAAGTTCAACGGCAAATCAATATTTGGAGACCAGCTGGTAGAGTTTTTTTCCCCCTACTTTATATTGGCAATATATTCTGTGTTGTTAGCAAATGTCTTGCTACCTGAATCTCGCTCCCCACATCAAAACAGTGGTAAACAGGATGTTGGATTATACAGTATAGTATTGCCAAATCACTCGAGTTCAGATCCCACAGTTTCTCTACAAATTACAGAGTCACTGCACTTTACAGTAAAGTGTTTTGAGGTCACGTGAACTGTCCAACATTGAGGTAAGCAATGAAGTAATCAGCTTGGTACTGATTATTAAGCAATGGGAAGGAACTTGCATTTCTTGCGCTCATTAAGATAAGGATCGCTTTAAGGAATACACTTGGCCTGCGGATGTTTTGACGCACATATTAATTGCATGGCTATACAAATTGCTGAAATTAACAATTAGAGGCCAAATAATTGGATCGTTACAAGTTCCACCTCTCATTTGCTGCTTGATGTAAAATGACACCCAAGATGGGAAGGTAACTTGTGCCAGTTGTAACTCCAGTTACCTATTCTGTCAAGGTTTAACACATCAATAAAAGGTTTCTCACCAATCAACTAAAGTGCCGTTTTATGCAAATGCTGCAGCGAAATTGCTGCCGCCTCTGTCAGCGAAACTTGCAACATCAGCAAAGTGGAGCGAAGCCTTCAAGCTCGAGAATTCAATCGTGAGCATTTTTGTTGTCCTATTTTCGGTCTTACATTAAACTCCACCCACGGCTGTTTGTGGGACACCGCTGTGCGCAATTGGTTGCCATGTTTTGCCCACAAAATACACAGTCAAATTCTCTTTGCAGTATATTCTGAGACAGCTCAATGTTAATAATAAGTCCTGAACTTATGATAAAAACAATCTTTGCATTTGGCCATATTGCAACATTGAGATGTTTCAAAGTGCTTCACAGAATACATTTTACATTTTGTGGGTGAATCGTGGCAGTTAATTGTACATAGAAGTGTTCCACAAACAGTGTGGATTGACTGGACAGGGTGGTTGGGGGGGGGTGCGGAATGATTATGAGTTATTGCCCTAGATTTCACGGCATTTGGCAAATCGTACCCAGGTCTTCTCACTTGCGAGGCGAGTGCGCTAACTATTACACCAAAGGACTCCTTGGTTGGGAGAGGAGGGTCGGCACGGAGGAAGAAAGGTTGGAATTGCAGCAATATGTGTGGGCAAAGTATTGGGACATGCTGGCTGACACAGAAAATATTTCATCAAAGCTGAGACTCAGAGGGCAAAAGAGCTGTACAAGTAATGGTAAAACCATGTACCAGTTAAAAAATTCACAGATGACAAGCCTTGGGCTTCTTTTCCCTGTATCAAAGTGAAATAGAGAATTCATTTGGAGGAGTCAAGAAATTGACTTCATCACAAAATAAATATTGGAATCATTCTGTCTGTATTCATTTCACAAGTGAATCCAAAAACAAGAAAGAATGTTTTAAACTTAAACACAAAATGTAATTACCTTCACCGGGTTACTTTGTGTAATTACAATATTACTTTTCGGGAAGCATTTATTTTAAAATTAATATGAAAATATTTGTACACTCGCCTCCGAGAATGAAGGTTGTGGGTTCAACAACAGCTGACATTTACACAGCGTGCCTTATGCCGTAAATCAATCCAGAGAAAAACTGGAAACAAAACATTGATTTAAAACAGACTCACCTAGACGAGTGCGAATGTGAAACAAAAACTCAGCAGGTCAGGCAGCATTCATGGAGAAAGGAAACAGAGTCAACGTTTCGGGTCTACAACCCTTTGTCAGAACTGGGGCTTGTTTGGAGGGAGAGGTTTCAAACACAATGAGGGAAGCAGTTAGTAAGGAGGGGGAGCAGGGTAGAAGGGAGGACCGAAAGACACGTTGAAGAGAAGAGTAGAACTTCTTCAAGGTAGGCATTCCTAGAAGAGAGGTGACAGTGATTCAAACATAAACAAAAACAACTTTTGTTTTTGTTACAGATTCCCAGCATCTCAGTATTTTGTGTTTTGTTTAGTGTGAATGTGAAGCAGGCCACATCAGCCTTGACTCGCGATGGCCAATTTGTTTTTTGAGGGATTATTAACCATGGAAAAGCGATCCATTAATCGACTAATAACTGTGCCCCTGCTTAATGCTGGGTAATAATAATAATAATCCTTGCATTTTGATATAGCGCTTTTCACGTCTTAACGACGTCTCAAAGTGCTTCACTATACCATACAAGAATATTCTGTAAAGTGAATCGACTGTATATTTGTGGATGAAACGCGGCAGCCAATTGTGCACAGCAGTGTCCCCCACAAACAGTCGTGGATTGAAAATAACCAATTTTTATTATTGTGTTTTTTTGGAGGGATTATTATTAGGCTTGTGGAGTAAGGAAACTTGCCTGCTTCGTTCAACCAATTCCCTCCATCACTTGAGTATGATGGGAGTGAAGAAGAATCAGATGACTTAAAAATTCCATGGGTGTTGAGTATGTATGCATGTAGGCATGGTACAGCTGTTAACAAAAAGACTAATTAAATACCTCAACACAATTGCAGCGCATTTAACAACACAGTTTTACATGGATCACTGGGGAGATATTGTATATTCGGTAGCTTTCTAATGGGCACTGATCCACTTAAGAAGGTTCAAAGAATATTGCGGAGAACAATTCTAGAGCTCGGCAATGTAGGTCATGAGTGCAGCCCACAAACAGTTGTGGAGTGAATGATCCAATTATTGTTTTCTGAAGAGATTATTACCCGTGAAAAGAGATCCGCTGATCGCCTAACCATCGGGTTCATACTTACTGCGAGATAAACAGAGATGTGGAGAGTAAGGAAACTTGCCTAAGGATTCGCCCTGCCCAGGAATTGAACTCGGCTCCTCTCACTTGGAAGGGCAAGTGCTCTAACCACTACACTACAGTACAAGATTCCACATATAAGTTAGCATTGTGATACAGTAGGCTAAACACCTAATCACATGATTAAGAGGGGAAAGAAGACATGACTGAAACCACGATGATTTCAAAGCAAAGCTTTGCTATAGTTTAAGGATCGAAGACATGCCGCCTGACTTCATCCCTGTGCTTGGTTGGCAATGCTTTCTGCTCCTTCACGAAGGAGTAATTGGGAAAGGTTCCCTCAGGAATCAGCGCCACTTAGTGTACAAACACTTCAGTTAGACACACGTCAGTGGTAACATGCCCAAGTTTGTAATGGGGAACGAAAAAAAATTTGAGACGCAACATAAATTATCCTTTATCCTAGCTGCTAATCCCAGTGGAAATCACACTGAGAGAAACAGGAACAGAACAAATGCAAATCGTCTCCTTTTTGTAAGATCTCAATGCTAGCCATCTGGCTTTGATCCTCAAATATGTCATTTCTGTATATCATGGAGTTAGATAAGATGGTAAAAGTTTTATGTACGTAAACTGAAGTCCTAATTGAAAAGCAGCAGCAGCAAGCGATTTATTTTTGTTAAGGGTTTTTTTCCGTATTTGTTTGTAGGTAACTCTTTATGTCAGTGAAACTATGCATTGTCACCAATGGGAAATCAACAGTGTGATATATCCCGTTAATCCATTGTCCTACCATTTACACAGTCACTCCGCTTTACAGCAAACCCTGTGAAGCGCTTTCATGTCGGGAGGATGTTTCAAAGCGCTTCACAGTTCTTATCATAATGTGTAACAACAACAACAACAAATTATATTTATATAGCGCCTTTCATGTCACTGGAATGTACCAAAGCATATAATAGATCCCTCCATTCAGCAGGTTCCAGGCTGCTCTACGTCCTTCACCCAGCTCACCCCGACATTCATGGCACAGACATTTCACCTTCCTCCCTCCCTTGCCTTCTTAAACGCCCGCCTTAAAGCACTCATCTTCGCCCGCAGCTATGGCCACCTCTCCACTCCTCCTGCCTCTCCACTCCCACCCTGATCGCAATTCCACCACCACCTCCCACACGCCCCCCCAACACCCCACCCCAACAAATCCCTGATTTACCAGCGCCTCAGGACATCCTCCCAATGTGAACATTGCGTATTCAATTATTATATCCTGTGAAGCATTTTGAGATGGTTTGACGATAAGATAAGCCACTGTATCACATGCAAAGCTTATTATATGATTACTTGGTGGAGAGCGTGGAGTAGAATATAAACACCAGCATGGATCAGTTGAGCTGTAATGCCCTGTACATGTCTATCTCCCTCTGTATAAATCCCAGTGATGGATTCCTGCACTGACAGCTGTAGGCAGCAATACTGAAGAAACATCCACTCTTAGATTACGAAAACCCAGCGTCAGTGAAATTGATTTGCTGATTTGCCCCCTTTTCTCTCTGCAATTTTTTGAACAAAATACTACTTCATCCCCTGCACTCCTTCATTAAGCACTTTACTTGCTACATACAGCTCCCAACAGTTCACACAAGCCAAGATCAAGGGATTATCGCAGGGTATAAATGAAACTACAGCAGCGTGTACAGGAGATTTGCGCAGGAACCCAACACACAAGGGGAGAAGAGATATGGAAGATCATCACTTTCACACAATTAAACTCGATTCGGAGTTTGAGGAAATCTCACGACCATCCCTTTTTCTCTTCGAGTCTCAACAAAACTGTGGAGGGATGAGAAAAACAGAACGAGAGATGATAGCGATGGCAGGTTTCCTGACACCAAACACCTCTGCTGACCAAACAGTAAATTGGAACCCTAATTGTTAGTGGATTGGCTGATCGCTTTCCGAGAGTAATAATCCCTTCAAAAAATAATAATTTGGTCACTCGAGCCATGATATGAAGCTAGGAAAAATAGTAAACAGTAAGGTGGATAGCAGAAGACCGCAAGTGGAAGTAGACAGACTGGTAAAATGGGCAAACATGTGGCAGGTGAAGTTTAATGTGGAGAAATGTGAAGTGATGATGTATTTGGGGAAGAAGAATGAAGAGAGGCAATACAAATTGATGATAAAATCTTAAAGAGGGTGAAGGAACAGAGAGACCTGGGGTTCATAGAAGTAAATCTTTGAAAGTGGCAGGACAGGTAGATACAGGTTAAAAAAAAGTGTACAGGATACTAGGCTTTATAAATAGGGAGCATAAAATACATAAGTCAGAATGTTATGATGAACCTTTATAAAATACTGGTACAGTATTGTGTTTAGTTCTGGGCACTACACTTTAGGAAGGATGTCAAGGCATTGGAGAGGGTGCAAAGGAGATTTACCGGGATGGTACCAGGAATGTGGGATTTCCGTTATCAGGAGAGACTAGAGAAGCTAGGATTATACTCCTTGGAACATAGAAGGGTCAGAGGAAACTTAATAGAATCTTTTCAAAATGATGGGGGAATTTGATAGGGTGAACAAGAGGAAACTATTTCCATTGGCGGGTGGGTTGGTAAACCAAGGATTAAAATAAATGTTGCAAGAAACAGAGAGGAGGATGAAGAGAATTGCCTGACAGGGTGGTGGTAGCCGTTTTGAACACAAGAAGTAGATAACATGCAATAAATAGATAATCATTTAGGAGGATGTATGTAGACTGTATGTATATAAGGCTATACACCTTATTTATGTAGGTGTATAGTGAGAAAGGAAGGGGAGTGGAATTGATTTGGACAGCACTTTTCAAAGACACGGCACAGACACGAAGGGGCCGAATGTCCTCCTTCTGTGCTGTATAATTTTATGTTTCTATGATCACTATTTGTGGGACACCGCTGGGCAGAATTGGCTGCTGCATTACAGCCACAAAGTATACAGTCTTTACAGTATATTCTGCTATGTGCTTTGAAAGGTCTCAACTTATGTATATAAGGCTATATCAAATAATATAGAATTATAAACATCATAAAATGTACTTCACAGAGGGAAAGGGAAATAAGCTTTAGCCTTTTTTTTCTGTTGCAAAACTAGCTGTTTCGCGGAAGAGGTTAAAAAGTTACAGAGTTGATAAAATAAAACAAAATAAGTTGCCCAAACAAAAAGGCTTGTGATGTACAACAGGAATGTGTTCAAGAGTGGACCGGAGCACTCTAAGGCTTCACATGACTTTCACTGAACCGCTCAACCTTTGTTGTCAGTGCCTCATGATGGAATTTGAGCACCTCAAGTGTGTCAGTGCCTTTGCAAACATATTGCCAGCCATCTGGTGTTCTCCGCAGAACCGATCTAGTGGAGTGGCAACCTATGCCTGATGTATCAGTATTTTAAAAATCTAAATTCTATCGCCTTGCAGAGTAAGGGAAAAAAAAGCAAAGATGGTGAAAATACTGTTTGCTCTCCCTTCTTAATGCCCCCCACATCCCCCCCCCCCCCACCCCACCCCCACCACAACCACCCTCAAGTCATATTACCCCTCTTGCCCTCGCTCCCACCACATCTGTCTCTACTGTGTGTCAGCAGACAAGCTTTCAGCCATTCGGCCCTCACTCTCTGGAACTCAATGGCCAGCTCGGCAGTTTTAGTTGGTTAGACTCCAGCAGTTGCCCCCAACACACACCCAAGCCTCGGTTCTTCCCAATCTCCGCTAAGACTTTCTGGAATTAGGTAAGCAGGATAGTTTCCCTCCAGGAAGAGAGAGAGTGCATTCCATTCCAACAATCTATCTCTGACATTTACAACAACAACAACAACAAGAACAACTTTGATTTGTATAGCGCCCTGCACGCCGGATGGCGTCTCAGAGCGCTTCCATGTGTAGTTGGGACACAGCTTGGTTTGGAAATTCTTGAGCACGATGATGGGTTTCCACACGAGTCAGAACGCTCTCCCAGAGTCCCTTCAAACTCGCCCGCCTCCTCCTTCGTCAAGACTTGTCTCTGTTGTGGTTGCTCTGCATCGCTAAACCTTTGTCTCTCGATCAGAAAATCAGCCCCAAATTTGGAAGCAGGTTTCAGTTTAAGAACTGTGCAAAACTGGCTTGGAAACAAAGGCTGGATTACACGAACATAAGCTTTGAGTTGCAAAGGTTAAGACAGGATTTCACAACCTGCCAAGTTTCAGACTGTGAGACGCGACATGAATAGAGTGACAGTGAGTCCCAGGTGAGATTTTGTCGCTTGTCTGCATGGCTCAGTGGCTAAGTGACAAACCTTCGTTCTACCACTTTCCATTGTGCAATTTCATCTCGTTGCTCACGTTCCTTGTGGTGTGTTGTATTTTGTTCATTCTTTCCTTTGCCTCCAGTGTCATCTGGGATGAGGGGGGGAAATCAATAGGAAAATACACAAAACTCCAGAAGTAAAGAATCAAATGTCTGTCTCTCCCCCACCTCGTCCCCCAACTATCCCCTCCAATGCAAGGATGAATTATAATTATTACCATTGTAATGGTTAGCATGTTCGCCTTGCAAGCAAGAAGACCTGGGTTCGATTCTGGACGGGGCAAGAGCTTAGGCAAGTTTCCTTAATCCACACATCTCTGTTCACCTTGCAGCAAGTAAGAACTAGGTTGTTAGTCAATTGGTGGATCACTTTCTGGAGATAGTAATCCCTCCAAATAAAAATGGTTACTCAATCCATGACTGTTTGTCAGACAATGCTGTGCGCAATTGGCTCCCGCGTTTGGCCTTCAAATTTATAGTCAATTCACTTTACAGTTTATACTGTGAAGCGCTTTGAGATGTCTCAATGGTGTGATGAGCCGCTATATCAAGGGCAAGGATTATTATTATTATTAAATCCTTAAAACCTTAAAGAGTCTGTCTTGATTCTACATCGATTTCTCCTTTGCCGATGACTTGCGCGCAAGAGCATCTCAGAGAGATGGTCAGGTGCTGGTCAGCTCCAGGTCCGTACAATTCACATGCCATTTCAGCTACAAAGGCATAGTGCGCATCTGAAGGTATCATTAATGAGGAGAATGAGATGGAGGATAGAAGCAGGTGCCTGACCCACGCTCTGAGGTCAATGCGCGTTGAGCAGCGCTATTATTAGATTAATTGGCATAAATCACTCTCCGTGGGGGAAAAAGACAGGAAGCCACTGAAAGCACAAGCACTTCAACCTTCCTGCACCTTTCTCACAAACTCAAGTGTACTTTTCTGTCAACAGTTAACAGCTTACTCGGTCAGGGCGAACCTTGGGCAAGTTTCCTTACTCCACACGCCTAATAATAATCCCTCAAAAAAAACACAATAATAAAATTGGTCACTTTCAATCTACGACTGTTTGTGGGGGACGCTGCTGTGCGCAATTGGCTGCCCCGTTTCGCCCACAAATATACAATCAATTCACTTTACAGTATATTCTGTGAAGCGCTTTGAGATGTCCAGAACAGTGTTTCTCAACAACCGCAGCAGCGTCTTTGCTGGTCCGTGTGAGATTCGAGATAAAATAAATATATATCAAGTTTGAAAAAAAGAAAAACATGACACGGAAGCTTAGATTTCTGAGCGGAGCAGATTCTCACAAATCCCCAAACAGTTCATGGTAAGCTTACATTCTGTTCCATTCCACGCTGCTATGCTTCAGGTATTCCATTTAACATTAGGTTTCCAGTGACTTGCGGTGGGTACAATGACAGCGTGGGCACTTTACTTCTGCAGTTTACTTTGGGAATAGAATGTGTGTAAAATGTAAAGCATCTCCCCCAACTCTACCAGAGAGATAGGGCCCACATTTTAAAAATGACCTGTGCTCACTTCATGTCAAAGGTTTCTTCTAAAATATAAAATTACTGCAGGAATTTTTTTATTTTTTATTGTTATCTGTACTAAATAGGGTGAGTTTCAGATTATTCAATTTAATTAAACCCCAGTGTCTAGACTTTCATTTAATTTCAAGTTGATATTCCCACCTCCGACGGATCACCCGCTTTCTTCCACCTCTGACGGATCGCCCGTCTCCAGCAATATCTAGCCCCAAAAGCTGCTGAAACCCTGGTCCATGCCTTTGTCACCTCGCGGCTGGAATATTCAAATGCCCTCCTTGCCGGTGTCCCCTCCACACAATTCATAAAATCCAATTCATTCAAAACTCTGCTGCCCGCATTCTCACCCGCACCAAACTTCGCTCCCCTATTACCCCAATTCTTGCAAGACTGCACTGGCTGCCTGACCCAGAGAGGATCAATTTCAAGATCCTCACCCTTGTTTTCAAATCCCTCCACTCCTCTGCACCCCTCTACCTCTCCGTTCTCATCTCTCCTCAAACCACCGCCATTGCCTTCGCTCCACCGGGTCTGGCCTCCTCCATGTCCCCCCAAATCCTTTGGCGGCCTTGCCTTCCGCCACTACGCCCCGAGGCTCTGGAACTCCCTTCCTCACTCCCTTTGCCTCACCCCCTCTCTTCCCAGTTTCAGGTCCCAACTAAAGACCTTTCTCTTCGACCGCACCTTTGGTCACCTTCCTCCCCCTGCCCCTGGCTCGGTCCTGAGATCCGTTATTGTGAAGCTCTCCGAGACGCCATCTGGCATGGAGGGCGCTATATAAATCAAAGTTGTTGTTATGTACACAAATCTAGCAGTAAACAAGACAAAAATGGCCAGGACCTTAAAAGCGATCCACGTCAGTTGAGGATGATCGTCAGCCGGTCCCCGGCATCGAAAAGGTTGAGAAACATTGGTCTAGAAGACATGTAAAGCGCTATATCAAATGCAAGAATATTATTATTACTCCTTTCGCTTCCCCCAACCCCAGCCTTCACGCTCCTCCCAATTTTATTTGGGGGATTGTTGGGCAGGACACCGGGAGAACAAAACTCCTCTTTTCAAACAGTGCGGCAGGATCTTTAACGTCCACCTGAACAGGCAGGCGGGGGACAAAGCAAAGATATGATAAGGTGTTGTACCAAATTCAAGGATTATTATCTGCCCTCACATCACGCATTCAAGAAGCAGATTATATTGTGAGCTAAACATGTCGCAATTTACCTTATTGTGAAGATGCACTTTACCTCAGCCAGGGCTGGTACTTCAATCAAATTGGAAATAGAATGGGTCTGAAGACTGATAAAGGAATTCAGATTGATCAGGTAAATTGCCATGAAAAATCTTCCTACGTAACCCTAGGACACACTTTGCTCAGGCCGAACCCTTCAGCGGGTTCCCATGGAAACCAAATCATTTAGCTCTGGCATTTATCTCCCATTATGTGATTTTGCTTAGAAACACATTCACCCCTCCCCTCCCCTTCTCCCTGGTGTTTGAAGGCAGTGTATGCATCAGAGCCGAGCACTTAATCTCAAAGTCCATTTCAAATATCCTTGCAATTAAACTTATTTTTAAATATAAAGGTACGTAATAAATTATACACTGTACAAAACACAAGGATTATTGATATCATAGTTCACTACGATGCAAATTAGTCACTCCCGCACACAGGTCCACACAAACAATTATCACTTGCGTTGCATGGAACTCTGCTTTAAGTGGTTTATAGCATCGTACACTGTCGGAATAAGGCAGGCAGAGTTTAGGGAGAATGTGTTTCATTGAGGTCACCCTGCTGAGGTGACAATCCCCAGTAGAGTTGCTGGGAATCAGAAGGAAATTAGGCTATGTGGCTATGTGTTCACCCAACTCAGATCTGTGCCCCTTGTTCTCTCCGCACATGCCCGAGGTCATCACACGGGAAGCTCAACACCAAAACAAGCACCACCTGCATGGCAAAATGACAGCCATTACCGTCGGCTCTCCATACAAACACAACTACAGTCGTCCGCAAAGTCCTGTTACCCCCTCGTCACCAAACAATGATATGAAACCACTGAAGAACTGAAACGAGCTGTCTGAGATGCATTTCACCTCCTCACAACCATCCATTTTACAGAAGATATCACACTGAACAGTCGCGAAGGAATCATTATCTGCCATGAAAGTGGTGGCGCTCACACACTCACACGCTCACACACACCGATCCTCTGGCCGTGTAAATACAGTTAATTCACTTGTACTGAATTCAATGAAGTAGTTCTAAATACAATGATCATCATTTATCCACATGTTTCAGTTGTTGGTCAGCGCACTGTAAGAAAAAGGAACACTGGGAGAGGGTGTGGGGGTGGGTAGGGGCTAATGGTACTTTGTGGCCACCCTATACATAACAGTAACTTGGGTTTATTTAGCGCCCTCTAAGGATTCCACAAAAAAGAACCTCACAGAGCAGTCAAGTGTTAACTCAAGAATTAAAGTGGGGGGGGGAGTGGTGGGGCGAACTCAAAAGAAGCAGCATTTAGAAGATTTGACCTTGTAGAATTCAAGATGATTTGGCTACTGAGTCATAAAGGAGCCCCAGCAGCCTCGCGGAGATATCCACATGTCAATTATGGACTGGAGCTCAGGTCCTAAACAATTATCAATGTGGCTGCTCCCTCCCTCAACTCCATTGCCTGCTTAATGAATACTAATCAGTCTTAGCAGTCGACAGGTAAAACTCTGTGGTACAATAATAATCCTTTCATTTCATGCGGCACCTTATTTTTGTGAGCAAAATACAGCAGCCATTTGCGCACAGCAGTGGCCCACAAACAGTCGTGGATTGAGGGACCACATTTTGGGGGAGGGTAGACGGGTAGACCCTTGGAAAGCAATCTGCCAATCAACTAACAACCGGGTTCCTATTTACTGTAAGGTACAACAACAACAACAACTACAACAACTTCGATTTATATAGCGCCCTCCACGCCGGACGGCGTCTCAGAGCGCTTAAGCAGAGATATGTGGAGCAAGGAAACGTACCTTTGGTTTTGCCCCGTCTGGGAATTGAAGCGGGGTCCTCTCGTTTGCGAGGTGAGTGCCCAAACCACATTACTAGAGGACTTCACTCTGCTCTCAAGATCTGCTTGATTTAGGTGAGGAAAATTACGCCTTCGCTCCCCCTCTCACCGCCTCCTCCCCCATTAAAATGCGTCAACAACAACAACAAATTACATTTATAGAGCGCCTTTCACGTCGGGAGGACGTCCCAAGGCGCTGCACAGGAGGCGTGTGACCCGAGCTGAGAGGGGAGTGTTTGGGAAGGGGTGAAACACGAAGGGGAGGTAGAAGAGTTTGGGGTGGAACAAAAGGCACGGTCGAAGAGGAAAGTTTTCAAACCGGCCCTGAAAGAGGAAAGGGAAGAAACGAAACGGAGGGATTGAGGGATGGCATTCCATAAGGTGGGAGCGGAGAAACTGAAGGCCCGGCCTCCGATGGTGGGGCGGTTCGGGCAGGGGGCTTGGAGCAGGCCAAGTCCTGTTGAACGGAGGGTCTGGGTGGGCGTGTAGAGGGAGAGTAGATCAGTTAAATAGGGCGGGGCAAGGCCGTGTAAGGCCTTGTAGGTGAGAACGAGGATCTTGAACTCGATCCTCTGGAGGATGGGTCATTCACTTCACGACCTTTAATGTGCGCAAATTGACCGCTGGGTTTGCCTACAAATACCACACAGTGAAGATCCTGAGATGTCCAGGCATTGCGATACGGATTGTTGTTGTGTAATCTTTCAGAAAACCCGTTATCACATCACAACATTTAGCCGTTTCTTAAATGAATCCCAGTGTCCTCGCTTCAAACACCCACCTCCCCCACCCTGCTCCAGTCAGTAATTACCCTCCATGTAACAAACACTTCCCCATCTTAAAATTGCTAGAGGTCTGTGGAGGTAGGTAGGTTGATTATCAGTGATGATCAATAATAGAAGACCTGGCATATTTGCAAAGCAAACGAGAGGACACAGCTGTGAGTGAGAGTCACCGTTTGTAAATGGAATGAGTGAGGCTGAGACATGGAATCCAATGAAGTGGTCCAAAAATAAAGACACCCCTTTAAACTCTGCTCTGCTTTCGCCAGCATGCCTGCGGGGCTTGTGGTTAAAGGAACGTCCTTCTTTCAAGTTTAATTAGCTCAATGGCTGATCAGAACTGAAAACCTCCCAAATCCTTCACTTGCTATGTCCTTCACTTGCTTGTCACACCAGCGTATTTCACTCAAGCATCTGCTGTGAAACATAAGCTAGGGGATACTGTGACTAGCGTAAGCCTGGATCCACAGACATCGCATTGGAAATATTTGGGCGATACGTCAATAAAGTGAGGTCTTCAAAACCTCACTTTATTGACGTATCGCCCAAATATTTCCGGGTGAAAAACCGTCAAACAAAAAATTGCAGATATACATTTTAATTCCCTACCCCCCCCCCCCCCCCCATCTTCCCCCCACCAGCATGACAAAAATCTGATTGCCCACAAAATTTTCATCCCCACACACAAAATACGCAGTCAAATCAATTCACTTTACAGTATATTCTGTGAAGCGTTTTGAGACGTCTCACAGACGTGATCAGGAGCTACATCAAATGCAGGGATTATTATTTTATTACTGTTATCTTTATCTCCAAAGGCTTTCAGTTGATAACAGGATCCCAAAGACAGGATTTTACGAATTCAGTGTTGATTTCCCCGACCTCCTCTTTCCCCCCCGGGAGGTCAAATCAGAGGCAGAAAGGCTCTGTTCTGTGCAGTAAATGTCTCTGGTTCTCTCTCTCTCCTTGCCTCTGGGATAAAATCTCTCCTGATTGTGAAGTGATGTATTTTTGTATAATTGTGTTTCTCTCACCCAATAGAACAGAGCTGTGCACTCTCAGGACAGTTACATGTACGACACATAATGTAATGAAGACCTGGGATTGAAAAGGGCTCTTTCATATTCTTATTAACCCATCTTGTCAACACACTATATAACCTTGAAGCTTTTCTCGACAAACCTTCGAGCACATTTGCTGCTACTGTCAAACAATTAAAACTGCTTATGATTGATGTTTGAGATGGGTGTGTGGGTAGGTGGGTGGGAAAGAGAAAATAGAGCGTGTGTCAGATAACCTCGCTGTCCAGACTGACTCACTGCAAAGAGAGCAAGACAACGAGTTTTCTTTAAGCCGTGCAGAGAGTGTTTGGTTGAAGGCAGCTTTGCAAAGTCCTCGCTGGTGACACGGCTCAGGTAAAAGCAAGGACAATAATCTTCCCTCCGTCAGGGCTCCTGGAGTGAGTGGACAAGCTATACTCTGGTGCAAACCATGAGGCCATCTGAGTTTTCTTTGGCTCTTTCGTCCGCATCCCTCGCGCTTGTGTTCCTGAAGTGGAAGCTCTTGAACACAGGGCAGATGGGAAGGTAACGCAGGCACAGAGCTCTCCTCAACAGGCTCATCCCGATCGGGAAGTCGTAGGACTTCAAATCTGCAGAGGTCTCGCTGTTTGCGTTGGCACCTTCCTGCCACTGCACCAGCCCACGCTCCTCCTTCGTCCCTGCGTCAATGACAGAACATATGGCTAGGGAAAGGCAAGCGATACCATAACAACTACAACAACAACAACAACTATGCCATGGACTGAATGGAGGAAAATTCAATATAGTGAGCCAGGAGTAAATGTGTGGAACAGGCTCCCTTTGCGAGACGGTAGAAGCAGAGAGTGTTGACTCTTTCAAAACCTAATGAGATAAGATTTCGTTTGGGAAATAATATGTTGGGATACATTGTGCAGGAAGGCAAACTGGATGGACCTTGGTCTTCTTTGGTCTAGGATTTCTTATGTGCTTATGCTCTAAAAGTAAATTGCATTCATAATAGCCAGCCCTCTCCTGTCTGGAGGACGGTGCTGGACAGTTTAGGGTTTGCACCCAAGTTGAGGGTTGCAATCAAGAGGGGTTGCAGCGGTAGGAATGTGGCTGAAGGCACAGTCAAAGAGTAAAGTCTTGAGATAGGCCTTGAAAGAGGCGAGGGTGGAGTGGAGGGATTTGGGGATGGAGTTCCAGAGGGTGGGAGCAGAAAAGCTGAGGGAGGGAGGGAGGGAGGGAGGGAGGGAGGGAGGGAGGGAGGGAGGGAGGGAGGGAGGGCAGGCTTCTCTTTTCATGTAGACTCTCAATTTAATGTCTCATCCAAAGAACGGCCTATTTGACAATGCAGAGCTCACCCCACCCCTATCAATGCCTTGGAGTATCAGCCCAGCTTGTTTGAGTGTAATGTGTATGCACTGCTTTGAGACATGCGCCCAATATATTTTACCTGGAACAGTATTATCTAAGACAAAAGCAATGCAGCCGCCCACAAACATTTCTGTTGTCAACAACACGGTCGAAATCTGGTCAATTTCGGGGATTCCTGCAAGAGATAGAGGTTCGAGCCTGAATCTTGTAAATCAAATGTTACGGGAATATTTTATAATAATACCCGAAAAACAGAGGAACGAACAGAGAATACATTCTCTGCCTTTTGAAAAATATATATCTTTACATTTGGTACAGTGCCTTTCACATCAGGAAGATCTCTCAAAGCGCTTCGCAAGATATACTGGAAAGTGTAGTGACCGTGTATTTCACAGTTGAATGCAGCAGCCTGTTTGCACACAGTAACGTCCCACATAGAGCAATTAAATGAAATGAGTGAACAAGTTTATTTTATGTGCAGGGGGGGGGTGGGGGGGTGGGATTGTCAAGCAGGACACTGGGGGAGAAAGCGAGAAGGAAACCCGTTTTGCTCTTCAAACAGTATGGAAATTTTAACATCTACCTGAATAGGTACAGACAGAGAGCTTGGTGTAACGTCTCATCCGAAGGACCACACCTCTGACAATGTGATGCTCCCCCCAGCATTATGATAATAATCCTTGCATTCGATATAGCACTTTTTACATCTTCTAGACGTCTCAAAACGCTTCACAGAATATACTGTAAAGTGAATTAACTGTATATTTGTGGGCAAAACGCTGCAGCCAATTGCACACAGCAGTGTCCCCACAAACAGTCATAGATTGAAATGAGCAATTTGTTTTTCTTGAGAGATTATTATCAGGCGAGTGGAGTAAGGAAACTTTCCCAAGGTTTCGCCCTGCCTGGAATTGAACCAAGGTCTCTCACTTGTAATGTGAGTGCTCTAACCACTGAGATACAGGACACCTCCAGCATTGCAATGGAGTATCCAGCCTGGACTGTGAGATCAACGTCCCTGATGAGTGAGGGTGGGGTGAGGGGGTGTGGGTGCGATAACCACAACTCAGCTACCAAGCTAAGATACCAAATACACAAACACATGCATACACTCTGCCAGGAAAGCTGATGGAGTGACTTTGGCTGTGCTCCGAGAAATAAACTGTGTTGCTGATATGAATTTCAAAATTAAATGACTTTACAGGTAATTAATTGGATGCCCTATCAGCTCAGACATATTTATATTTGCATCTTGGAGTGGATTATTGACGCTGGTCATTAAGTGACGATTAGCTTAGGTTATTGCTGCTACACTCTCTTGTCATTACTCACTGTCGTCAAAGGCTGTGGAAAATACTACGACGTTCCTCCCATTAAAAAGCCACGCCGTTCAGATTAGAAGATATATTGAATCCGTTTTTCAAATGAGGTGCAAATTGGCTGCCGTGTTTCACCCACAAATTGCACAGTCAATCCACTTTACAATATATTGTAATAATATTATTTATTTACAATATATGTTCTGTAAAGCACTTTGAGACATCTCACAGCACGGCAAGGCGCAATAATAATAATCTTTGCATTTGATATAGCGCCGCCTTAGTAGCTCGTTGCGTCGTCTCAAAGCGCTTTGCAGAATATACTGTCAAATGAATTGACTGTGTATTTTTGGGGGCGAAATGCGGCAGCCAATTATGCACAGCAGCGTCCCACAAACAGTCATGGATTGAGTGACCAAATTCTAATTTTTGGAAGGCATGCACGACGAAGGTCTTGGATTAGTATCAGTAATTAATATTGATTAATTGGTATGAATTGATTAATAATAATAAATGAAATGGACAATCATCTACGGAGGCGACAGCCGTCGGTATTTAAATGTTGCGTAAAGGATCGTGAAATCCCATCGAACAACAACCAATTCGTATTTACGTCGGCCCTCATGACGTACCTGTATTGATGCTGTCAGGGTTCGCTTCCAAGTAGTTCGGCAACGTTAAGCCGAAAAACATAGAGAATCCCAAGATAAAAAGATTCCGAGATGAATTCATGTCTACGAACTGCAGGTTGGAAAGTCCAACAGCGGTGATCATTCCTGGGGTGGTAGTGGGAGAGTGGTAGTGTGGGTGGGTGGGGGGGGGGGGACACAAAGCAAATAACAGTACCGTAAATGACAACAAGGCAATTCATTTCAATCAAATCAAACGAGCAGCAAAGAATATTAAAAAACACAAATCCCGAGCGAACGAGGGAGCGCCAGTAGAATAGAAAGCACAAAAGCAATGAATTAAGAGCAAATATCTGTCAATTAACCAAAGTCTCTCTGGGCAATCTGCTTTGGTAATAGAATTATGAAAGGAATCAATAATCAGGAAGTTACAAGGAGACAATGCAGTCTAAACGGCTTTGGTGTATTACATCAACCCCAGGCCACAAACCCCAAAGTGAATTATAGCTCTCATTTCGACGTGGAAGGTTGTGTCTCAGTCTCTCTTTGCTTCCTACTCACCGAACAACGTGCAAAACATTCCGCCGAGAATGGGGTCGGGCAGTGAGGCAAACAGGGCCGTGAATTTGCCCACCGTGCCCAGAATTAGCATGATTATTGCTCCGTACTGCACCACTCTCCGGCTGCCAATCTTGGGGAAGGAACAACAAGCTGCGTTTATACGGCGCCCTTCACGCAGGGCGGAGTCTCGGAGCGCTTACAGAGAGTGAGAGAGAGAGAGGGGGAGAGAGAGAGAGAAGGAGTGAGGCCCGGCAACTGGACAGACGGGCAGACGGACCCCTTTGTAGATAAGCGGCCTGATATTCAGCGTAATTTCTCAGCAGTGACATTGACACAATAAAACTTCATGGCGGGCTGGGAGTCGTCGCTAATAACAGTCCTTGCATTTGACAGAGCGCCTTGTCGTGTTGTTGAGATGTCTCAAAGCGCTTCACAGAATATACCGTAAAGTGAAATGACTGTATATTTTGTGGGCAAAACGCAGTAGCCAATTGCGCACAGCGGTGTCCCACTCACAGTTGTGGATTGAGTGACCAATTTTCTTTAATGATTATCCCCAGAAGGTGATGCACAAATTGACGAACAGTCAGGTTCCTACATACTGCTAGGTAACGCTCCCACCCTATGGAATTCCATCCACCAATCCCTCCGCCTTGCTTCTTCCCTTTCCTCTTTTAAGGCCGGTTTGAAGACTTTTCTTTTTGACCGTGCCTTTTGTTTCCCCCCTAATTTTTCAACCTCCCCCACGTTTTTTACCCCCTCCCGAACACTCCCCTCCCAGCTCAGGTCACACGCCTCCTGTGCAGCGCCTTGGGACGTCCTCCCGACGTGAAAGGTGCTCTATAAGTCTAATTTGTTGTTGTCGAGGCGTGTGGAGTAAGGAAACTTGCCTCAGGTTTTGCCCCTCTCTTGCGAGGGGAGTTCTCTAGCCATCACACTGCAGGAGTTTCACAAATTAATGCCGTAAAAGGCTTTTCTCTATCTAGGCCAGCTTTGATGCTTCGAAAACCCCACGTTTAGTCGAGCAGGAGAATCTGAAATTGCGTGCATTCACAAAATTAAGCACCTACTTCAGAGCTGATGGTTAAATCGTTATTCCATTCAGTGATGAGGAAAACCTTTCCAGGGCCCGTTAGGTTAAACTTTTACATGAAGTACCGCAGCATCAATATTAAATCTGTTTGCTGCTTGAGTGAATGTTTCCACCTGACAGTGTAGTTGCTGAGATTACGGGGCAGATTATGGGTGGATGGTTATTAACCTGATGCGAGTTCTCCACACTAGTTTGTGCACACATTATGACATTTTCCTAACCTCAATCCTCACAGAGTTATATACATATATAAAAGACAGAGAGAGGGTGTGTAACAGGCGGATATAACTGCGCTGGTCAAAGCCAATTTCTCTTGGATAATCCTCGCCGTGGGTGTTGTTTACCCTGAGCAACACCATCCCTGTAAAAAGATTTATTCTCTTTCTCGGTTAATCCACTTGGAAGCTTGTAAAACAACCGCGACAACAACTTGTACTTACACACTTGTACTTACTTACACTTGTACTTAAGCACTCGGAGATGCTACCCCATGTGAAGGGTGCTGTGTAAGTGAGGAAACTTGGCGAAGGTTTTGCCCGGGTCCTCTCTCTTGCGAGGGAAGTTCTCTAACCATTACACTGTCCTCAAAACTCTCCGAACCCGTGCGCAATTTAGGCGTCAGGTTCGAACTCCGGTTATCCTCCCTCCCCCACCTCCGGTCCCTCGCCGGCACATATGACTATTTGTCACGGGTTTGGATGACCAATTTATCGTTATTATTTTTTGAGGGAATGATTACCTCTCCAGAAAAGCGATCCGCCAACTGAGTAACAACCGGGTTCCTACTTAGTAAGAGGTAAACAGAGGCGTGTGGACGAAGAAACTTGCCCAATGTTTCACCTTGCCGGGAATTGAACTCAGGTCTCTCACTTACGAGGCGAGTGCTCTAACCTCTGAGCTACAGGACTCCACAGCAAACAAACAGGCGCTTGTGCACCGGAAGTGACATCAGCAACAAGCCTGAAGAGCACGGCCGGCGGCCATTTTCTATTAAGCAGCGAGAGCATAGATTGAAACCAGAGTGCACACCACACATAGGAGCGTTAATCAGGTCAAGAAAGGGAAGTTAGAGGTACTTTGGTTATCCCGAGCACTCCGATGTTGGGACTGGATGAAGTGGAACCATTCCCTGTCCCGAGCAGTCCGGCAATGATGCACGAGATACCCTCGGTGAAGATGCCCCTGGAAGAGAAACGGAATCACTCGGGGTTTAAATCAGGAGCCAACGGAGGCCTCGCATTCCCTGCCCCAGCCCCACCATCAAGACCCTTCGGCCCATCCCAAAGCACATCCCTCCAGAACATTCGCCTGACCGACCATCCCACCATCACAGCATTGAGCTGCTTTTTAAACGAGCTCCCAGAGTCCTGGCCTTGACATCTCTTTCTAGCAACCCGGTTATAGCCATTAATTACCCTCTGGGTAAAGGAAAATGTCCTGGTGTCTTATCCTGAAATTGCCCCCATTTTACAACTCCATACCTATGTCGTCTTGTTTTTCCAATCTCATCCCAATGTATGGCTCTGGTTTACATTTTCAATCCCGTTTAAGCGTGCTTACTCCACACGCCTGATAATAATCCCTCAAAAAAAATTGGTCTCATCAATCCACGATTGTTTGTGGGACACTGATGGCTGCCGTGATTCGCCCACATATGTACAGTCAATTCACTTTACGGTATATTCTGTGAAGGGCTTTGAGACGTCTAGAAGACGTGCAATAATCGGAAATTCAACTGGATTTGGGCAGAAGTATATGACTTAGGTAATACGGTTTATACAGATCAGACTTATACGAGTTTTACCGTCGAATAATAACAGCAATAATAACTCTTGTATTTGATATAGCGCCTTATCGGGTCGTTGAGACATCTCACCAGCTGTACTTACCTGTTGATAGCGTGGATGGGCGGAGGTGGTGCGCCTGCTAATCGAGCACAGGCGTAATAATCTCCAATGGATTCGATGATGCCAGCCAGCGTGGCACTGAACATTCCCAGCACGCCAGCCACCGTGATGGTGGGCAAACCCCACTGACCTGGAGGGCGGGTGACAAAGAAACAGTCAAGAACACCTCGAGAAGCCAAACTCTGATATCCAAGAAGATTCATAGATTCATAGATTCATAGAATTTTACGGCACAAAAGGAGGTCATTCGGCCCATCTAGTCTGTGCCGGCTCTTTGAAAAGAACGATTCAATCCCACTGCCCTGCCCGCTCCCCATAGCCTAATAGACCTGTTCTCCCTAAATAAAGATCTAATTCCCTTTTAAAAGTTGTTATCGAATCAGCCTCCACCACCTTTTCAGGTAATGCATTCCAGATTCGAACAACTCGCTGAGTGAAAACATTTCTCCTCAGCTCCCCTCTAAGTTCTTCTTCTCTCACACACACTCCATTACATTGTGGAGTTGTCTGGTGTGGTACTCAGCCGGCTGGCTTCACAAGCGAGATGAACCAGGCTCGTTTCCCAGGTAGGGAAAAACCTTAGGCAAGTTTCCACTATAAGTGCACTAAACCACTACAGTGGAGTCGTGTAGCTCAGTGGTTAGAGCATTCGCCTTACAAGCGTGAGACCTGTGTTCAAATCCAGGCAGGTCAGGGCAAAACCTTGGGCAAGTTTCCTTACTCCACACACGCACGCCTAATAATAATCCCTCCAAAAAGATACAATAATAAAATTGGTCATTTCAATCCACGAATGTCTGTGGGGATGCTGCTGTGCGCAATTGGCTGCCGCGTTTCACCCACAAATATACAGTTAATTCACTTTACAGTATATTCTGTGAAGCACTTTGAGACATCCAGAAGACGGTGCATCAAATGCATGAATCATCATTATTATTATTGCACTACAGGACTCCGCGGAACGTACATGGATAAGGCATTCGGAACCAGGGTGCAGTTGACATGATTTCGCCTCTGGCATCTGTCCGGGCTTTGAAGCCGTAGGCGTCCGGGTTTTTGGGAAACACATTAGTGAGAGTTAAAAGGTAGCAGAGAAGCCAGACAATCATGATGGCCATTATAATCTGGAAAAGGAAATTTACAATCAAATTATTCCACAATGAAAATCAATGAATGATTTAATAAAGAAGCCAAACAGCTGGATAAAGAAGGCAGAAGTCATCGCCCATCAAAAACAAATTGCACCTTCAAGATTTTTTTTACAAGGAGGTTAATGATTAATGGCCAATTAACATGTAGGATTGAAAAGCAATTTGGCGATAAGTCACACAAAAAAAGACGCTGACACGGAGAGAAATCATATTTATAAATCATACGAAATGGTAAAATTCTGCAGTAAAAGAATATCTTCAATATTCGCAAAACAATTACTGCAGTTTCATACCACACGTCAAAACATCTGAAAGCGCTTTGCAGGGGATTGCTGCAAAGTGTAGTGACTGTAGATTTTTTTAGGCAAAAACATGGCAGTCAATACGTGCTCAGCAAGTTCCTACAAATAGCCATGAAGCCAATTGTATCTGGGGGATTGTTGGCCAGGACACTGGGAGAAATTTGGGCCTTGGGATCATTAACGTCCATCCGTACAGGGCACAGTTTAAACACATCATCTGAAGGTCAGCACATAAACATCAGGACAAATAATGGACATCAGCGACAGGACTTGTTGCCGATACACGTTAACATGTTAACGGGAGAGTTTCATATTTACCGGGAACATCTTGAATATCTTTATCTTCACAATCGTACATCCATGTCTGCGTTTGTAGCCGGGCAGAATGAAATCCACGTTGCGCAGATACTGAGCAAACAGTACGATTAATGTGATGGTTCTGATAAAGGCAACATCAGCGTTTATGAATCACGTGAAAATAAAACAGCCAAAAGAAAAATACATGACAGACTCCAGTAGTTTATGTGTCTGCTTTGGTAAAAGGTCATTCAGAACTGCAAAGACAAAAAGGCTTCAAAAATACTTCAATTTTTTGCATTAAGTGCCTTAACTGAATACTTGTGCTTTATCATGTCGGAAGGACATTTCAAAGCACTTCACAGGATTTACTGTGAAATGGAGTCACTGAGTGTATTTGTAGGCGAATGTGGCAGCACAATTGCACACAGCAATGTCCCACAATCAGTCATGAAATGAATGAGCAGTTTTATTTGGGGGTTTGTTGGCCAGGATGCTGGGAGAGAGAAACTCCCTTGTCTTTTCAAATAGTGCCCGCTGGATCGCTCATGTCCACCTGAATAAGCAGCGGGTCCCGAGTTTAACGTCTCATCTGAAAGACAGCGTCTCTGGCAATGCAACGCCAGCACTGTATTGGAACATCAGATTAACATCTGAGTGTCACCTTCGACCGAGTTCAGGACTCGAACCCACAAACGTCTGACTCAGGGGTGAGAGCGCTACCACTGGACCAAATGCAAGAATGATTATTATTTATTGTTGCCACTGACCAACACAATCGTGAATTGATTGTATATTTTGTAGGCTAAACGTGGCAGCCAATTGTGCACAGCAGTGTCCCAGAAACAGATACGAATTGTGTGCAATTGAGTGACCAACTTTTAAAAATGTATTGCAGAGTGTGTGTGTGTTGAAGGGGAGGAATCACAGCGGACGCAGATTCATACAAGATAGAAATTCCCCAGTGAGCTCCCGCTCGGTCTCCTGCCGCTTGAAAGACAGACAATCCAATCAGGGAGACGGTCGGAGTGACGGTGAGGGGTCCTATGTATCCGAGCAGTAGTCCTGGGAGTCCTACAAAGCCAATCACCACCTCAATCAAACTGGACACGATAATTGCACCTTGAATCTGTTTTATGAGAAGAGAAATATCTATATTTTAACAAAAAAGGCAAATTAAGAACAGGTCGCAAAAGTTACTTCTCAGCCACAGCTCAAACGCAGAAGTCTGATCGGGATAAAGTGATAAACTAAACATGTTTATTTCGTGAAGCAGAGAGAAGCAGATGAGCCAAGACAATTAATGCTGACGTTGTGGGTAGTTACTGAGTGTATGGTTACCAGTTACCAGCAAAACCAGGGGCTCTACACATACAGTGTGGCTGTCTATAGCTTCTGTCGATACATTAAACAACGATATATACAGTAAACTACCGATAAACCAACCCTGGCTTAACTTAACTACCATCTAAGTCAATAACCGGATCACATTTGTCAATGTATTTATACATATGCCTAACGCGACGCTCCTGATAACTAGTCACCGAGCCCTTTGTCCTCTGAGCAACGAGTTAGCAGGAGTTTACTGTGGTTGGAAATCCAAGCTTTACTTCTCTCATTCGTGGCTGCCAAATGTGGCTTGTATTGAAAGGTGCCGTCCCGTTTCCGTAGATCTCATCTGTTAAAACAAACCCCCAAAAAAGGGCCGTGGTCAGTTAAATAGCAACAGAGATGAAAGACCTGCCGACATTAGTGCGAAAGCAACTTCGTGCCTCGGATAATACCACCCCTTCAAAGTAGAACAAGGGGACAACACAGATACATTCTGGCCTGGGTGTTTTTCTCACTCTTTGGCATTGACAGTTCATATACATCAACAACTTCAACAACAACTTCGATTTATACATCACCCTCCACCCTGTACAACGTCTCAGAGCGCTTTGAATAGATATATAGATATCACAAAGAGCAGAATAAGGACACAATCATGTGTCTGCATGCTCCGAGACGCTATACTGCGTGAAGGGCGCGATATAAATACAAGTTGACGTCTTTCCCAAAAATGACCAAATGTATCCTACCCTCAGGAGGACATTTCCACTTGTCCAGGGCTAGGATAGCTCTGGCAGGAATGAGGAAGGCAAAGGCACTGGCTTGAAATAAGGGAAGCCTGCAGTAGGAGAAGCAAATACATTGAGAAGGGTTAGGAATGTTAGAGCTCAGTAAAATAACAATAATAAGAAGAATCCTTGCATTTGGATATAGTGCTTATCACCTTTTCTAGACGTCTCAAAGCGCTTCACAGCATACTGCAAAGTGAATTGACTGTATATTTGTGGGCGAAACACAGCAGCCAATTGAGCACAGCAGCATCCCACAAACAGTCGTGGATTGAGTGGCCAAATTATTCAGAATATTATTATTTGTTTACTTATTTTTCAGAGGGATTATCTGCAGAAAGTGAATCGCCAATTGACTAACACCCGGGTTTCTACTTACTGCCAGATAAACAGAGGCGTTGGACTAAGGAAATTTGCCCAAAATGTATTTTTAATAATAATAATCCTTGCATTTGATATAGCGCTTTTTCACATCTTATCAATGTCTCAAAGCGCCTCACAGAAACTACTGAAAAGTGAATTGACTGTATATTTGTGGGCAAAACGCGGCAGCCAATTGCGCACAGCAGTGTCCCACAAACAGTCGTGGTTTGAAATGACCAATTTAATAATAATAATAAAGCTAGCTTTAGGTACGATGCCTTTCACGTCAGGACGACGTCTCGATGCACACACACACACACACCCACAGACCTGCATCCAAACGTGGTCTGTATGAGGGTGGTGATACCCACACAGGTGAAGATGGTGCCAATCAGCTGACTGACTGTGTACTGGTCCTTCCCCACACACATCGATTCCGCCAGGAGGAAGGGCACTGCGATGGTCCCACTGAAACACGTCAGATAGTGCTGCAGCCAAAAGCACACGATTACACAGAGTTACACCGAGTAACGTAGCGGCACGACAACAACAGCGTATACAGTCGCTCAGGGTGGTGTCCGAGGCGGAGCACGGGAGGGATGGCGGGGGGGGGGTGGGGGGGGGGGGGTGGAAGGGTAGCCACGGTTGAAGAGGATGGTATTCAGGTGTGACCTGAAGATGGGGAAGGAGGGGGCAAAGCTGAGGTATAGAGGGTACCAGAGTTTGGAGCTATTGTGGCTAAAAGCGCGACCGCTAACAGTGGAACAGAGGACATGAGGTTACAAGCAGGAGGCCAGAGCCAGTCGAGCGGAGGCAATGGTTCGTGGGTTTTATGAGCTACACATAGTGATATAGAGTCACACAGAGTTATATAGAGTTTGCATGGTGTGTGAGCAAGCCATTTGGCCCACCCAGCAGCAGGTTAAACCCTCAGCTCTGTCCTAACTGAGATCTGAATGAGGCACGGCCAGCTTCACATGGTTCACTGTCATCCCGTCAAACGCAGGCGAACATTTTTATCTTCTACAACACCGAAACGCGACGAGACGCAATCTTGTTTCATTAGAGACCATGGCATCCAGGTGGCCAGAATTGCCATTTTTACCTGTAATAATGTATTATACGCACATTATATACATATTATATATGCAGCATGTATTAATTGTTAATGTAGGTGTTTTTAAGCCCCCAGAAAATGTAGACAAGCAGCCCGACCCGCGCAGAGTACCTGAAAGCCAAGTAAGATGCACAGATACCAGGGTGGAACGTCCTCGATTTTGTAGATCATATCAAACCCTACGGGTGGTGAGGACGAGGGTTCCTGTGACACGTCATTACAATTCTCATCCTGAGAAACAGAAATGTCCACACTGTCTCACACACACTCACACGCACCTGTCAGCGTTTCGCCCGCCTCCACCCAGACACACTTGCGTGCAAAGGATTTCCCAGTGCAAGTCACCATCACAACAACAATTTGCATTTATATAGAGCCCTTCACACATGACAGTGTCTCGAAGCTCGTAACAGCAGAGACCGACACCGAGCCGGGAGAGAGTGGGAGCTGACAGTAAACACACAATTACAGGACCAGGACCAGAAACATTGGTTCAGCTGTTCCCTGTTCCACGGATGTTGAGTAATAATAATAATCTTTGCATTTGATGTATTTGTGGAGTCCCTGTAGCTCAGTGGTTAGAGTACTCCCCTTACAAATATGAGACCTGTGTTTGAATCCAGGCAGGTCAGGGTGAAACCTTGGACACGTTTCCTTTCTCCACACGCCTAATAATAATCCCTCCAAATAAAAATTATAATAAAATTGGTCATTTCAGTGCACGACTGTTTGTGGGACACTGCTGTGCGCAATTGGCTGTCGCTTTTCGCCCACATATATACACCTTACAGTATATTCTGTGAAGCACGTTGAGATGTTTAGAAGCTGTGAAAAGCGCTAAATCGAAAGCAAGGATTATTATTAGTAGTAGTATTGTAGGGCCTTATCATGTCTTTGAGACATCTAAAAGCGCTTCACAGAATATATTGTAAAGTAGATTGTGGATTTTGTGGGCAAAACGCGGCTGCCAATTGTCCCACACACAGTCATGGACTGAATGACCAAATTTATTATACAGTAATTATTATCAGTTTGAAGGGATTTAACAACTGGTTGCCAGGACACGGGACTTGAGTCGTTTATCAAGCAGCTGGATGCTGTGCAATGTGCGGGGACTGTATGGTGGGTGTTCTGGAGGGATGAGATCAGATGGGCCACAGGGTCTTCTTCACCCGAACTCGATCTCGTGATCAATCATTCAGTCTTTACTCCGCTTTGTTTCTTACTTTGTTGTCCGTTCGTTCATCAGCCGGTGAGTTGCCATCATTCATCTCCTCAGTGCCTGAGCCCGGAATCTCTTTCTGCGGATGACATGCCCACTGGTAGATCAATAAAACGATCGATGCGCAAACACAGCCAATACTGATCACTCCATTCATTATATTCGTGTCCAAAAACACTTCACAGGATTTTACAGCAACAACAACAACAAATTACTTCTTATACACAAAAGACAGGCAGACGGTAATGGGAAAGGAGATGGAGTCAAAGATGATGCAAGTGGGGGGATTTTGATCAATATCTCAACAGCAGCCAATGATCCACAATGGACCCAACACTGCCACCTCGTGTCAGCCCATCAGAATTTCAGACACCTACCAGCATTAACAGTTAAACATAGAAACAGGAGGAGGCCATTCAGCCCCTCAAGCCTATTCCGCCATTCTATATGATCATGGCTGATCTGTACCTCAAGTCCAATTACCTATCCTTGCCCCATATCCTGTAATACACTGACCTAACAAATAGCTGTCCACCAGGAAACTACTCATACAGTCAACCACATTCGATATCATAAACTCACCCAGCAAAACACAGACAGCCTCCTGACCCCCATTCCCTCCCAAGCACACACACAACTGCAGGAGAGAGGGGCAGATTTCATGCTGCCCCTAAATATCCAAATAATAAAAGAAATCAACAACAACAAAAGTACACTTGTATATAGCGCCTTTCAGGTCAGGAGGTCATCCCAAGGAGCTGGACAGTCGTGTTTCAGACCCAAGCTGGGATTGGGGACGGGGGAGGGTGGAGGGAAAGGGGGGGGGGAATTTGGGGTGACCGATGGGAGCGTTGAAGAGGAGGGTCTTGAGGCCAGGGAGGGGAGGCGAGCCGGAGGGACTGCGGGATGGAATTCTATAGGTTGGGTGCAGAGGGGCTGAAGCCTCGGTCAGTGATGGTGGGGTGGGTGGGTCGGGGGTCATGGAGCAGACCGGAGCCCGCTGAGCAGAGGGAGCAGACAGGTTGGTAGGGGGTTAGGAGGTCGCAGACGTAGGGTGGGATGCAGCAAGAGGAACCGAGAAAGACATTTTGCCCACAATATATACAGTTAATTCACTTTACAGTATGTTCTGTGAAGCCCTTTGAGACGTCTCGAATACGCGATAAGGCGCTATATACCAAATGCAAGGATTATTATTAATAGTTGAAAGGCGCTGTCACTGCACTTCCCAGTAAAAACCCTGCGAAGCGCTTTGAGACATCTCGCAGTACAATCAAGATTATCACACACATCAATGCAAAGATTATTGTAATTGTAGTAAAGTTTAAGAAGATTTGCTTTGAATCCCATTACAATTCCCTTTTCACAGAGCCTCTGAAGTCGTTGTCGTTGAAGTCGACAAAATGTAAACTTTGAATAAATTAAGAGCAAAAGTCATACCCCAGAGGAAGATTTTTTTTTGTCTGTTTACCTTGAAACTATTTTGTATTTGCTTCATTCTGGACGAACTTGTTGCGGACACCCAAACTCGCTCAGTCACCCCTCCGTCTCTGGATGCCCTTACACTGGTTCACTTCGCAGATAGAGAGAGAGAGGAAAAAAAACAAACCTTTGCCCTCCTTCGATTAATATAAATCAACTTCTCAGTTGTCTCTCTCTCTCTCTCTCTCGCTCTCTCTGTCTCTCTCGGCAGACACTTTTTGCATTGCAGTGCAATAGAATCCTGTACTCTTTAGTTATTGTGCGAATCTTTTGTGCTGAAAATCGTCTGCCTACAAAACACACAGTCACTGCACACTGCAGAGAAAGTGCTTTTAGACGCCCTCCCGATAAGTCCAATGCCAGGATTATTCCCGTTATTGTTAAGTGCTCAGTCCCCGAGCCTCCGACTCTCTGCCTGAGGAATCTTGTTTTGTCGTTTTTAAAGTTTAAGACTGTGCTGAAAATGAGCCAAACCTCTGAAACAAAGCTCACTGTGAACAAATGCGAGTGGGATGTCGGATCCGTTTGAGCAACAAACATTATTTCCGTTTGGACAACAAACAATATTGACTGATTTACTGGGGAATGTTGTTTCACATCAGAATTGGGAAGGAATTGGGGCTCGATGTGAATGTGAATGAAGTTGCTGACAGAAAGCTAAGTTAAAAACCTTCTATGTATCCCTTCTCATCCGCTTTAAATGAATAATCCTTGTTCACCCTTAACTAAGTTATTTGTTAATATGAAAGCCTTCCTGCCATTGTCTCCCTGAGACATCAAACATAACCAGGGATCAACTAGTTTTCAGTGTTTGTTCCAAAGTTCAGGCGCTTATCCAAAGGCACATTCCTACCCATTATCTAAGAGTCGAAATGGAATGCAGGAGAAAACCAGCAATGCTCTTTAAAGTATTCCTCGAATCGTTTAAGGAACGCCTTACGAACCACCACCAGGTGGCACACCGTTCCTCGCAAGAATATGTTTTTTTTCTTCCAACTATGGAGCTCCTGTAGCTCAGTGGTTAGAGCACCCGCCTTATAAGCATAAGACCTCTGTTCGAATCCAAGCAGGTCAGGGCGAAACCTTGGGCAAGTTTCCTTTCTCTACACGCACGCCTAATAATAATCCGTCCAAAAAAACAACACAGTAATAAAATCGGTCATTTCGATCCACGACTGTTCGTGGGACACTGCTGTATACAATTGGCTGCAGTGTTTCTCCCACAAATATACAGTCAATTCACTTTACAGTATATTCTGTAAAGTGTATATCATCCTTCAGATGAGATATCAAACCACAGTCCAATCTGCCTGTTCACCACATCCAGCAGTGGAGACAGCCAGTCAGATTAAAATCCCATCACTTATTCCTTACATCTCTCAGAACAAGAGGGCAGGCACGTGAAAGCCACAACACACGCGCGGTGTCTGCCTAATTAATGCAAATGCCACATCCGGTGTTAGCTGCTTTTTTTTAATTGAATTTAATAATAATCACTCATTTACCACAAGTGCCAGCTTTGATGTGGCTAAACTGGAACACAGCTGAGTCAGACAGCGCCGTCGGTCACTGAGGGTAGATTTGCCTCAGTTGGAACGTTCGACGAAACGATCAATTATCCCAACATTAATTAGTTATTCGTTCTGAGCTCCAGGGTTCTCACAACAAAAAGCCTCAAAGCATCACAATGGCTTCAAACAAAAGAGAGAGGAAGACATACTCCCAGACAAGAGGACGGACGTTAAAACCTTACTTTTGTCGCATACAACAAAGTTCCAGCAGCTTTAATAACGCATTCCTCACGTTTAATAGTTACATGAATCAACATCAAATGAGGTTTCTCCTAAAGCGTCCTAACTCAGAATGACTGAACCAGGATTGGCAGTAAAGGTGGTGGATGCCCAGACATTTGAAAAGCAGTTTAACATCCTGAGAGGGTGGGGGAAGGAGAGGGGGCAAGTCTGGATGGATGAGATCGAATGAGTCAAAAGGTCTTGCTCATCCGAACCGGTCTTGTGAACAGGTGAGCGCTGTTCGATTGCCTCGGAGTTAACAAGCTACGTTAATTTGGCTCTCCGCCTGGGCTGCGAGCAAGTGCTCTCATTAAATCAAACACTAATGGCCCTTGCTTCATTAATTACCGCCAAGACAGAGATCATCCTATCAAAGATAAAACAATTAAAACGTAATGAATCCTGTAAAGTGCACTGGAAACGTCTCGCGAACAAAATAATAATAACGATTTTCAACCAATGTCCATTTGGTCTATTTGCCTGTGCTTTGTTGTGAACCTAACACTTGTCACTAGACATTTTCAGACTGCACGTCTGAGTTAAAATTTCTCTAGGGTTGAGGTGATTTACTTTCATATACAGTATTAGCATTTCAGAGAGTCTAGAATTTGACAAATTCTTAAGCGCAGCTGTAATTTTGAAGCCTTTTTTTTTTCTGTTTTAATGAATCAAAACAGCTTCAAAGTTAAAGTCTGTCTCAGGACCTAATTCTTTGACCACACTTTCCATCATCTTTCCTTTCACCCCCCCCACCCCGCCCCCTGACATCCCAGCCCTCCAACCCTACCTTCGACTCCCACATTTCTTCCCCCATTAAGTGAGCCTTGCGTAGTCTACAAAGCCCTCAGTATTAGTCTGAAAAGGCAAAATCTTGATAAATTCTTTGTCACAGTGAAATGTCATTTCGACCACACAACGGTTTAGGCTTTCCTCGAGTACAAAGTACAATTGTCAAAAGGGCATTTTCCCATTGTGCTTTGATCACTCATTGATTTTCTTTTCTTTATTGGCACACAGCAAGCAATACTTATCAGCTAAATACACTTACCCCTTCCCCCCCTCCCACCCCCCTCCCCTGGGCTTTGTGTTCTTACAAAACTTCTTTCCTTAAATTGCGATAACGATAATAAGCCAAAAAACCATATTACCTTACGATCGATCACTTCTGGACTGCGTATTTTTGTTTATTAATGTATTGAGAGAAACTGCAATGCGATGTAATCTGGGAAATGCTGACTATTCAAGCCACAGTCGTTAAATTAATTATAACGTTGCCAAAGGTGGGTTAATGATTTTTGAAGCGGTAACAGAGGGACTTTAACCAATCCATTTGGCTCACAGAGAAACTGGAGCTGGCGTTTTTGGCATTGGAGCTTCAGCATGAGTTGTTCAAAAGTATCAAATTTATTACCTCCGTGTGTTTCGAAAAGACCTGTGCCATGTTTTGTGCTCCCAGTACAAACTTATACATACAACAACAAAATTACATTTATAGAGCGCCTTTCACGTCGGGAGGACGGCCCAAGGTGCTGACCAGTTAGGTCGGGACCCGAGCACGGGGGTGGGGGAAGAGTCGGGGTAGGGGGAAGGAGAGTAGGAAAGGGGGGAGAGTTAGGAGGGCAGCAGAAAGCACAGTCAAAGAGGAAGGTCTTGAGATTGGCCTTGAAGGAGGACAGGGAGGAAGCAAGGTGAAGGGATTGCGAGATGGAGTTCCAGAGTGCGGGGGCAGAGAGGCTGAAAGCCCAGCCACCAATGGTAGGGCGGTTCGGGTGGGGTACATGGAGCAGGCCAGAGGCCGCTGAACGAAAGGGATGGGCAGGCTGATAGGAAGACAGCAGGTCAGAGAGATTGGCGGGGGCAAGGCCGTGAATGGCCTTGAAAGTGAGGACGGGCGAGGGTGGGAATGATGTGATCAAGGGGTCTAGTGCTGCAGAGTTCTGAATAATCTGCAGTTTGTGAAGGGAGGAGCTGGAAAGGCCAACGAGAAGAGAGTTCCCGTAGTCGAGCCTAAGCCTATACGAGGCTTCTCTGACCTGTCCCCGGAAGCATGCACACCAGCCCGACATCATAGAACCACAGAGATTTACGCCAGTCATTTCGCCCTGTGCTACTCTCTCAAGAACAATTCTCTCAGTCCCATTTACCTGTCCTTTCCCTTCACTTATCCCTGCAGCTCACTCTTTTTTAGATATCAATGTAGTTCTTAACTACCAATGTGGATTTTGCCACAACACGTCTCCCAGCCTATGTCTATATTTGTATGTGTCTCTCTGTGTGTGTGCGCCATAGTATGTCTTTGTGTCTCAGTCTCTGTATGCCTTTGTTCATGTCTGGGTGTGTGTGTCTGTATCTGTGTGTGGGCATCGGTGTGTGTGTGTGTACACCTTTTATCTGTGTATGTCTATGTGCGTCTTTGTTTGTGTAATTGTTTATGTCTATAGATGTCTTTGTTTGTGTGACTGTATTATTTTTCTAAAGGGATCATTACCCCCGGAAAAATGAGCAGCCAATCATCTAACACTCAGGTTCCTCACGTACTGCTAGCTAAACAGAGGCGTGTGGAGTAAGGAAACTTGCCTAACATTTCACCATGCCCAGCATCCAAACCCAAGTCTCTCGTTTGCAAGGCGAGTGCTCCAACCACCGAGCTACAGGACAGGTAGTGAGAAACTGAACACGGGGGTGAAAAAGTAACACAGCATTACATCAGCCATGTGCAGGGCGGCAGGCGGGAGTCACTCTGAATTTAACATTAACAAAGCTTTAAAAGATTAACAAAGAACGCACAGTACAAAAGCTACCAGTATGTGCCGTTGCTTAGAATACACTTGAGTTTTCACCCATCCCTCCCTCACTCCTTCTCACACCTTTTTATTCCCCTCTCCTTCATGTGAAGATCCAGCTACCTCTTAAATGTTTCGCTCAAGAAATACAGTCAATTCCCTTTATAGTGTATTGTGTGAAGTGTTTTGAAGACATGATACGGCACTATATCAAATGCAAGGATTATATATTTTTTGCAGTCTCCTTGTCAGTCTCTTCATCAGACCTTCAGCACATAGCAGAGCACTTCGGAGGACAAGTAATTGTATCTGTGGGTGAGTTCTAAGAGGCTGGAGTTTCAGTGTGGCACTAATTAGTCAGTGGATGCAATTGGAAACTTACTGAAAGAACAAGCATTGTTGTTGGTAACAAAGAATGTGCCCTGTGTTTGTTGCTGTTGCTATCAATTCACACTGATTAACGCTTAGTCTGACATGGCTCTGGTCCACATCGCTCAGACTTCATCAGTCGGGCACAGGCTGACATCCTCAGTGAAAACACCATGAACAGCACTGCCAAAGGAAGGACAGCAACAAAGTTTTGAGAGAAGTTTCTCAAGCTCGTGTCCTTCTGATTCTGATCAGGAGTGTGGAGTAAGACAGTGATGTCTGACTTAATGAAACAACGGAATTAAATTTCCAGAGCGCCTTTCACGTTGGGAGGACGCCCCGAGTCATTTCGCCCGTGAAACATACAAAGATATCAATTGTATAGATTTATTATTGATGCTGCGAGACAGAGTTTTCAGTGATGGGAAACTGTTCAGATGTCAAGGGAGAAAAGGAGGGAGTCGTTAATAATAATAGTAATAATCCTTGCATTTGATACAGCGCTTTTCACATCTTATCGACGTCTCAAAGCGCTTCACAGAATATACTGTAAAGTGGAAGTGACTGTATATTTGTGGGCGAAAAGTGGCAGCGAATTGCACACGGCAGCGTCCCCACAAACAGTCGTGGATTGTAAATGACCAATTTTATCATTGTGTTTTTTTGAGCCGGATTATTAATTATTAATTATAATTACGAGCGAGTGCACAGATAGTTAGTTCAAGGAGAGGAGAAGAAAACTGGAGGAGGTGGGAAAACACACACACAGATGGACTTTGCACTTAACGTACACACAGCAGCCTGGCTGAGATCAGTCATTAGCAGTGATAGAACATGGTTGCAAAGTTACTGGAACCATGACAACCGGGATGTTCCATAAAGCGAATGTTGCTGTACTACAACCAGTAGGAGTCCTGTAGCTCAGTGGTTAGAGCACTTGCCTCGCCAGCGAGAGACCTGGGTTCGATTCCCAGCAGGGCAAGACCTTGAGCAAGTTTCCTCACTCCATCAGGATTACGCCTGATCGTAATCCCTCAAGAAAAAAAAACAATAACTAAATTGGTCACTTCAATCCACGACAGTTTGTGGTAGACTGCCGTGCGCAATTGGCTGCCGCAGGGCGCCCACAACTCCACAGTCAATTCATTTTGCAGATTGTTCTGTGAAGCGTTCGGAGACTTTGATTTTATTTTTATGTATGAAGCGAAGTGACTGTGATTTTTGACTGCAACACAGTTACAATGCACTGTAAAGCGGATTGACTGTGTATATTGTGAGCGAAACACGGCAGCTCATTGTGCACGGCATGTGCCACAAATAGTTGCCACTCTATTGCCACACAATAGAAGGATCAAATTATTATTATTTCTAACTTTTAGAGGGATTATTACCCCCAGAAGGATGCGTTAACAAGTGTATGGAGTAAATAAAAGAGCTTAAGATTCCGTCTCACCCAGGAATCGAACCCGGGTACTCTCTCTTGCGAGGTGAATATGTTAACCACTACACCACGGTATTCCACAAACAGTTAAAATTCCCAAACCATGGAAGGAATGAACAACGCACGCACATTGAGTTTTGAGAGTTTGTAGATAATTAATGAGTTGAAACACTGACCGATAGAAATGGATGGATCCTGTGGTATATTTTGGGTCATTTAGCCACTCCGCAGCCCGGAGAGATACCAGGTTTGATGGATGGGAGTACACTGACTAACGAGGGTAGAGAGTTCTTCTTATCTCCAACATGTGGATTGGAGACGCCGGAGTAATCATTCTTTACATGGCATTAAGAACACGACCAAAGGTCATCCTTTGGAAATTATTCACTGCTCTCGTTGGCTCCTAACCCAGAGCCACAGACATGGGGGGTGGGGGGAAAGGAGAGAGAGAGAGCATACAGAGAGTGGGGAGAGAAAGAGATACAGGGAATGCCTGAGTATAGCCTGAGAAAGAAAGACAGAGAGCACAGGTAGAGTGTAAGGGTGGGTATGGATGGGGTGGGACTTAAGATTTGAAGTAAAATTTCTCATAGAGTTAAAGTTAACTTTATCGGAAAAGTCAGTCATTCACTTTGTGGCTACTTATGGAACATTGCTGCTGAGTTTGGCCTACAAAACACAAATTTGCTATGCTTTACAGTAAACCTGGGAAGCACTTTAAGATGATAAGGCAACACAATTACCTTCATTTAGCACCTTCCACATCAGGAAGATGTCCCTAGATACTGGATAGTCAGTGTTTCAGACCCAAGCTGGGGTCAGGGTCAGGGAGGGTGGAGGAAAGGGAGAGTAAGGGGAATGACCGACGGCATGGTCGAACCGGACGGTCTTGAGGTGGATTTGAAGGAGGCTAGGGAGGGGTGGGGGGGCGAGGCGGAGGAAGTCAAACGTTGGGGGCAGAGTGGCTGAAGGCTCGCCCGCCAATGATGGGCTGGGGACGTGGAGCAGGCACTGTATCAAATGCAGAGATTATTGTTAGTATTATCAGTGTTGTGTCTTTTAAGGATTTTTGAAATTATTTTTTGAAGAAATTTTTTTCCCCCGTTTCTGGCGATGTGATAAGGCACTGAGTCAAATTCAAGGACAAAGCACAAAACAAAATTGAATCTGCTCAGATTTGCATCTCCTCAGAACATAACACTTACTAGGCTTTGCATCACAGATCAACGTGACCGGAACCAATGTGATCAGATATCTTGGTTTATTGTTTCTGCAACTGGAGGGCCATATGACCTGGATTTCAGAGTTACATATGGAACTGACATCTACAGTGAAAATATTATACTGTAAATCATAACCTGGTTTGAATGGTTGGATTTTATTTGGGTCAATGTGGGTAGCTGACCTGGCAGAAAGAAATATGCTTTTTCCTCTCCCACCCATTCTTCATTGCATTTCCACACAGTCACACGTAATTCAAGAATTGGAAAAAAAAAATGTTCCATTACTTTCTGACTACAGAAAGTCAGACAAGCAATTTGTTCAGAGTGGAGCGGTCTTGGTGGAGATGGGAATTAGGGGTTAGGACGTGTCGTCGATATAACTGTAGGGTATTTCCACTGTTGTTCCCCACAGCAGAACAACCTATGGTGACATGCTTTGCGTCGGGCTCAGTGCAACTTTGCCCTTTTTATTTTTGCTCTTGTTCCACCGCAAAGCTGGTGGGTATCCCACAGGACGCTAGGGTGCTCAGCCCTTGGCTCTGTTGCGAGGCTAAGATGAGGGTGGAGTCCTCTGTCACCTTTACGTGAGACTTGGAGCGCGGCGAATGCATGGAGACCAATTGGCGAGAGGTTTGAGTTGGACATGGGTTGGCAGTCACACCTGTCGGGAGGTAGTACAGACTTTCGATGCAGTTTGACTCCGAGAGCTGGTTCTTCTGCCCGTCATACTTGTGGCTTGGCTTTGGAGAGTTGTCCATGCGGACGCCAGCTTCACATAGTGGCGTCTGCCCGGGAGACACCACGGTAGATGCCATGGACATGACAGGGTATTGCAGGCCAGGCATATAGGGTGATCTCAAGACTTCAGGACTCAAAACATATGGGGAGAAGCGGTCTTGGTAATAGTTCTGCTGTGGGATTATCACTTCCACATAGTGACCCGTCTCTGGATCCAACAGCATCTTGCGTGGGGAGCGTACTGGAGCTTGTACCAAATAATACTTCCCAGTCTCCGGATCCACGAGCATTTTGTTCTGCACCGGAGGAAATGGAAGGAGAGAGCAATGGTGGTGACTGTCCACAACAGGAGATGATAAGGGCAACTTGGGACTGTTCTCCTCAACGTCCAGGGATCTGGGAGGCGGAAGGAAAGGGACCGACTGAGGCGGCCACACTGGATCTGAAGGCCGAGGAGAAACAAAGCAATGATGCGGTGAGAAAGCCACCAAGGGTCGGTGCTCGGGTAAGAAATGGAGAGGAAATGTTTGGCTTCCCGCTGTGTGAGGCAGCGGGATCTGCCAGCCATGTTGGAATTGAGGGCTGTTTGCGATCGACGGCACAAAAGGAGAAGGCGAGGGCGACACCTGGGAAGGAATGGTGAGATAATTCACCGCGTTTGAGGAGAACATTGCCTCACACTCTGCGGATGCTTCCCGGGTAGATTTGGCCTCGAGGGATGGGTGTCTGCCCTGCTCGGGGTTTTTACCGGTGAAGAATCCGACGCTGTAATTTCCTGGTGGATGCGAGTTCCCATGGTAACCAGTGGGGGGTGATAGCACCCACGGTGGTTTGCCCTGGGTTGCTCTCTGGACCCCAGGTGAGAATACCGATCGATCCCAGACCGTCTCGGCCTCAAACGCTCGCGCCGATGTGAGATTGTCCGCGCTCTCCTCACAACAGGACAATTCCCCAGCGCGCGGAGTCTGGCGACCGGAATATTGTGAATCGGCAGCGCCTCTCGGGAACGGGTTTGGCTCAGGTAAAAGAGAATTCCCTTCGATTCCCATCTCGCTCCCTTCTGACCTGGGAGGACTCTGCTCTCCTACTTCCCCAAAAATTACCGGGACTGCGCAGGGATCTTTGACCGGTTGGAACTCGCTAATGAACCTCACTCCGCTGTTTACTGGACTCTGCGTCTTTTCAGCTTCTTCCTGTCCTGTTTGGGCAATGGGTTCCACGGTGTCCTCTTTGCCCTTGCTTTTAGCCAGTGACATCACAACGCCACCACTGTTCCCGACACAATGTTGGTCGAGCTTATCCTCACCTCTCAACCCAACCTGCATCTCACTTTCATCTCTGATTGCCCCTGTCTCTGTGGAAACTGTGTTGCCCAATAAATAATTGGCGCCAGCCATTCCATTACGCTTACTCTCCTCAGACAATGGCTTCACCTCTTCACAGATTGAGCTGCCGGTTCCCAGAGGTGACGTCTCATTGTCTAGGTCACCGTGTTCCTCGATTTCATGACCTTCTCTCCTGCTTGACATGTTGACGTTGCCGCGATTCAAAATGGAATGAGCTCCCGCCTCGCTCCCATCGTCCAAACCGAATGCCATCGGTCGTTCAGCCTCCTCCTTTCCAATCGATGGCGAGTTCCCATTTGTTCTGTCAAGAGCAGAGTTTCCCCAAAACCTGTCCTCCTCTTCTAACCCAACTCCATGTTTAATTTTCTCCTCCACTGCGTAGGGCGATGCTCTGTCGCCCTCAGCGTCGCAGGTTCCATCTTCTACTTGTTTCCCAGATATTTCTGGAAGGACCACTACATCCCCTTGGTGTCTGCGTTTCCGAGCTGGTGTTTGGGTCTCTTTGTCGTCTGAGCTCTGGTTCCCAAAAGGTTGGCTTTGAATTTCTGTTGTCCTGTTGATAACTTTATCCCTCTGAGGCGATACACTTGTCTGTTCAACAACAGATTTACTGACGAGTACATCCGGATTTTCCGACTCAACCTCGATTGCACTTTGAGGGATACTTTTCCCATCCGGCGTTTCAACATTTGCATTTTTTTCAAGACATAAAATCCTTGAAAGTTGATCCTCAGCTTCTAGTTTTCTTCCCAATGCCTTTTGAAGTGCATCATTGGCTTGTAAGCGATTGACGATTCCTTCTGTTGACGTTGAATGCTCTGAAGGCTGACTTGGGATCTGCAGGTTCCTTGAACCCTCTGATCTCTCTTCACCTTCGCAATTTGTGATCTGGGCACCTCCCTCAGTCGACGAAGAAACAGTTGATATTTTCTGGTTCTGATTTCCCAGTTGATTCGCAAACTCTCCGAAGTCTCCGAAAGGCTCCACTTTTCCAAACAAACTTACGTCTTTGGTGGTCGTACCGGAGTTTGCCAACTTTGGGGTCAGAGGGACCAGTCCAGACTGTTTCTCCTTTTCAGGTCTCAAGTCAGTTGTTTCGTTAGTTAAGACGTGACAAGCTGGATGTGTGTTTTCATCCTCTCCCCTGTCACAGGAATTTCTCTCACATAGGTTTTTCCTGAGCGACGATTCAGAACCGGGATTGCTCGATATGGACAAGGCTTGAATCCGCCTCTCAGAGTTCTTGGCCTTGCTGAAATGAGTCAAGTCTTCTTTTCCCGTCACGCATCGAATCGGGCTGACATTCTCACAAGTGGCAATCCGTCTCTTCTCGCGTTTGTCGGACGGAATCGGCAGCTTGAGGTCGGACGAAAAGACCTTTGAGCTCTCTTTAGCTCCCGTACACGCCCATTGTTTCTCAGCGACCGACAAGCAAATGTTATTGTCTCTGTTGATCTTCCTGTTGATTGACCGACACTCAATAACCATCGGTGGCAGAGCTTTGCTCCTCACTGCGGGCTCACTCTGGTTCGATTGACTCGAATGGTTCAAACTCGGAGCGAGAGAAACACTTTCGAGTTCTGATGAAGGGCCGTGGACCCGAAACGTTGACTCACTTTTCCTTTCTCCATAGCCTGACCTGGTGGTTGCTCCCAGCGATTTCTGTCTCTGTTTCAGATTTCCAGCATCTGCGGTATTTTGCGTTTCTGAAACACTTTCGGGTTCGCTGAGCTCACTTTTGTGAGCTGCGAGCGTTGAAACATCACACTGGTCTCTAACAAGCTTCCGCACGCTTCTGACATGATGCGTAGGGCCTTCTGTTTTACCCTCTGTGGAAATCCTCTCACCCGTGTCAGACTGCATCACTTTGACTTGTTCCTCTTCAGCTCCTGACCTACACAAAGTGAGAAGTGTCCGAGTCTTGGAAACGGATCCGGAACCTTTGTCTTCTGTTTGCTTCTCGCTCACTGACGGCGGAGTCAGTATGATCCCCGGTGATTTCGATGTAAACGTAATATCCGAAACTTTCCTTTTGCTCAGCAGGAAACGGCTGGTTTTCTGGTGAAACGGTGACTTTTCGCTTGGCGTTGACTGGCCGGATTCCCATGTTCGGACGGCACGCTTTGCAAAGCAATCCGCCCGTTTTCCCTGCGAGGCGCGCGGTTTGTCATTATCGTCCCCTTGCTTTGCGGGAACTCTCCCGGAGGGAATCACCGCTGGACGCAGTCTTTCCTGAGCCAGGAAATCGTGATCTCTATCAATCTGCCCATCTCGGTTACTTTCCTTCCAGTTCCTGAGCTCAGCCTTCTCGTGACAGGTGCCATTGCCCCCCCGCTCGTCCGAAGACGGATTGGGCTCACCCGTCGAACGGACGTCCTTCAGCGTCGGAATCCATTTAGCGTCCGGGCTTTTGCTACCGGTGTTCTCTGTGAGGATTTCCGCAGTCACCCGGGTCTCCGATCCTGAACTGGAACCTCGACTCTGACCCTGCTTTGAGGCATTGTCACGAAACTCAGAATCCTTCACGTGGGCAAGGGTAGAATTGCTACCCTCGCCAGGTTTCACCTTCAGGCCTCGTTCGAACTGCATTTTCTTCAGTATGACGTTCGTGATGAGGCAGGAGGCTAGCTTGCTCTTCGTCACCGAGTCTCCTGCGAGCGAAGCTCTGGGCAGACGTTTATGGTTGTTATTATTGTCCTCTCTCCCTCGCACTGTGGCGTCTGTCCTCGCGCTCTCCGTTGCCGTGCCGTTTTTGCGGACGTTTCCCGAAGGTCCCGCTGTTTCCTCTTGGCCGTGCCCCGGCCGGACCCGCAGACCCGTGGGAGGGTCTGCGTCTCCTCCCATGGGAAATCCCTTGAGTTTGTATCTCTCACGTTTCTTGAGTTGAATCTGGCGTTTGGGGACAGTCCTGCTGGCTGTTTTGCCTCCCTTCCCCTCCTGGCTTTCCATCATCACGTCCACGCACTCAAACTGCGTCCTATCAAACGCATCATCCAACATCTCCTTGTTGCGTTCCCCCGAATCAGGGCTTGGAGTGAACCTTGCATTGTCATTGGGGCTTAAGTCCCACCTGGCCCTCTCCGAGACAATGGGGCAATGCCCCGATTCGCGATAGGTTGACCACATGTCGGTATCGGTGTTCCCGTCCTCCGACACCGACGACGACAAACCCGCGTCCGTTCCGTAGTTAGAAATGTCAAAGTATCCGTCACCCGGGCAGGACAGACTCCGAAAGGCCAACGACGTTAATCTCCGAACCTCGATGTCGTTCTCGTCCGCGCTTGACGTGTCGCTCACGCAGTAGGCGGGGGCCCTCTCGCATCGAGCGCGGTGATAGCTCTTCCGGCGATCCTCGGAAGCCGAGTCCCCTCGAAACATTTCCTTGGGGGTCTGCGGGTTCGGGTGTGGGTGGAAGTCTGTCTGCTCCAGCGTGTTCTTCTCCAGCCTCTGATCTCCAGCTCCCCTGCAGCCCCTCCTAGCCTGGCTATTCTCGGGGCTGATGGGCAGCTGAACCTGTTGACGTTGGCTGCCTTTGCCTCTCCTGTTTCCCACCCATGGATCATGTTTTGGGGAGCCACTGATGGCTGCCAGGCCTGTTGAGTTGCTACTGGTTGTGAGGGAACAGCTGTCGGAAGCCACATCAACAAAGCTAACGCCACGTCCCTCCAGCCATCCAGGAGCAACTTCACACCCCGAGGAACGGTTCCCATCGGATGTTCCTCTTTCCTCTTCACATCCAGAGTCAAGTCCGAGCTGATTCCCACCGTCTGAGTGGCAGGATTCCATCTCCCCATTCCACTCGCACGGCTCCCACTCACCAACACCTCCACAAGCCGTCCCCTCCCAAGTGCCATCAAGCCCTTCCCCATCCCCTTCAGGGCGGCCACACTGAGGTCCTGGTGGGCGTTGTGGGGAAGAGCCCCCGAATTCAGGAACTTTCGAACTTCCTTGCTCGCTCGGTGGATTGACGTCAGGCCAGCCGGCCCCCCGGTCACCCTCAGCGGCCGAGTCGGTTGGGAGGTCCTCGATGGCCTCGAACGGCCCGCTGCCATCACTGACGTTGTCCAGGGTGACGGAGCACACGGCCGTGTGGTAAGACCCAGAAGAGTCGCAGAGAGCCTCGTCAGCTTTGGACAAGGAGGGTGAGGACAACAGAGGAGGAGTTGCTGCTGTTGCTGCTGCTGTGGTGGTTGTGATGCCACCATTCCCGTGAAGCCAGGTGGCGTTTACGGACTCGGAGTCCGACCAGAGTTCTTTGGGTTTCAAAATTGTTTCACACGGCCCTTTCTCCTCTGTCGAAATCCGTTGAGCAAAGTCCCCATCTCTGGCGGCATTTTCGGAAGTAAATTTACGCTCCTCTCTCCTGCCGTCAGAGGGGCAGTCGAGCCATATTTCAGAGAAGCATTTCGACGTCTCACACGTCAGTTTCGCTCCGTTTTCTTGAGACGTTGACAGAAGTTGAAATTCCTCATCCACAGATCCCATTTCCTGAGCCAGAGAACCACCCGCGATATCCATCGAAAGCTTCAGTTGAACGGAACCCTTAACTCATTTTAATGAGTTATTTTTTTAAAAAAGAAAACACGCCCCCAAAAAAGCTAAATAATTTGCCGGTTCAAAAAAAAGCGGAATAGTATCTCCGTGGGTTCTGCAACGAAAAATATTGTCATTAAAAATGAAATGTAATACGTTTGCCAATATTAATAATAATATTCTTTGCATTTGATGTAGCGTCTTATCATGTCTTCGAGATGTCTCAAAGGGCTACACAAAATATATTTTGTGCACAGCGGTGTCCCATAACCAATCATGGATTGAGTGACCAAATTATTATTTTTTTTAAGTGATTATTACCCCTGGAAAGCAATCTGCCAATCGACTAAAGACTAGTTTCCTACTTACTGCCAGACAAACAGATGAGTGTGGAGTAAGGAAACTGAGCTAACGTTTCGCCCTAACAGGAATCAAACCTACGTCCTCTCGCTTGCCAAGTTTAACCATGGTTAAATATATACAGTATTCAATTAAAAGTAAGTATTATTATTATTATTATAAGAATTTTTGTTTTACAATTATCGCAGTCACGCATAAGTTAACACACCAATCGCGTTCAACATTAAAACCCCTTGTAATCTAAGATCAGTCCCTCCTTAACTTGAAATAACTCTTAATTTCTGAAAACCAAGACTGAGTTCATTCCCACTGCACATCGCCCACAACATAGACATCAATTCACTTTACAGTATATCCTGTGAAGCACTTTAAGACATTTCGACGATGGTGATAAGGCGTGATATCCAATGCAAGGATTATTCTTATCATTTTCAGCTAAAACTCCCCCCGCTCGCTCACTCACCCGCTCGGAGCGTGAAGATTCCGCAAGCCCAGAGCATTCACCACATTTCAATTTTAGTGACGGAAATTTGTCAGACCTTGGTTTGCAGCCAGCAAAAACAACAGGCAAACACACAGTCCAGGCCTCAAGTTCTTTTTAATCATAGGACCCCGAGATATCAAATTCCCACCGTTTGAATCAAAGTGACTGCCAGTAATTGAAATCCAGAATGAGGAAATTAATTAACAAAATGGTACTGACCCTGTTTACACGCCCACAACCCTCTCCCCCCCACCACCCCACTTGAAAATGGGAGCTGAAATGCGCCTGTATTTTGTGCAAACATATGCCAAAGTTATTCAAATAAGTTAATTCGTTTAAAAAAAAGGTTCAATTGAGGTACAATTGTTTGTTGATTTAACTTTCCTGTGCATCGACCGCCTCTCTTCCTCTTCCCACTGCCCACCCCCCCCACCACCCCTTCTCCCATCACCAACAACAGAGAAGGAAACAGTTATAGTTTTCAGCAGGTGGCTAAATCCTAGCACAGAGGAGTTTAAATCCCTGAGGGAACATGAAACCTACGGCCAGTCATCATGTCGGACGTTAAAATTATCCCCTGCTGATGACAGCACAGACAGCCTGGCTCATCAGCAAGACTTGGAAGAACAGACCAGTCACTGGGGGCAGGGAATCATTCCATTTATTTCCCATCACACCCGATAAGCCAAAGCCCTAATGGATACATTGGTCCCAGCTGGATAAGTAGCGGGCAAGCTTAACAGACAGATAGATGGTACACTGAGCAATTTTAGCTAGTTAGACTCCAGCAGTTACCCCAACCTACACGCTAGGGTCCCCCCAAGCCTTGGATCTTACCAACCGACGCCTAATACTTTCCCGGAATTAGGTAAGCAGGGAGAGAGCGCACATTCATTCCAACAATCTATCTCTGGGGTTTTCATGTGTAAGTGGGATGCATGGAATTTTTTGTTTGGTTTGGATACTGTTTAAGCACGGTGAAGTGTGTGTCATAGACACCCGGTAGATAGCAATCATACAAAACCACCTCACGTACTCACTTGTTTTTCTCAAATGGCCATGCTTCGCACCAGCTACACAACGCCAGTCGACGGGAGATTCTATAAGCGAATGAACGATATAGCTTCTCCACTCCCATCACCAGTCATCTGTAAACATGCCAGGGTAAGACATGAATGAGGCTCTCGCTCTCTCTCTCTCTCTCTCATCTTTCTCCAGAAAGTAGTTAGCGTTGACCTCGTGTTTGATACAGCGCCTTGTCACATCTTCTCAGAGCCGTCCTCACGATTATTTTTTTACCGACTGCTGTATTTTGCAGGCGAACGCAGCAGCAGGTTTGTTGTGCACAGCGACGTCCCACAAATAGCCACAAAGCAAATGTTTAATTTTATCTGATGGGATGAAATGTCAGCCAGGGCACGAGGAGAAATTCTCGTTTTTTTTTTTAAGAGACCTTATTTTTTTAACGTCCGCCTGACCAGGCACAGATGCGACATCAGTTTAATAGCATCTCATCCGGAGTATGGCACCTTTGGCAACGCAGCTCTCTCTTCCCCCCCACACCCAACCCAGGAATGTCAGCTTTGGACAGCGAGCTCAAAGACCCAACATGGGCTCGAACCAACAAGAGGAGAGAGTGCTACCAACTGAGTTTAATGACAAGTAAAAGCAGACATCTAGTGAAACAGTTAGCTGACTTTTAGCATTGGAATTGCTCTCCCCAAGTGTCCTACCACTCATCCAGTAATGGCCCCCCAATCTCAGGTCCATCTGCTAACTTGTATCTCACACTAGCCTGCATCGGGTTCTAAACGCAGATCCCCATTCTGCCGCTACACCGTGTGGCATCAGTCAGTGCCCATCCTGTTTCTCCTGTTCAAGAGTACAGTGACCACATACAGCCCCTCGGCAGATCTATTTTACTCAGCGTCTCAAAGCGGAAGGCAGACAGACCCATTGGTAAAAATATTTAGCGGATCATTTAGACGCCTGTGACGAGCTGCCAGTCTGCTACTGGTCTGGAATTATACCAGAGTGGTGTGTGTGTGTGTGTGTGTGTGTGTGGGGAGGGAGGGGGGGTGGGGGAGGGGGTGACACAATTCCGAGACGCTATTTATTCCTCCTCAATTATAAATAACTATCCCAGCCAATCAAACAGCTATAATAATCCTTGCATTTGATATTGCGCCTTTCACGTCTTCTAGCCGTCTCAATTACTTCACAGAATATACTGTAAAGTGATTTGACTATTTGTGAGCAAAACACAGTACCCAATTTTTTGAGGGAATATTGTCAGGCGTGTGCAGTAAGGAAACTTGCCCAAGGTTACGCTCTGTCTGGAATCAAACCCAGATCTCTCGCTTGCGAGGTGAGTATTCTAACCACTGAGCTGTAGGACTCCACTGTCGAAACGTCTAAGTACTTTAGCAAGTAATTGCTACACAGTGCCAGTTTGCGCACAGCCACAAATAGCCACCCAGCAAACTGATCTATTTAATCTGGAGGAGAAATTGTTGACCCGGACACTGGGAGAAACTCACTTGCCTTCCAAATAAGTGTCCCGGGAACTTCCAGGTTTCAACTTTAAACAGGTTTTCCTGAAGCCAAGGGAGACAGGATGAGTTACTGAACTGAGGACCAATTAAACCCGAAACATGAAACAAATGACCGATTTTACTTGCAGGATTATCGTCCAGGATTCCAGGAGAAAATCCCTTCTCTTTGAGTAGGATCTTTACCGCCAATCTGCGCAGAGAGGTGGGACCTTGGTTTAACGCCTTATCCAAGAGATGGCACTCTCCCAACACCGCACTGTCAGCCAAGGTTATGTGAAGTCCCGACATGGGGTTTGAACCCCCAAGCTTCCAACTCACAAGGCGAGAGTACACTACCATCACAATTCCCAGGAGCGTTTCAATAACTCAACCTTCTCAAGACCCAAGTAATTGTTTAACAGCCTACATGTAAAATAATGTCTCACGAGTGATTCGAAAGTCAATAGGTTCTCAGTAATTCAGCGGTTGAAAAATATTTATTTCATCATTAAAGGCTGTTGACAAGTTTATTTACTTACACATCTCGAAAAGAAAAATGTGTCCCACCACCTTTACAGAATTCTCAAAATGCCACAATAATTTAACAACTAAAAATATAACTTATAGCTTGGTGGGCTTTAAGAACTATAATGTGCACTTTCAATATCAGCAATGTGGGCAGACTCTCAATAAATATCAATGCTCCAAAAAATAAATAAATACCGTCAGCACATGAAACTCCTGTGTTCCCACACACTAGCCACAAATCTGGAGCCAAATTTACAAAAGGCATTCATGCAATCGGGTTAAACTCTAAAAGGGATTTTTTGGGGCCATTTGCCCTGTGCAACCATTTGTGAATATAGGTCCTAGAGATGGAAAGTTTGGTTCGACTATCATGTTGGTTCCTTCCAAATAATAAGAATTGGGTTTAATACAGTGGCTTATAAGGTTGTTGAGGAGTCTCAAAGCACTTCACCAATATACTGTAGTATAAAGTAACTTGACCGTTATGTTTTGTGGGAAAAACGCAGCAGCAGTGTCTACAAACTGTCGTCATGCTCAAAAAGGTACGAGTGGCCATGTTTCGATCACAATATCACACAATTGCTTTTGAGATGAAGTCAGCACAGAACAAAGCGAGCCCAACTCCATTCATCAACTCTCAGTCCTCTCCACACTGTGCTGAAGGGGGCAACAAATTGTTACTAACAGCGAAGAACGCTTTAACATCAGTTCAGGAGATGCACTGTTTCTCCGCAGCGCAAACGCGCTGTTTGTGACAGTGAACAGGCACAGCGAGAACAACAACAAAAAAATCCAAGAAATAAATCAGTGAGAATTTCCTTGAGGTTTGCAGCAGAGATAAAATTACTGCCCATAACGAAAGGAACTGAACAATACTCGATTGGAACAAAAGCATCGCAACGATATACTGATCGTTCATAAAAGTGGAGCAAACACTGAGTCCAGCCCTCACAACACTCATCTATAGCTGCTTAGCACTGACTGATTGACTTACGCACCTCAAATCAAACATCCAGAGTATCACTTACAATTCTGACATTTATGAAGGTTGGGACTAAAGCGGCAATAAAAGGACCTGCACTCTACAGCCACAACTTAAAACCGTCCATCCTTAATGTAAGGAAGTGAGCAAAACCCGCAAAACGGAGTTAAAATGGGTTAAACTCAAAAAGTGAAGCTACCAAATTAAGCTTATTTAGTGTTCCATATAGCCAATAATCTCACATCAGATCAATTAATGGTTTATCCTATTGAACAATGCTGGATGGCTTAAAATGTTTTTCCTATAGGCATTCATATGGAAATGGCCAGCAGCGTATAGTCTCTGGTATTAAATGTAGCTTATGTAGCTTTTATTTTAATAAATATAACACAGTTCGCCTCTGTTCTACCAGGGTAGTCCAACTGGCCCGATTTCACAGCCCCCACCCACCGCCACCCCCCACCCCCCACTCCATTACACCTGGCCACCCACTCTCTCCATAACCGTTAAATGTTATGTTTGTGGAAGGGAAACACAAAAATATTGCTTATGTGGCCTGTGGACATTTCTTGAATAGGGTCACTCGGCCCTCAGCAGCCAAAGGTTGGACCAGCCCTGATTTACACAGTTGGTTGGATGAAGCGAGGGTGTGAAGAGGATCACCCTCTTCTCTGAAGCTCAGCGATCTTGGAAAGCTTCTCACAGCTCTCCGTTTTAAGAGACTGGGCTTTCTGCTTCAATCGCTCGTCCCTGTACACTGTGGCCAGATTCAGCAAGTCAGCTCCTACGAAGAACAAAAGCAATTGGTTGATAAGTCACAAGGTTGCAAGTCACGAGGTTCTGTAAATGAATCAACCACACAAAAATTCCCCTTCTCCTCCCCATTCAGGATTAGAACATGCACAAGCAAAGGACCATCACCATATTCAGGTTAAACTGCATTTTCAGTTAATCCCGAGAATAAAATCAAGTCCTTAAAAGTTCCTATTTCAAGAGAGCCTGGAAGAACGGCATCTCAGTTTAATTTGGAGCTAAAAAATTAATAACGCACTTGTTTTTGCCTGAATCTGCATGCACAAAATTCAATTTACAGCGCGGGTTTAGTCATCATCTATGCCATGATCTAGCAAACTAATGATGGTATTAATCATCGTGAGAGGTTATGTTGCAACCTGGCGTTAATTATACTCTGTAAAATGCTACAAACTCCCGCCCACCACCACTCAACAGAAATGAATCAAGCTTTGGCAAAATGGACATAGAACTGTACATTTTAGCTCAACAGTCCGATATCCTCTGCCTTCCCACTCAGAACACAACACTCTTTAAAATATGAGAAAATTATTGATTTTATAACAATAGTATTCCTTGCAATTTGATGTGGCTCCTATACCGAGAGGATGTCTAAAACCATTTCAAAGGTTTTACTGTAGAGTCTAGCGGCTGTGTATTTTGTAGATGAACGCAGTAGTTAATTTGTGCACAGCAAACCCCATTCTCTTTTCGAATAGGATCTTTAACATCCACCTGAAGACAGATGGGACCTTGGTTTAAAGTGGCATCTTAAGGAAAATGCAAATCATACATACTGTGGTGTTTCTCTTTCCAACAACTGTTTTGAAGGTGATCAATGTAGTCACTTTCAACATTCTGTTCCACTGTTTGCAATGCCAAGTTTCGGTATTCCCTTTCAAATCCCTCGTCAACAAAGTAAGTTACTTTCAAACGCTCAGTTTCTCTGGGCAACACATGTCCTAATGACCTGTTAATAAGAGTAAAAGTAGAGACCGTACTTAAGAGACAATTAGATCTTGAACAGATATGACAGATTTGTGCAAAGAGTAAAATTTGCTGCAATCAGAAAACAGCTAAGAACAGCTATTTTTTCAAAACATTCCTTGAAATATTTATTACATTTTCATTAAACCAGCAAAGCCAAATTTGACTCTGCCCTCTTGTGGTCAGAACACACCAGAACAATCTCCCATACATACAAAAACATAACTACATTTGTCTAGTGTCTTTCACTTCAGCAGGATGTCCCAAAGCGTTGGACAGTCAGTGTTTCGGAGAAGCTTGGGAGCGCACGGGTGGGGGGGAAGAAGGGTGACCAAAGTAAGGTCGAAGAGAAGGGTATTGAAGGAGGCAAGGTAGGGGGCAAGGCTGAGGGCCTGCGAGCTGGAAGTCCGGGGGGATGGAGCAGGGTGGCTGAGGGACGTGAAGTAGGCCGGAGCCCGTCGAGAGGAGGAAGTGGGCAGGATGCTAGGTGGTTAGGAGATCACAGTGGGGGAGCAAGGCCACAGAGGGCTAGACAAAAAGAAAACCAAGGCCTATCCAGTTCGCCTTCCACTATCCTGGCAGTTACACGCACATGTGCCAAACTATATACTCTACATAAGAACTGCCTCGGGTTAAAACTTAAAATAATTAGAAAGAATTAGACTTACAACTTGTGATAGAGACTGTAAGGTGGATTAGTCACCGCCAACTGGGTCACAATTGACACAAGCACCAATATCAGGATTGGCAACAGCTGAGCAAATGCCAAATGTGGCCCCTGCAAAATGAAGAGTGGTCAAAAGAGAGGTCCCAATACAGCAATCTCTAGTTTCATTCATTAATTTCTCCAATACAACAACAACAAAATTACATTTATAGAGCACCTATCATGTTGGGAGGACGTCCCAAGGCGCTGTTGACTTTTATCTGATTTTTATTGACTTAATTTCAACGTTAACTGGCATACGAAACTGTTCAAGTGGAGAAACAGTGTTGTAATGGGGAAGAGGTGCATTTGTTTACAAGATTAACAAAGGAACAGGAGTAGGCCATTCAGCCCGAGTCTGTTGTACCATTCTATTAGATCACGGCTGATCTGCACCTCAACTCCAATTACCATATCCTTTGATACTCTGACCCAATAAAAATCTACCTCAGTCTTAAAACTTTCAATGAGTTTTGAGAACTCTCACCATACGGACCTCTGTTTGTTTGAGAGACTTTTTGGCCTCCTTCTGCTGGGGATTAGGAAAGGAAGTCAAGGGAAAATGATGATTTGCGCCTTAGTGATCGCATCCCAATCACCTGAGTCCTGTTCCTCTCTTCCTCGTCCTCATCCACCCTCTCGTTCATCCGGCGACGCCGCCGATAAAGGTGAGTGTACGTCGCGCTTCCGTTTGTGTAGAGGTGGACGTTACCTAAATGAACCAAACAGTCAGGTGAGGGCTTTCCGTTAAAGATTTTAAACCAACCCTGATGTAGGTATCCTTTCATACCTACCAAAAGGCAAGGCAGACAACACAGCTGTGCAGAAATAATGGTTGTAGCATCTCACTCCGAACAATTATACTCTTTCGAAACACGCCTGGCTCATTAATTTTCTACAATACCCTTTAATTTATACCAAAACTGAATGAAAAGTTTACCATTCAAATACCTGCATCATAAGTAAACACACAGTCATTCAACTACGGGTTTCTAAGTACTCATTTTGATCATCGATAGATCAATCGAGTCGCTGGTCAGTGATCAGACCTACAAGTAAGCCTTCAAAAAATCACTCCTTGCCCTGCAGTGCCACTGACCCACAGAGCAGCCAATACAAGTGAAAGTTATATTACAGGTCCCATAAAAGTGTTTGAAGATAAGATTTTTTTTCCTTCCGGTTCACACATATAGAGACAATGTTGTGAAAACAGTAACATTGAGACCTAATAGGCTTTCATTGTCGGTTGAAAGTAGACGACATCCTTTGAATAAAATGATTTTTCTTAACCAAATGTCTCAGACTTTAGTTGATTTCGCTACAAAGCGTTCCCAAGCCAAATAAAAGCTAATGTCAAAGCTCTTTGTTTAAACTGATCGTTTTGTTCTCTTAACTCTAGATTCATCAACAAACAGCGAGAACGTTCATTTTTACTCAACCCTCTGTCACAAAAGAACGGATAGAAAAATCTTAAAACCGGAATCAAAATCTATAAACAGGATCTTTGATGTACAATGCTTTATATATTCTTGTGAAATGCATTCCATGGGAAATATCCGCAGTGATTCAGGATTTGCTATTGTGTCTGTCTCCTGTCGGAACTCACAAATTACAATTCATCAAAAGCCACAAAGCTGAAGCAAAAAAAAACGTCTCTACGCTTCTGAAATCCATACAAGTGACAAAGTATACAGCACTCATTACAACAACTTGCATTTATGTAGCACAACTTCAGGCAGGGCAGCATCTCGGAGATGTTAAAGATCAGAAAGGTGGCAATGAAAATTGTTGTAATCTTAAATTTGGGCTAATCATCAATGAGGGGAATTCATTTTCAAAATCCCAGGCTGCAAGTTTCAACCCTCTGGCTCTTCCAAAGTGCAAAAAAAAACACAGCGTTCCATTCTTAGGAGGCTTCTCAATAAATCAACTGCTATCACACAAATCCCATCAGACAAACTTCGCCCACAATTATCAAATATCCAACACTCACACATTATAGCTCTCTTATCTTACATCAGGTTGATCCAACTGCTGGCCTGATTTCATTCACCCTCCCCCACTCTGTCCATCTCATCCATTCCCCCCACCCCTCCACCCCCATTTCATCCTGGCCACCCACTCCCTTCATAACCCTTAAATGTCATGCTTTGTTTCTGGAAGGGAAACACAAAAATATTGCTTATGTTGCCCGCGGAAGTTTCTCAAATAGGGCATCCCTCCCTCAGCAACCAGATGTAAGGTTGGTTGCCCTGTCGACTTACATCCTTAAACCATTAAATGCTTTCGTCTAGGGCGTGATACTGCCACCAACCTGTGGGAAACCTTCCACCAAAGAACATGTTGAATAATTCCTCAGGCGTTATATCGGCTTCGAACTCCCGGTAGACATTGTGACTGTTGGCGTGGGGGTTAGGGGTCGGGGGTGGATTCTCTCCATACTTATCATACAATCTCCGTTTGTCAGGATTGCTCAAAACACCGTAGGCATTTCCTATTGCTAAAATAAAGAACAGCGTGGGTCAGAGGGGAGGGAGGGAGGGAGGGAGGGAGGGAGGGAGGGAGGGAGGGAGGGAGGGAGGGAGGGAGGGAGGGAGGGAGGGAAGGGGAGGGGAGGGAGTGAAGGGGAGGGGAGGGGAGGGGAGGGGAGGGGAGGGGAGATTTCAGCTATCGTAGCTGAATTTCCTCAGTATGTCGTCAAGCTTAAAACGAATCATGCTGTTGATCACTTTTTGCGTAAAGCAATATTTCCGTAATGTTTCCCTCAACGGAAGTTTGCCAGTCATGTGTCCCGCAGTCTCTTGGTATCTGATCACATATTGTTCTGGGTCTCATTTAGCAGAGGGATCACCACAGAGACTGACAGTCTGTAAAGGAGCATAAGTATTTCCATTGGGCTGAGAAAACACACGGGGGTTTAAGCCTCTGCCTTCCCCAAAGCAGAACATTGAAGGCTGTATCCGTCGACTTTGAAACCTTCTTGTTAAAAACGCCCCGTGAGGCTTGAATACAAACAAAGTCAGTTCGGAGGGCTTCACTTTAAGGCCACTCACTGTATCATCTGCAATGAACTCAGGCACCAGCCTGGTAAAAAAACCCTCACCTTGGCAAAAGCAAGAAGCCATCTTACACCATCTCTCTACTCTTCCCCACTCCACTCCACCTCTGACTCCTGGGTGCCTATACGTAGGATTAAAGCCAGGTGCTTGTTAATTTATAATACGATGTTTGACTTAAGCAGCTAGCTAGAAATACTGTATTCAGTCTCATACTCGCGATTCACATGATGTCCCCCACTCAGGCACAGTCATTTCCACTTCTGAGACCGCACAACAGAGAGCGGGTCGAGCAATGGGACCAGCACTGCACCAGGGAGTGCAGGAATAGTGACGATCCACAACCTCCTATCCGTGCGCTATAACAGGGGGTGAGCCTGCTGTCCTATAACCTACCATGTAATTTGTTAACCTTGGAAAACACCCTCCCAAAAAGAAAACATTGCTGTTTATTATATAATACATACAGTAAACCTCACATAAGCCATATCAGTTGGGACCCTACATTTAATATCATTTGTGCAAAGTATGAGTTACGTGAAATTTACAGATTATAAACAATCCAACGGGATTTGGGCAGATGGACAATTTAAGTGATTGTACAATTTATACAGATCAGATTTATGCGAGTTTTACTGTATTATGTAATTTACTCCATTGTTCGATAGCTTTCCAATGCAGATTTTTCTCCATATTTTATTTTTATTCACAGAGATTTTATTATTATTCCCAGAGATTTTTCTCTGTATTTTACACAGATGCTCAGTGACACCTTGTACCTTTGAATGCCTCCGTGGCCCCTGGAGCACAGTTCTTATCAGGGTGAAACTTCAACGCCAGCTTTCTGTAGGACTTCTTCAAATCCTCCTCATCGGCATCTTTACTGACTCCCAAAATCTCATAGTAATCCTTGCACCGTTTTATCCTAAAATGCACAAAAACAAGAAATAACCTGATGGAATACACATCTATCGTTTTTCTCTCTCTTCTGGAATTAGGAACATTGGAACAAGAGCAGGCCATTCAGCCCTTCAAGCCTGTTCCGCCATTTAATTAGATCATGGCTGATTTGGGAGAAAAAGCACAACAATGTAGCATTGTAGCTAGTCTTAGCAATTGAAGCTCTCTACTGTGAGACTGCAACTCCACAAAAGTAAAATAGCAGTAAACTATACTACATAATAATACTTGCATTTGATATAGCTCCTTATCATGTCATTGAGACGGCCGGCTCATCATAGAATATACTGTAAAGTGGACTTTTGATGGGCAAATTGTTTTCCAATTGCACGACTGTGTCCCACAGTCATACTGAGTTTTGTTTGGGGGGGGAGGAAAGGATGGGATTATTATCCATGGAAAGCAACCTACCAATTGACTAACAATCAGTTTCCTACTTACTGTGAGATAAACAAAAGCGTGTGGAGTAAAGAAACTTGCCTGTGGTTTTGCTTCGCCCAGGAATCGAACCAGGGTCCTCTCCCTTGCGAGCAAGCACACTAATCACGATGCAACGGGACTCCACAAATTGAAGTACTCTCACCTCTGCACCCCATCGATTTGCTCCTGCGTAAAACCCTTCACAGTTTCACCAGTTCCCCCCATTGTTTCTCCGTTTTCAGATCCGTTTAGCCCGTTGGCAGTATCGGTGCTATCATCTGCGCCTTGGAAATCCGCATGGTTACTGCTCCCAAAAGGTGAACCTCCGTTTTGTGTTATTGAATCAATTAACACTGAATTACAGGGAGGAGAAAAATCATTAATGCAAAACAAATCTCCGCTGGGTTAGCTGGACTTTACATATAAAGGCTGGATATTTTAATACTATAATATTAAGTATGAAGGAGTTGAGGTTGGGGAGAAGTTTGCAGGGCTATGGGGAATGAGCAATAGAAGGGGACTGATTTGGACAACTCTTTTCAAAGAGCTGGAAGAGACTCAATGGGCCGAAAGGCCTCCTTCTGTGCCGTATAACTTAATGATTTCCAAACTAACGTGAAGAATCATCAATCACATCAGGACAGAACAAACTGGCTTTCCCAGAGAACATAATAATAATCCTTGCACTTGGTAACAGTGCTTTTCACGTCTCCTGGACATCTCAAAGCGCTTCACAGAATATACTGTAAAGTGAATCGACGGTACATTTGAGGGTGAAACGCGGCAGCCGACTGCTCACAGCAGCGTCCCACAGGCGATCGTGGATTCAAATAACCAATCGATTATTTTTTTTCACGGGATTATTATTATTAGCCGCGTGAAGTAAGGAAACTCGCCCCAGGTTTGGCCCCTGCCTGAAATCGAACCCGGGTCTGTGGCTCGTGAAGCGAGCGCTCTAACTGCTGAGTTACCAGGTGTAACCCAACACCCTGCAAACCCCCCCCCAACCCCCCCCCAAACCCCCCCCCCAAACCCCCCCCCCCCCAACCACCACCACCCACCACAAGGCTGCAACTCTGATTGCTTATTTATGCTGAATTTGCTGGTCTCAGCAAAACACAGACACAGCCAGAAATGGCCTCAAACCCAACTCACAGTGAACCCACTTCACAGCATATCCAGTGAAGGGCTTTAGAGACCGAGTTCTGTGATGAGGAGCTACATCACATACAAGTCTCATTATTATATTAATGTGACTCAACGACACTGACGGTCGCGTGTCATTAACATTGGATCTCTCTGCCCCCATGACAGCTCTCATGGTCTCACTGTCTCTGACCTCGGGCCCTGTGTGACGGGCAGTGTTGCTGGGCGCGCTGCAGGTACAGCAGGGCCTGGCGCCTGTGGCCGAGAAGCAAACACCGCTCAGCGGCGACGATACAGTCCGAGGCCTCCCTCTGCCGCCGCCTGGCCTCCATCATTGGCACACTGCGCCTGCGCGGCTCCCCTTCACCGGTCTGGCACACTGCGCCTGCGCGGCTCCCCTTCACCGGTCTGGCACACTGCGCCTGCGCACATCTCTTTACCCTCACACCCCCGGGCCGGCACATTGCGCTTGCGCGACTCCCCCCAGCCCTCACCCCGGACTCTGAATAATGTATATCCCCATCCAGAGCAATAATAATACTAATAATCCTTGTATGTGATACAGAAGCATATCACGCCTCAAAGCATCTCATAGGATTGTTTTAACCCTAAGGTGGCACGACTGGACCTATATATAGGGAGCACAAATTTGCAGATGATACTAAGATAGGAAAAGTAGTAAACGGTGAGCAGGATAGCACCAGACTCCAAGAGACTTAGACAACTCAGACAGAATGGTAAAATGGGCAGACACGTGGCAGGTGAGGTTTAATGTGGAGAAATGCAAAGTGTTGCATTTGGTAGGAAGAATAAGAATGAACAGAAAGACGTGGGGGTCCATATAAACAGGTCTCTGAAGGTGACAGGACAGGCAGATAAAGCTGTTTTTTTTTTTAAAAAGCAGCATACGGGATATTGGGATTTATAAATAGGAGCATAGAATTCAAAGGTCAGGAGGTTATGATAAATATTTTTAAAATGCTGGTCAGGCCTCAGTTGGAGACTGTGTTCGGTTCTGGGCACCACAGTTTAGGAAAGATGTTAAGTCACTGGAGAGGGTACAAAGAGATTTACCAGGATGGTACCAGGAATGAAGGACCTTAGTTATGAGGAGAGGTTAGTGAAATTAGGATTATTCTCGCTAGAGCAGAGAAGATTAACAGGGGATTTAATAGAGGTTTTCAAGATCATGAGGAGATTTGATAGGTTGAAGCGAGAAAAAGTGTTTCCACTGGAATATGGGTCAGTAACCCAAGGACACAGATTTAAGATAGCTGTGTTACACTGTTAATGTCCCTCGTGAAAATGTGGTCAATTGGGAAACTATCAACCACACACAGTTCAAGAAACATGTTTTTTCCACAGGTCCCTTCAAAGGAAAATTAAAATTTAATTTCCTGATCATAACTTGAATCTACAAACAATACGATATTTACTGAGCGGGGAACTAACGTTTCACTTATCTCCAGTACGGCTTTTTCTGCAGTATTACTTTTGTTACTGAATTGCCTGGGAAGAAATTCCATCTCAGGGCTACTCTATTTCTGTTGTATCCCAGAGCAGCTAAATTCAGCTTTTTAAAAAAATGTTAAGTTCCTTTACGATCAATTATATTTTGTAAATCAGTTTAGTGATGTTTACTTTGACTTGAAAGGTGCTATATAAATACCAGTTATTATTAGAAGTAATTAGTGTTATTTGATGTGCTTAGGCCTTGATAGTTTAATTTGCCTTTGTTCCCGTCAGCCTTTGAAATCCTCCTGAAAAATTGACCTGTGAGCAAAGTCTCCAAGAAAGCAATCAAATGCAACAACTGAGTGGCACATTCCCAATAGATATGCACTGGTTAGTTTGTCAGAAATGCATCATCATTCATTTTGTTATTCTTACATTTGATTTACGACATCAACAACAGAAAAATAGATTTGTGGAATGCCTTTCAGGTCGGGAGGAATCATCAGGTCCCAATCATCTCTGATCATTTAGCGCCTTATCTCATGGAGACGTCTCAAAGTACTTCACAGAATCCATTGTAAAATGGATCGACTATTTTGTGGGAGAAATATCACACACACAGCAAGAGTCAGTCATGTGCCTGCGATGGCAAGATCCACTGCATGAACTCCTTTAGCTTTGTCTCCACTGAAAGCAGTCAGCCAGAGATGATGTAATGCACACACAGTCCTGCCATCAGCCTTTCACAGTAACCATTATTGTAAAGAAATCATTAAAAACACACAAGAGCTCTGGTGCTTATCCAAAATTAACTGCTGTATCAAGACAGCAATAACTGACCTGTGAGCAGGAACCTGCACAATAAATAAAAGGGACTGCTGTTCAGCAGTCAGCAACCTTTTTTTATAACAACAACCTGAATTTACACAGTGCCTCTCACCTCATAAGTATTATGGGGTGAACGTGGCAGCAAAACACTAGTATGTAATATCAGATGATCAACAATAATCTATGTATTTTGATACAGCACTGTTGACATGTCATTAAAACATCTAAAAGCACTTCACAGAATTTTATTCCAAGGTGTAGCAAGTGTGTATTTTGTAGGCAATCGTGGGACACAGGAATGTCCCACAAACATAGGTGAGCTAACGATTTTATTGGGGGTGGGGGGATTTGTTGGCTGAGGTGATTTGTTGGCTGGGGTGAAATTGGACAGGCATTCAGAGGGGGAGGGAGGAGATGTGGATACAATTTGATCCCAACGTATTGTACTTTTCTCAAATACTTTTGAGGAATATAAAAATACTCGATGTCTTGTTTTCTCCATAATGGTGCAAAATTAACAATCACAGACAATACATACCAAAAAAATCATTTTATTAGCAAAAATTGACCTGTATATTCCCCCAACAACGAGGGCAAAACTCACATTGCAACAGATTTTGAATCATATAACTCCAACAAGGTGAAGACACTGTTCACCCAGTTAATATCTTTAAGGTATTACAGTACATAAGAGCAAGTCCAGCATGCCCATATATTAAATACAAAGTACTTCAACTGAATAGTCAATTCAGATACAGTGCAAATGTGCAATAATATGAAACATCTGTTAAAAAAAATCACAAAACCTTAAGTTCCATCTGTAAACATCGGTAGATAAGATATCAATCGTAGTGTTCTGCAAGCTCAGTTTTTAAAAAATATAAATGTTCTTTATTCATGCTTCCCCCAATAAGTTAAACTCTCAGCAGTTCAAGGCCTTATTATCATCACACTTCTCGAGACAACTTCCCCCATTGTGCTTGACACACCGGGCAATGAATTACACTCCACCACAGTCAAATTCCATCGCCGTGCTCCCAAATGCTCTCATCAAAAACAGCCCGTGAATATAAGAGGACAAAATGTGCCGCGTGCCACACAACAACGACAAGCGTCCCTTTGTTTACTAACTAATTGCAAACCCTGAACAGTCCCCATTCCTTTGAGCGGACACTGTGTAGGATGGAAGTGGGTGGTGGGGGTGTGTGGGGGTGGGGGGGTGGTACGACAAAGAGTGTAGAGCAAAGTTTACATTTTCTTTTCATTCTAAACATCAGCTGTAGAAATTGCTTGTTCTTAATTTAAAAAATAATGATAAAATAAGCAAAAAAAAAGCATTTTGGCTACAGGTTGTTGTAGCCTGGCTCAGGACTCAATACAGGGAGATGGAGGTGGGTGGGGGGGGAGGGTTAAGAGCGGCGAGGATTAGGAGGTTAGGGAGGGACAGTAGGGAGTGAGGGGTGGGTCCCAGTTGCTCCCAACAGCAGTCGTTGACTCGAGTTTGGTTGAGTCAGCATTCCTCAACAATGGGCCCCACAGAGGAATAGAGTTTCCGTTTGACGAGCCTGAATCCCGGGCTGAGTTTCAGCACCCGCCTCCAGCTGTTATTCACGAAGCAGCCTCCGACGGAGAACAGCTCCCGCAGACGAGGCCACCCTCTCCCTTCCTGCTTGAAGACCAGCGTGAGCTCGAAGGTGGGGACCACGGCCCCATCACGCTCGATCGCGCCCAGCTTCTCGCTCACCCCCTCGCTCTCCAGGTGCAGGTATACCGCGGCCCCCCGGAGACCGCAAGGCTCGCTGGCGGACACCCGCATCACATCGCGCGCCACCCTGCGGCTCAGGCCCCGAGGAATCAGCAGCTCCCGGCAGCAAAGGGGAGATGTCTTGGCCATGGCCAGGCACTGCTCGATTTGCTCGGTCAATCGGCGGCACACGTTCTCGTCCAAAATTTCCTCCAGGAAGAGGCAGGCATCTGAAAGATACAAGAAACGTGACGCTCAACGTCAGCCCTTGTGGAGCCCTGTAGCACAGTGGTTCGTATGCCTGCCTAGGCAAATGAGGGGACCCAGGTTACGTTCCCAGGTGGGGGAAAAAAAGCTTTAGGCAAGTTTCCTTACCATCCTTTCATGCCTTTGACCTATCAGTACATAAGAACTCAGTCATTAGGTGGATTGGTGGGTCACTTTACTGTGTGTGTGTGTGTGAAAAGGCAGTTTCTCAGAATACTTTTTTTAATAAAATAGGGTTTAGATGTGACCTTGTATAATACCCAACAAAGATGATACAGTATTGATAATTTGGTCACTCAATCCCTGAGTGTTTGTGGGACACTGGTGGCTGCCACTTTTCACCCACAAAATATACAGTCAATCTGCTTTATAATACGTTCTGTGAAGCACCTTGAGACAATGTCTCAACAGCGTGATAAGACGCTATAACAAATGTAAGCATTTATTATTTTAATAATAAGAATAAACCCACCTACCCCGATCACATATACACACACATATATATACACACCCACATACAAACTGCATTTTATTTTCAGGACAATAAGAGATGGTTAAAACAAACTCAACACACACACACACCTCTCCCAAGTCAGCAAAAACTTTGGAAGAGTTTCATCCCATTTAAAGGGCACCTACTCAGCATCAGGAAACACAGACAAGTAACAACTGCAATACTCCTTGTTAAAGGCAGATAACAAAGTGATGGGTGCTCTCTTACCTGGCTCGCGGAGGGGCCTCTTGTCCTCTGGGCTCCACCAGTGCTTTTCGGAGGGGATTGAGACCCCCTTCGAGCCGGTGACTGAGACACCAACAAAGTGACGCTGAAGGAACCTCTTCATAACTTGCAACAAACTGTCCTGGCCAGGGTTGCCCTCCTCTGGGAGACAATCCCTGGTCTCCCCAAAGCTTTGCACGTACATCATGGCTCATGAGACTTGACCCAAACCTATACTTTTAGCACCAGAAAGGGGAGAGGATTCCCCCACACCCAGTGAGCAACCAACCCAACCAACACTCAGTGCAGTTCCTCAGCTCTTTGTGATGAACATTGCATCAGCTGTTCAGAGAGTCATGGGACAAGAGAATTGCCAGCTCCTCCCACCCTGTTGTTGCATTGCTCAATGCAATCAGGATATTGACTCAATTGAGCACCAATGCATTGAAAAAAGGTTCTGGGGGGTTTTGTTGCCAGAGACCGAGCGGATTGGCTGACAGTGAGAAGTTAGTCTCAGCCTCATCATCTGATGTTAAAACACAAAGTCTGCCCTGACAATCAACCTAATTTTAAGCCTTAGCGATTTCTCTCTCCTCTCCCCACACCCTCCCCCTCGCCCACTCCCCAACCAACACCTCACCGCAACTCTGATTTGGGGGATTTTGCTCGGCAATAAAATTGGCTGCGCCTTTGCCCGCAAAAGCATGATAATTCGTTAATAAATAGATAGATAAATAAATAATAAAAACAGAGTTTCACCTGCGCGTTACGCAATCAATCCACTTTGCAATGCTTTCCTGTGAAATGCTTTGAATCGTTTTATTAAGGTGGTAACAATAACAATAATCCTTGCCTTTGGTGTAGCGCTTTTCACATCTTCTAGACGTCTCAAAGCGCTTCACAGAGTACACTGTAAAGTGAATTGACTGTGTATTTGTGGGCGAAACGCGGCAGCCATTGCAAGCGTGAGACCTACGTTCGAATCCAGGCAGGTCAGGGCGAAACCTTGGGCAAGTTTCCTTTCTCCACACGCCTAATAATAATCCCTTCTAAAAAAAACAATAGTAAATTGGTCTTTTCAATTCCACAACTGTTTGTGGGACGCTGCTGTGCGCAATTGGCTGCTGCGTTTCGCCCACGAGTATACAGTCAGTTCACTTTACAGTATGTTCTGTGAAGCGCTTTGAGACGTCTAGAAGACGTGAAAAGCGCTATATCAAACAAGGATTATTATTATTAATAAAACCAGGGCACAGAGAGGAGAGGTTGTGGTCAATGCCTGGGAACAACAGCCAGATTCTCAACCTTTGACAGATCTGCCTGGTCTGCCAGCTTGTTACCTCTCACAGTATTACAGAGGAACTAATGTACCGGTACTTTTATCTAGCACCTCGCTTTGGCAAGGCATCCTGTATCGCCTTGCTGTGGGTAAATTTGCAAGCCTTATTCGCACAGCACCATGTGCAAACAGGTCCCCTTCTTCGTTCCCCTTCCACCCCCCCGCACCCCCCCTCCCACTCCAATCCCCCTCTTTCCAGTCGTGTGACCATCTGTGACACAAATTAAAATCAGCGTCTTGAGTGTCCAACAAGCTGAAAGAGTCACATGCTGGGAAACATATGTTGGTCTCCAAGCCGACAATCTCCCCCCCCCACCTCCCCCGGGATAAAATCGGTCACTCACTTCATAGCTGTTTGAAGGTCATGGCTTTGCGCAAATTGATAGCCTCGTTCACCTACAACACACAGTCACTGCACTTGACAGTCATTATTATAAATAATAATAGTTTGGTCACCCGATCCACGACTATCTGTGGGACACTGCTATGCGCAATTTGCTCGTCCCACGTTTCGCCTACAAAAACACACAGTCACTACACATGACGGTAATTCCTGTGAAGCGCTTTGGAGGCAGACATCACTGACATGAAAGGCAGTTTACCACACACTATTTTCAAACTCCGTACAAAACGATCAGTTGTATAGGAAACAGGGTGGGAGAAGGGGTGAGGAGTCAGGACTCATTAGATGGAGTCAAGAATATTAACCTCAATTGTTCGTGTCATTGTTTCAGTCATTTACGGGAAATGCAGAACTGGGATTAGCCTGTAATGGAATTTCCAAAAACAAGGTGACGTGGCGATGGGTTTGGAACAGGACCAAGAACGAGAAATGAGAAGGGTGTCTTAACATGTTTCTGGATTTGATGTGTTATACATTTCTTTATGACGCGATTGTGGGGAAGTGAGCACTGGAAGCACAATGCTTGCCTGTGTTAATCCCATGTTCTCACAGTAGCTAAAATAGGCTTCCCCCTGTTCTCTCGCCAACAATAATCCAACATACAGCGACCTTATCAAGTTCTTAAGACTCCTCGAAGCATTTCACAGAATATACTATGAAGTGGATTGACTGTATATTTTGTGGACGAAACACGGCAGCCAATTGTGTACAGCAGTGTCCCACAAGCAACAACAACAGCGACAAAATTACATTTATAGAGCGCCTTTCACGTCAGGAGGATGTCCCAAGACACTGAACAGACAGGTCGGGACCCGAGCAAGGGAGAGGGGCAAGGTAGTGGGGGGGCGGGGGGCGGGAGAGAGTTAGGAGGGGAGGGAGAGAGTTGGGAGGACAGCAGAAGGCATGGTCGAAGAGGAGGGTCTTGAGACCGGCCTTGAAAGAGGCGGGGGAGAGAGAGAGGCGAAGGGACTGTGGGATGGAGTTCCAAATTGTGAGGGCAGAGAGGCCGAAAGTCCGTTCGTCGGTGGTAGGGCAGGTTAGGCAGATGACAAGGAACAGGCCATAGTCCACTGAACAGTCACTCACTTCATAGCTGTTTGAAGGTCATGGCTTTGCGCAAATTGATAGCCTCGTTCATAGGGGTATAGCAGACCAGAGAGGTAGGGGGGCAAGGCCTTGAAGGTGAGGATGAGGATCTTGAATTCGCTCCTCTGGGGGATGGGGAGCCAATGGAGCCGGGCGAGGTTGGGAGTGATGCAATCTCGGAGCTTGGTGTGGGTGAGGACACGAGCTTCAGAGTTCTGGATGATCTGTAGCTTGTGAAGGGAAGAACCAGGAAGGCCGACGAGGAGGGAGTTTCCATAGTCGAGCCTTGATGTGACGAATGCGTGGGCAATCATGGATTGAATGACCAAATTATTACTGTTTTGAAGGGTTTATTATCCCCGGTAAAGCGATCTGTCAATCGACTAATAACTGGGCCACTGCCAGGCGTGTGGAGTAAGGAATCTGCCTAAGCTTTATGCCTAGGCTGGGAATCAAACCCAGGTCATCTCATGTGAAAGGCAAGCACTCGTACCACTACCCTTCAGAACTCTACTGTTCACACGCAGTGGCTCAGTGACTTAGAGTGGCGGGGTGTGGTTGGTGGGGGTGGGGGGGTGTGGGGTGGTGGTACAGGAGATGGGGGGATGGAGGGAAGTTAGGGGTCAGTTGGGGGGGTGGAGAGGAGATGGTTTTAGAGGGAAACTCCTCGGGTGTTTTAGTACAGACAGACTGCTAAAAACTACTTTTAAGAACTTTCCACAATTCTGCAGCACAATCCAAATGTTCACTTAAGACCCAAAGTGATGTTACGGATTAAGCCTTGATGGAACTTCAGCCTTATTGTGGTGCCACACAGTTTAGGATCCAGCTCTGTGTCTTGCTCTCTCTGGCTGTTCCAGGATGAATCATACGCCCGGAGAGATGGCTGTTTTTTTTTACTGCATCCTCATATTTCATCATCCAAACTCACACAATTTGCATACAATTTCCTCGTGACATCCGCTCAGGTGTTTTTCTGGATTAAACCTCTGTACTTTTCCTGCTTGGAAGTGAAATACTGTGGATTGCTTCGTCACATTTCCCCCGGAAATATGTTATTTAAATGACACAAGACAAGTGGCACGAGACTTGGAATTTCTCCCTCTCAACGCTAAGCTCAGTTTTTGGTCAATGTGAAACAGAAAGGACATGTTTGTAAATGTTTTAGAAGCCTTTGATCGGAGATGTAGTCTTTTGAAAGACAATTAGATAGATATTAATTATCTACTTAATGAAAGGAATTAGATCCCTGGAGGCTTGTGGCTATTGGTCAGCGCGCTCGCTACGCTAGCGAGAGGAGCCTAGTTCAATTCTCATGTGGGGCCAAACCTTAGTCAAGTTCCCTTTCTTTACATCTCACCCTTTGGAACTGCATCCCACAATCCCTTCGCCATGCTCCATCCCTTGCTGCCTTCAAGACTCCACTCAAGACCTTCCTATTTGACCATGCCTTCAGCCACCTTACTACTTCTCTGGCCTCTCTCATGCCAACTCTGCCCACCCCCACCACCTCCTCCACCCTCGGGTCCTGATCCCCATCTGTTCAGCATTTTGCCCACAAAATTTACTTTACAGTATATTCTGTGACCTGCTTTCAGACATCTCAACAACGTGACAAAGCATTATATTGAATGCAAGGATAATTGTTATTTAAAAATTGAATATTTGCAAGGTTAAGTGGGGGGGTGGAGGGGAAAGCAAAGAGACAGAGAGGATTCCACTTTCAAATGGACATGATTCACTGAATATACTTCTTCTGTGCTACAGATTGCTCTGGCTCGTGAACATATAACAATAATGTAATAATCCTTGCACCTAATCAGTCTTTGAGACGTCTCAAAGCACTTTACAGAATATACTGTAAAGCAAATTGTTTATACTTGTGGGTGAATCACGGCAGCCAATCGCACACAGCAATGTCCTACAAACAATCATGGATTAAGTGGTCACATTTTATTATTTTTTTGAAGGAATTATTACCCCCAGTAAAGCAATCCACCAATCAATTAATAACCAGGTCCCTACTTACTGCTGGTAAACAGAGGCATGTGGAGTCAGAAAATTTGCCCAACATTTCACATTTAGGAATCAAACCCAATCGCTTGCGAGGCAAATGTTCTAAACACTGAGCCACAGGAATCGTGTAATAGTACAGTGGGGACAAAAAGCTCAGAGTTAAAGAGCAGAGGGAGAGTGACCCAGTGAATCGTAAAAACAATTGAAACTAGTGCAGCGTTCTCTCAGTTGCATTTCTCCAGTGGAGGAATGAGTCAGCCTCTGTGTGTGAGCCATTCGCATGAGGCATGCCATCACCTCATTTCCAATCAAACCTATCATTACCGGGAGCAAAACAAAGTATGTCTTTACATCCCAACTGTATCACAGATTGTCTAGACTATACTGACACAGAGTGAGTGCACAATCGATTCACACTCATCATGCGTGGGCTTGTTGCCCGGTTACACAGACATCATAGCTCATGTCGTTCAGTGGTTGCAGCACTCGCCTTACAAGCGTGAGACCTGCGTTCGAACCCAGACAGATTAAGATGAAACCTTGGGCAAGTTTCCTTACTCCACAAGCATAATAATAATCCCTCTAAAAAAACACGCAATAATGAAATTGGTCATTTCAATCCACGACTGTTTGTGGGTCACTGCTGTGCGCGATTGCCTGCCGCATTTCGCCCACAAATATATAGTCAATTAACTTTACAGTATTTTCTGTGAAGCACTTTGAGACGTCGATCACGGCAGCACACTACATGGAGAGAGTGCAATTGCATTTGTAGAGCGCCTTTCATGTCGGGAGGACGTCCCAATGCTTTGAACAGACGGGTGTCGGGACCTGAGCGGGGCAGGGGGTGGGTGTGCTGGGTTTGGATGAGGGAGGACAGAGAGGTAGGAGAGTGACTGAAGGCATGGTTGAAGAGGGAGGTCTTGAGACTGGCCTGGAAGGGGACAAGTGAGGGAGCAAAGGGAAGGGAATGTGGGATGGAGTTCTAAAGTGTTGGGACAGAGAGGTTGAAAGCCCGGCCGCCGATGCTAGGGCGAGTTGGGTGGGAGACATGGAGCAGGCCGGAGCCTGCTGAACAGAGGGAGTGAACAGGTTGATAGGAGGTCAGCAAGTCAGAGAGATAGGAGGGGGCAAAGCCATGGATGGCCTTGAAAGTGAAACGCCCTGTAGTCACACAGCTGAAGTCTCGGAATGCAGCGCTTGCTAAAGAAAAAACACGAAAAAACTTGCTTTGTCATACCAGAGAGCTCTGTTTAATATTTTTCCTAACTTATATAGTCAGCTATTGGCAACCTAAATTGAGTCAGTCAGGACCGAAGGCTGAAGTTTCGTGAGTCATATCTTCACATCTGAAAATGTAGGTCAAGAACAGCTCATCGCTCCCAGATAATTACTGACCGCAGATGAGGGGGAATTTCCTGCTACAATTGATATCTCCAGAATCTCAAGATATTTCCAGGAATGCTGACTTCTCCCTTCTTAACAAAAACCAAAGCATGCTCAGTGAAGTGATTCAGCAATTAAATAAACAATATAAAATGGAATCAAAAAGTTACCAAGATCCTATTTATACTGATGGCTAATTAACGGGGCTCCATCAGGTTCCATTTTTCGTTGCTTCACACTCTTTGAATTATCTTCCTCCCCCTGAAGATTTTTTGTGGGGGTCAGCCAGTTGTCTGGCACATGCGCAAACCCATCACCAAAGAACACCAAGGGTATTCTTTGTCCCCTGGTTGGCTTCTCGGGCACCTCTCGTTCCAGGACTCTTCCTGTTGATGCTTTGTAGATCAGGTTATGATTGTGGCCTAGCCTATCTCCCCTATTGTGGGGGGAATACTGGCCACTATGCCATTATGGGCAAAACCATCTTCTCCCAATGTCACATTGCCTCGACTCCTGATCGGCCGACAGAAACCAACGGCAATTATCGTTTCATGTAACTTGTGTTTTAATATTTTCCCTAGTTATATTAATAATAATAATTCTTACATTTGGCAATGATAATAATAATCTTTGCACTTGATATTGCGCCTTATCGCGTCATTGGGACTTCTCAAAGCGATTCACCGAATATATTGTAAAGTAAATTGACTGTGGATATTGTGGGCGAAATTCAGCAGCCAATTGTGTACAGCAGTGTCGTACAAACAGTAGTGGCTTAAAGTGACCACCAATCAACTAATATCCGGGTTCCTACTTATTGCAAGGTAAACAGGCTGTGGAGTAAGAAAAAGATCACCCCTCCCACCCCCCCACTCCGGGAATCGAACCCGAGTCCTCTCGCGTGTAAGGCAAGCGCATTAAACACTATGCTACGGGACTACATGAAGAACACCTTGCACATCTGGAGAACGTCCCGATGAGCTTCACACAAGATAAAATAAAGTGTGGTAAGTGAGTGTTTTGTGGGCTAATACCCAACCGTTCACAAGTTAACATTGAGACGTGCTGTGATTGAAGTCCACATTCTGCTGTGTGGGAATTCTGAGGGCAGTTGATAGCAGTCAACTAACTGAGTTCGTGTCGGCACTTAAATCCATGACTCTCGGGTCAGCCTTGTTTTTTGGCTTCACCCGGTAAATCATCAAGAGGTGAAGTAACTTGTTCAGGGCTCGAATAACCAAAGCATTGGAGCAATTCTGAGAAACAGTTCTGTTCTTAACAAATATATTATACAACAAACAACAATAAAATTACACTTGTACTATATAGCACCTTTCACATCAGGAGGACGTGGACAACTTGCATTACAGTAGCTCCCTTCACATTGGGGAACTAACTTTGAGATACATGGGGAAACTAACTTTGAGCCATATTCGGTCTCGGTGCTCTTTACAGAGACAGAGATAGACACAGAGCGAATGAGAGGGGAAGAGCAAGGAAGGGAGATGGAGATGGTAAATGTGTGCAAAGGGGTGGGTTTGAAGGGAGGATTTAAAGATAGACACAAAGAGGATGAAGACAGAGGGTGAGGAGTCTTTCAGTCATGGCATTTGAGAGACACTGGTTGTCAGAATCAAAAGACAAATAAGCAGACTGGAGGTTTACATTGTCACATGGTGAGTTTTCCCTCTCCACTCGCTCGTCCAGACACTGAGAAGTATCCAAATCTGGGTCCTTCACACAAACTGGAATTGAAATGACAAGAGAGTGAGAAATATTGTGACTGAGACGGACTAAATACAGTGAAGGATCGGGTGTTGCTTTGTATATACTGTACATGAAACTTGTTGTTAATTACCTGGGATTAAAATCTTGAGGCAGCATTTTAATCCCAGCAATTAAAAATAAATTTCATTTATGTAATGCCCTTCAAGCAATGTCGCATCTCAGGGCACTTAACAAATAATCTCAGAGAAACAGGAATAGAAAGTAACAAAGCATATTGGCAATAATTGGGAGGGTAAGGGTGAAGCCTTACCCTCCCAATTATTGGTGAAGCAAGCCAGGGGGTGTAAGATGATGCAGGGTAGAATGTCAGGAGAACACTGAGCATGGGAGGAAAGTACCACAGGAGGAAATTACGACTTCAAACCAGAGATATCACAGAGTATATATATATATAAAAATTCTCTCCACACCCACTCACCCACCCAAACCCACAGGAAACATTGAGAGAAAAGAGCCCTGGGATTTTAGAACCAGCAAATGCGTTTTTTTTTACAGTATGTATCCAACCCCCTAACTCTCACTACCCGAGGCTCGCCAGACATGTTGAACCCACCTTTGCGCAGTTAACATGTTCCATGCTGGTCTGGTCAAAATTGCTCTGGAGAGATGCTCGCCCTAAGGTTTCTCTCACATCTGAAGGAGAGAGCAAAGATTCGCTGTTACAAAGCAATAGCAACAGCTTGCATTGATATGGAGCCCTGTAGCTCAGTGGTTAGAGCACTCGAGAGGCCTGGGTTCGATTCCAGGTAGGGCGAAACAATGGGCAAGTTTCCTTACTCCGCACGCCTGATAATAATCTCTCAAAAAAAAATTGGTCGTTTTCAATCACTACTAAAATCAAATGTGGGACACTGCTGTGTGCAATTGGCTGCCACAGTACCCCCACACATATACAGTCAATTCATTTGACGTATATTCTGTGAAGCGCTTTGAGATGTCTAGAAGACGTGAAAAGGGTGGCATCTCAGAGTGCGAGACAGTGGCGGAGCACGCCGCCAAGCCAGAGATCAGTGATCACAGGCATCGTCAAAGAGGAAGTTCTTCAGGCACGACCCGAAGATGGGTCAAGCGGGGGCAAGGCGAGGGATCGAGAGAGAGTGTGGCCGAGTTTCCTGAAAGCGCGGCCACTGATGGTGGAGTGGGCATCTGCCGTGCTGGCATCTGCCATGTGGATTTCGACACCTACCAACTTCGTTGGACATATACTTCATGGAGACGAGAATGATGCTTTGCTCCTGCCCATTAACCTGGGAACTAAAAGAAAATGCAAGTATCAAGATTTCCATTCAAATAAATCAACGCAGCAATCAATTGCACCCTGAGCCAAGTATTTACTGTCAAAGTTACAGTGAATTCACTTGATAGTATATTCTGTGAAGTGCTTTATTATTAGTCAGTCCCATTTCTGAGCCACAGCTACCGATTAATAATAATCCTTGCAATTTTATATAACACTTTATCAAGGCGTTGAGACTTGTGTATTTGGTGGGCGAAATGCAGCAGCCAATTGTGCAAAATAGTATCATTCAAACAACAACAACTTCGATTTATATAGCACCCTCCACGCCATACAGCATACAAACAGTCGTGGATTAAGTGACAACAATTTTATAATTTGCAGGGGGAAGGATTATTACCTCCTGAAAGCAATTTGCCAAATGACTAAGACCTGGATACCTACTTACTGCTCAGTAAACAGAGGTGTGTGGAGGTAACAAAACCCGCCTAAGGTTTCCACCCGTCCAGGAATCCAAAGTGGGTCCTTTCACTTGCGAGTCAAGTGCTCTAATCATTATGCTACAGGAACTCCACGTACCATTTGTGACAGCCTGGCTCATCAACAGGAAATGGAGGGGCAGACTGGTCAGTGAGGGATGTGATTCCTCCCACTCAGCTCCTCTTAACCCTGTAAGCCAAAGCCCTAACCACTAGATTGGGACCAGGTGGGCATGGAGCTGGGATTGCTCTCAGAGATATGAGGTTTTAACTGGTTAGATTCCAACAGTTACCCCCAACCCACATTCTGGTGTCTCCCACGCCTTGGCTCAGTGTTAAAACTCTTCAGGACTGGGTGAGGAGAGAGGACACACCCCATTATAGGGGCATGGAAACTGCCATAGAAAATAAAAATTAAAAAGAGAAATATACTTTTAACAAACCTTTCCGAGATCTCTGCATTCCTCAACTTACTTGAATCTGTCAAGATAATAAATCGATTAAGACAAGTGTAGATTAAAGTTGATGAGACCAGCTTTCAGCCATTCTGTTTCCCACACTTTCTGGAGTTTCATCTCAGAGTTCCCTCCGCCTTGCCTTGACCTCCCTCCCTCCTTCCCTCTCCCACCCACCCACTCACCCACCCACTCACTCACCCACCTACCTTGCCTGTTGATTCCTTCTCCCCCATTCCCCCCATGAGCTCAAGCTCCCAGTCAATTGTGTAAAACGCTTTGAGACGTACTAGCGATATGAAATGCGCTAAGAGATGTTCAATGTAAATTACTGCTTAGTTGGTCGGTCGGTCGGTCGGTCGGTTAGTTAACCAGTTAGCAGATAGACTATTATAACACAGACAGTACCTGGTGATGCATCCTGACATGCTTGACATTTATGCCTCAGAATCATCGAACTGACTAGAAACACCACCACAATGACGAGAAAAAGGATGAGACCAATGACAACTGGGAGAAAGGCACAGAGTGATTACACACACAGCAAAACAAAGGCAAAGGGGAACAGCAATTGAGCAAGGCTCAGCTAGTTAAGCAGCGCTCTGTGTTGCTACCCAGTGTGAAGGGTGCTATACGGACACGTGTTGGTTTGGTTGTTGTTATGAGGTGAACTGAACCGCAATAAAGAGACAGTCGAGAAGCGATTCAGTCCAACCTTCCGCCTGAAACGTTTTAGTTCCGATATACAATCCTAGGATTTCTATCCTTTACAGTGAATCCCGGGAAGCGCTCTGAAGTGTCCTTCCGGCAGGCAAGGCGCTGTATCAAAACCAAGGATAATATTGGCTCGTATTATTATTTTTATTATTGACTCGCGCGGGTTAGCTGGGACAAATTGACTGTTACGCGAGCAAAGCTTGGAGCATTCCAAGCGATCAGTGAATTGTAATAAAAGTGGCAGGACAATATTACCAAAGGCCGGTACATACAAATAGCTCAATTGCACAGTGGCAGGAATAATCGTCGCAGACGTGTTTAACATTGATGAAGAAACATGTCTGTTTCCTTTGTCTGTCGAAAGAAGACCAAAGACTTATCAGTCACTCCGGTAAGGTTAAGTCCCAAACCATTGAAATAAACAACAACAAACAACAAACAACAAATTACGTTTGCAGAGCGCATTTCACATCAGGAAGATGTCCCAAGGCGCTGAACAGTCAGGGAGTGGTTAGTGGGACATGGTCAGCCCACAGACACAGAGGACTGTGGAGGCTAAGAGGTGGTACAGAGGCGGGAGAGGGGGCAGTCATTATCTATCTGGTTACCCTGGAAGATAACACTGAGCAGCCTGCAGGCAAAGTACAGAGGAGGGGAAGGAGTCAGCCAGAGGGGAAGGAGTCAGACAGAGGGGAAGGGGACTCAATGAGCTAACCAATACCTAGCACCAGGGATTCAAACCTGGTGAGCGGAAGAGACATCACAGAAAGGCTCGGGATGGGAAAATCTAAAATGGCAGCTCTAAATACGCGCTATGAATTGTCCCAACTGTTGGCCAAGTGTGAAGGGAATCAAGGACCAACACAAATCTCCTTTAAAATATACAGTCGGTTTTCCTGCTCTCCTTCCTCTTACCCCGACCCCGACCCTTGCCATTTTTACCCCCTTTTTCCCCTAATCCTACTTTCATGACTGTGTATGGGACACTGCTGTGCACAATTTGGCTGCCGCGTTTTGCCCACAAAGATACAGTCAATTTTTCGACTCTTCTTCATCCTGCCCTGACCTCTTGTCCCTACCTAAGGCGTACAGCGCCTTGGGTCATCCTCTCGATGTGAAAGACGCTATATAAATGTATGTTTTGATCAATCGATTGATTGATTGATCGATCGATCGATTATACAAGCGCAGTCTATGCATTTTTATGTCATTGCTAAAGCTAGGCAAGCAGCAAGAACGCCGGTTAGACTTTAGCAGTTACCCCCAACGCACATTCTGGGTTTCCCCAAGCCTTGCCTTGGCATTTAGTCTACAGGGCTTTACCTGTAGTTACATATGGCGTGTAGTCACCGCTCGTTGCCACCGATGCTGTGACAAAAAATGGACTGACGGTAGATGGCAGTTTGGAAGATGATGTTTCGGAGGAAGAATTCCATTCCTGGGTGAAGCCACTTGTATCAACTGCAAATACAAAGTGAAGCTTTTCTGTTTTGTTATTACTGTGGCAGCCACACGATCCCCCGGGACGCTGGCCCCGCTCTAGCTACCAGCCAGTCCCAACCCCAGCCCTGCCCCTAGCTACGCCCCTGGGTAGCGAGCCTAGAACCCTCCCACCGTCCCGATCCCCGGGGACCTCGGCCCTGCATTTACCTGACGACGCCTGGCGTACCTCCCACTCTCCAGCCCAGAGTCCGCTCCCAGCTGCTCCTCCCGGCTTTCTATACTCGCCCGTCGTCGAACCCTCGGCCCTCTCGCTTCTCACTTGCTCAGCTGTGCCCGCAGCTCTCACCTGCTCATGAGCTCTCGTCTGCTTTGTGCAAGTCCGATCTACGTCATTTCTACGTCATTGCTAAAGCTAGGCAAGCAGCAGGAAAGCAGGTTCACACATCTCTGGGGTTCCCCAAGCCTTGCCTCAGCGTTTACAGGCCTTTACCTGCAGTTACATTTGTCGTGTAGTCACCGCTCGTTGCCGATGCTGTGGCAGAAGATGGACTGACGGTAGATGATGGCTCGGAAGTTGATGTTTCGGAAGAGTTCCATTGCTGGGTGGAGCCAATTGTGTCAACTGCAAATACAAAGCGAAGCTTTTTTGTGTTATTACTATGAATGAAGACGCTTCCTCTTTGACCTTTCTTATGATCACCTCCACCGTCCCCCTTGGCTCGACATCAGACTCCACCACTGTTAAGCACTCTGAGTCCCTGCCCTGCATGAAGGGCCCTATCTAAATGCAAGTTGTGATTGTTGTTTGCGTTGCTCAGCAATCTGAGAGTGAAACACATTGGTCACTTCACAGCCAGATACATTCCACCTCAATAGAACTGATCATTGCCACCTTTGTTCAGTAGGTGGCAGCTCACCCTTTTCCCATCCTAGTTGATCTGCACACTGACCTGGACCAAACTCCGTATCCCCATCTCACCAGTTCTGGCTCCACTGGCTCCCTCCCCATCACTGGACAGATCTACTTCAAGATCCTCACAGTCGTGTTGAAATCCACTCACTCCCTGGCACCTCCCAACCTCTCAGACCTCCTCATTCCCCCAAAACACCACCTGGTGACTCCACTCGACTGGCGCTGGCCACCTGATTGCCCCACGCACCCTCCATCCCACCATCAGAGGTTGCACTTTCAAGGAATACGCTTCAAACCTCTGGAACACTTTCCCTCAATCCCTCCGCCTTGCCCCCTCACTCTCTTTTTTCAAGTCCTGCCTTAAAACTTCCTCTTCAACTGTGGTTACGGTCATAGTGCTATATAAGTGCAAGTTGTTGTTGTATTGCCAATTTGGTACCAAAGGATGATTTAGCTTTGGGGCACCATAGACTGACAGACACCAGGAACTAGTAAGATCACAAAGAGGGGGCTATCATTCTCTCATTCTCGGTGGGATTCGAACAAGGGCAGAAATGGGTGGAGAGAGGAGCACAGTTGTTGAATAAATGGAATACCTGATGGAGTTGTTATGTTTTCCGCAAAAGGCTCCATAGTCTTGTTTGTGGCGTTTGGTTGAGCTGGAAATGAACAAAGAGTGTTGACGTGATGATTAACAAGCTATTTTGGCTAATTCGGTCACTTCATATCCTCCCAACATGAATGGAGCCACATCAAATACAAGGATTAACAATAACAATAATAATCCTTCCATTTGGTATAGCGCTTTTCACGTTCTTCTAGATGTCTCAAAGCGCTTCACAGAATTTACTGTAAAGTGAATTGACTGTATATTTGTGGTGCAAAACGCGGCAGCCAATTGCGCACAGCAGCGTCCCCACAAACAGTCGTGGATTGAAATGACCAATTTTATTATTGTGATTTTTTTGGAGGGATTATTATTAGGCGTGTAGAGCAAGGAAACTTGCCCAAGGTTTCACCCTGATCTATCTTTTAACTGTCCTCTTTGTAATTTGGTGCCAAGGTATGATATAGTTCTATGGCATCATAGACTGACTGATGGACACCGAGAACCACAAACATCACCAGTGAGGAGCATTTATTGTGTCATTCTGAGTGGGATTCAAGCAAGAATAGAAAGGAACGGGGTGAGGCGGAGGGACAGAGGGAGGAGGTTGCAGATGTTAGGTGCACAGTTGCTGAACAAATGGATTATCTGTTAACGTGATTATGTTTGTTCCATTTTTCTCCATAACCTGATCCTCGGCTATGTTGTTTATCCCAGCTGGAAATAAAGAAGAGTGTGGATTTGTAGATTAACACAAGAGTTAGTCCAGCTAACGGTCAAAACCTGCAACTGACTCTTTCCAGCCATTTATCATTTTCAGTGACATAGGAACAACAAAAACAAAATTACATTTATTTACGGCCTTTCACGTCGGGAGGACATCCTAAGGTGCTGGGAACATAGGAACATAGGAGGCCATTCAGTCCTTCAAACCTATTCTGCCATTTAATTGGATCGTTGATTGATCTGTACCTCAATTAATCCTTTGAATTCCAATTTCCCACTTTCTCCCTATATCCCTTAATTACCCTACCAAAAATGACACCACTGGTGATAAGACCGATTTCAGAGAATTTCAAACAGTTATGGATTAAAGGATCGTTTTTTGAGAGACAGTTAATTAGGAACTCGGTTGTTAGTCAATTGGCAGATTGCTTTCCTCGGTTAATAATTCTTCTAAAAAATATATAATAGTTTGGTCACACAATTCACGACTGTTTGTGGGACACTGCAACTTTATAAGGCGCTATATCAAATGCAAGGATTATTATTATTATCATCACAAACAGTAGCAAATTGCTATCCACCAATATTTCTCCGTCCGTAAGCACGGACGGAGAAATATCCCTCCGAATGTCTTGGCTTTTAGTTGCACGATTTTTAATTCCTCCCTTTGCCTCTCATCATCAAATGTCCTTCTGTGGTAGAGCTATTCCATCTAGTGGTGGCAGCTCCATGCTGCCCAAATCCTTCCCAGTTCTTTGCGATCAGCTTTCCCTCTACGCTGTAAATCCGCAGGGATCTTGTCAAGACTTGACGTGATTTGCACGTCGAATCCACGTCAAATCTAAAATCTATCTAATCCAGCCTACATTAATAATCCTTGCATTTGGTACAGTGCCTTCCACATCGGGGGGATGTTTCAAAGTGCCTTGTGAAGTGATATAATGTATGAACGTGCCACAGTCGAGAAGTGAGCAACCAATTTTATTTGGGGGATTGTTGGCTAGGATACCCTCCCTGCACCTATTCGACCGCACTTTTCCCTCCCCATTGCCTTCACACCACCCACGCAAGGTTGGATGTCCAGCCAGCAGTGTCAAACACTTTGAGACGTCCTCCCGAAGTGAAAGGTGCTGTGTTAACATAAATAGCATTGGAAATTGCAAGCCCCTGATTAGCGTTAGGTTGGAGACGGGGCGGAGGGATAATGCTATTATCTTAGCATTTTGGAGCAAACAAATTTGGGACAATGATTAATTCGGTCTTAATTCTTAAGCCAGTTTAATCAGAGCCCATCTATAAGCAGAAGTGGAGTTCTACTTATGGAGGAGGATTTCTCTTCACACCAGCTGCTAATGAGAAAGAAATCCAAGTGGTGTCTTGTAGTGTAGTGATTACAGCTCTTGCCTCACAAGCAGCAGGAACTGAGGGTAACAATCCCTTCAAAATACATTTAAAACAGTGCGGTCATTCAATCCACGATTGTTTGTGGGACACTGCTGTGTGCAATCGGCTGCCGCATTTCACCCACAAGATATACATATTATAGTATATTCTGTGAAGAGCTTTGAAATGACTGAACAACATGATAAGGCTCTTGCTCAAATGTGAGGGTTATTATTGTTGAGTGAAGAGCTAAATTGAAAAAGCCGTGGAAAAGGAATTAAAGTGACTTTCAAACGTGCTTGTTGTTTCAATTGGATGAACAGCTGAGCCAGGAAATTGGACAGCCTCTCAATGTTCCCAACTCACGCCCAGACTTTTCCTGTAGATTGTGATCAGATAAATCACTGATCCACAACAACTCTATCTCCCCTTCCTGACAGCACTGACTCACACTGAGGCACAGATTTAACAAGTGCCTGCAATCACCCGTAATGTTTAAGGAGACTGTCCTTTGTTAGGGAGGGAGGGAGCGAGACTGTGTGAGTCAACGAGGGAGGGAGCGAACAAGCAAATAAGGGAGCAAGGGAATGAATGAGTGAATGGGTGGGTGAGTGAGGCTCGCTCGCTTGCGAGTGACGGAGAGAGTGAGCGAAAGACAGACCATGTGAAGGAGTGGCAGCCATCTAATCTAATGAACAGGCAGAAATCAAAGACAAGCAAAAAGTGGGGGGGGTAACATCGGAGAAACATATTTTCAGTGTCTCAGTTCAGACAGGGGACACTTCTTAAAAGCCTTCCCCCATCCACATCCACCCATCAATCAACCCCAGGAGCTCTGTAACAATAGCTTTGAGGAACAAGGGTTGGGACCATCTTTGAAGTGACAATCGATGGGGAGAAAGAGCCTGTGTGCGTGTGTTAACCAATCCACATCCATCAATGTTTAACAAAGCCAGCTCGCAGAGAGCGATCACCGTGTCCTTTTCCTTTATCCTGGAGCTCAGTGGTTAGAGCACTCACCTTACAAGCGTGAGACCTGTGTTTGAATCCGGGCAGGTCAGGGCGAAACCTTGGGCAAGTTTCCTTACTCCACACATACGCCTAATAATAATCCGTCCAAAAAACCCACAATAATAAAATGCAATCCATGACTGTTTGTGGGACACTGCTGTGCGCAATTGGCTACTGCGTTTCGCCCACAAATCTACAGTCAATTCACTTTACAGTATAGTCTGTGAAGCACTTTGAGAGGGCGATAAGATGTGAAATGCACCATATCCAATGCAAGGATTATTATTATTATGCTTACTCTGGTGGGGAACAGGAACAGTATTAGATCTCTGCAATACAACGCAACACAAATTTACGTTTACACAGCGTCTTTCACATCAGGTGGACCTCTCCAGGGGCTTAAGGATCCTGGCTCAGAACTGAGCTCAGGTGGGAGTGCGGGTGGCGAGCAGGGGTAAGAAAGTGCGGTGTGGACTTGAAGTTGGACATTCAGCAAGCTGAGGGAGGGAGCGAGGGAGCGAGGGAGGAAGGGAGGGGTAGAGACATGCAAACAAAAATCAGCCCATGCAATGCAGAGAGCTTTCGTTTTAATGCCCAAATGAAAAAAAAGAGAAGATTCGAGGCTCTCCTACCTTGTAAGACGGAGAGGTAGCTCAGTAACAGGAGAGCAGTGATTTTGGGGACGGTCATTCTGCTGGTCTGTCAGCGCAGGGAACCTGCCTGAGTCTGTGTCTATGGGTTGGCTTGTGCCTGGTCTGGTGTAGTCTGTGTAGCCTCTGATCTCGCTGTGGGAACTGAGAGAGTGTGTGAGTGTATGGCTCTAGTTATTTCTGGGACTTCCTCCCAAAGAATAGGAGGAAACGGAGAGAATCCACAAGGGAACCAGTGCCATGGGGGGCTTTGGTGTGTTGTGAAAGCCTCTCTTCTGATTCACAGGGTGTGTATGTGTGTTTCTGTATGTTGGTGTGTGTGTGTGTCGGTGTATGTGAGTATGTCTCTGTGTGTCATGGTGTGTGTGTGTGTGTGTATCAGGGTGTCAGGAACCTAGATGTCTTGTTTAATCCTCAACTGTCTTCTCCCCCACATCCAATGCCATGACCCACTCTGCCTTCCCTCACCTCGGTAACATTAGCCGACCCCACCACTGCTTTACCTGTTAAGCCACTGAAATTGTCCTTCATGCCTTCATTACATCTAGGCTTGATAGGACAGCCTCCTCAATTCCTCCCTCCATAGTGTACAGATCATCCAGAATCCTGCAGCCCACGTTCTCTCCCGCGACCAGGCTCTGCAAACTTATCATCCCCATCCTCACCTAAGTCCACTAGCTTCCCATCACCCAGAGGATTCAATTCAAGATCCTGGTCCTTTGGAATTCCATCCCTCCACCTCATCGCCTCCCTACTTCAAATCCAGCCACAAGACATTCCTTTTCCGCTGTACCTTCAGTTAACCCCCCTTCCCCTCCCTTTCATCCATCCTACCCGATCCCAACCCCAGCTCAGGTCCAAAAAACTGACTATCCAACGCCTTGGGATGTCCTCCCAATGTGAAAAGTGCTATACAACTGTAATTTTGTTGCTGTATATGAGAGTGTGTGTGTGTATGAGTATATGTGTATTGTGTGTGGGGGTAGAATCTTACGTCTCGAAAAATCACAACCATTTGCTGCACTTTGGGGAACTTTCAGGGACTGATCTGACTGAATCCCAGAATTAGTTCCGTTTAAACATTCATTAAAAAAAATCACTGTCAGCAATATTGGGTGGGGGAGTAATAATCATTCTGGCATTGGATACGTTGGGAGCACTTCTCAAAGTAAAGTGCACACTGTAAAGTGTAGTGACTGTTGTGTTTTTTGCAGCCAATTGGGGAACAGTGCTGTCTGTTCTCCCCTCAAGAAATTCTTCACTCACCTAACGTAATGTTGCAAATTTTCGAGAGACGCTTTTCTGTTTTTTTCCGCAAAGCGCACTCCAAAAACAAAGGCATATTGTTTCTATTCTAAATCAAGCAGCTCAAAATAATACCCAAAACCTTAGGTGTGGCATGGCGCCTTTCACTCCCGGGAGTACGTCTCAAAGCCCTTCATGGGATTTAACTATAAAGTGCAGTGACTGTGTTCCTACCGACGTGAAGGGCGCTATACAAACGTAATTTTGTTGTTGTCGTTTCGTAGGCAAATGTGGCAGTCGGTTTGCGCACAGCAACGTCCCCACAAACAGCCGTGAAATGAGCAACCCACTGGGGTGGGGGGGGGGGATTGTTGGCCAAGACGTCGAGAGAAACACCCGTCCCTAAATAGATTTGAAACTCAATGTAACGGTTTGGGAATATCAAGTATAATTCCGTCTATTTTTCCTCCTCCCCCCCACATCCCCCAGAACCTTTCCCCCACCTCTCCCCATCTGAAACGGCCTCCTGACGTGAAAGTGTAAATTTTGCTGCTGTTGAAATGGGAGAAGAAGGTGATTTGAGTATTTTCCCCCATTTTGTGTCTTCACTGACGTTCAGTGTCTAGACTTGGACAGAGATAAATGGTTGTTTAGGTGAGATGGTAATCAGCTGGGTAGAGCCAGCCTGAGTCACTGTCCAAGACAGAGAGTGAGAGCGAAACGGGAAGGAAACCAAATATTTCCTGCTGTCATTTTTGTGCATTTTTGAAATTTCACCTCAAAATATTTGTCAAGCTCGTTTGCAACAGCTGGCTCAGGGAGTTAAGTGATAATGACAGGAAATAAAAGTTAGGGAAACATTCAGGAAGAAATGGGTGTAACTAGCTGGGTTCCTCCCCACTCTCCCTTTTTTCACACACACACACACACACACACACACACAGAATCTCGCACACACAAACGTACGGGCACACACACACACACAATTGCAGGTCTATGGAGAGAGAGCGGGGGAGTGGGATTGATTTGGACAGCTCTTTTCAAAGAGCGAACATAGACAAGATGGGCCGAATGGCCTCCTTCTGTGCTGTATAATTCTACGATTCCATGAATTCCACACGCACCAAACACACACACCACACTCACACACACATAATGTCCCAGCTGTGATACTGCTGGAGTCAGTCACCACTCGTTGTTGCCTCACATGTTCCACAGAGGAGAGAGATTAGTCCGCCCGCCCTTAACAAAATAAACGTGGAATGTTGCAAACTTTCCGTTGATCAACCAGACCTCGCCAACTTCGTAATGCAAATTTCTACATTAATGTCAGGAATAGAATGTCATTTCCTCTGCACACCATTGTGCGTTCCACTTAGGGGGTCTGAGATAATACGCCCCGCCAGGCTAAATAAACTAACATTTTATTCCACGATACTCAGTTTCCTCTCCATGCAGTCTAAACCTTGTTTGTGGGCTTCTGTCTCGGATTCTTTGAGCCAACTGAAGAAGGAAATTGGGAGTCGTTACTCTTACGAACATTTCTCGCTGACGCTCATTCTGACCTCAATTCCTAAGAAAAATCCGTGTCAGCCTGTTGTGTTTCATCTAATCATTCCTGAACAATTCTCGCAAATTATTGAGCTGCACACTGAGATACAACAATAATAACCCTTGCATTTTATACGACGTCTTCTCACGCCATTGGAAACATCTTTCGAACACAGATTAAATTGTTTTCTTTTAGGAAATAACATTATGGGATATAGCACGTAGGTAGTTTCGGACACATGTGCAAGCAACTGCCAGGAAGGTGGAAGGTGAATTAGATGAGCTTTGGTTGTTTTTTCATCTAGCATTTCTTATGTTCTTATGTCTCGAAGCATTTTGGTATATGCAGTTCTGTACTGTGGTATAACTACTGGGTTTTAGCAGAAAGAAACTAGCAATGACAGATAAACCCGACTTGGGTCTGGAGTTAAGATTTCTTCTTACATCTAGGAGCACGCAAATGTTGGTAGATTTAGTAGTCTAACTTTTCAAGCCGGTTTTCTGTAGTTAAAAGTACCTACAAAGTTCTTTGTAGGTTTTGTAGACGGAACTTGTAGGTGATCGGGGCAGGTAATTTTGAGGGCGGGTGGGAGGAGATTTTGTCAAGGATCTCAAACTGCTTCACAGAATACACTGTAAAGTGAATTGACAGTGTACTTTGCGGACGAAACTCAGCAGCCATTTGCGCACAGCTATGTCCCCAGACAGTCACGGATTGAGTGACCAAATTTATACAGTGCCCTTCACGCAGAGCAGTGTCAGAGAGTGCTATACAATGGAGTAAGGAAACATGCCTAAGGTTTCGCCTCACTCAGGAATTGAACCCGTGGTCCTCTCATTGGCGAAGCGAGCGCTCTAACCGCTATGCCATGAGATCCTTCTAGTCCAAACTGAATAGGCAAAGATGGGACCTCGGTTTAACCTCTTATTAACGAACCAATACACTTTTCTGCTGCAGCGTTTGCTTTTCTCATCTATAATTTATTCACAAAGCTGTATAAAGCATATAAAAAGAAACAATCCATAAACCTGAAGGCAAATAGATGGAGTTGAGCAAAGGAGCACATATATAATGGCTAAGTGGTTTAAAAATACCATGCACTGGTTTGGTTGTGGTACTTGTTTTGTGCGCTGTTATTTCCATTGCTATCTCCTTAAGAAGCTTTCGAGAAAGTTATGAAAGACTCCCACTAGTGGTGATAATAATAATGGTAATAATAATACAGTAAAAGCTTTGTTATCCGGCACCCTCGGGACCTGACAGGTGCCGGTGAATCAAATATGCCGGATATTTGAGCGGCCAGTTGCCGAAAAATCCTACACAATTTAACTTGTTTTACAACATACCATATTAATAATAGACTAAATAATAACAGAATAGTGTATACATACTTACCAATAAAACATTCCAGCACTCTCGGTAAAATCGCGTTCAGTAAGTTTAATAAGTGAGCATACTGGGAGTGTCCCAGATGGCTCTGGTATGAGATCCGGTTGCTGGAATGGTGAATTGTATTGGGAGATACCGGTTGGTTGAACGATCCGATTGGTTGAATGCTGGATAACCAAGCTTTTACTGTAATAAACTTTGCGTCTGATCCAGAGCCTTTCACATCAGGACAACCCATTAAAGCGCTTCACAGAATTCACAGTAAGGTACAGTGACTCTTAATAGAAAGAACATAGCTAATAAAAACAAAAAGCCTGTATAACAGTAAAAACAAATCTACAGACCCCCCCAATAGTAGGAAGACAATGGTGCAAAGCACCCTTGTACCTCTCAGCTGGGAAATAAAGCCCCCGTTACACTTAAAATTAAAGTTAGTGACAGCGCAGAGGCTTAGGTTCATCGCTGATCATCAACTGGGGCTCGCTGGACATGAAGTCGTTTATGTTCCTCGGATCTGCCACAGTGTATTCCGTCAGCTCCTGCTTCATGTGCTTCAGAATCTCTTCAGACACAAAATGTGGACTTAGATCTGCATCCTCATCTGCAAAGCAACCGGGCAAATTCACAAATCCACTTGCAGGAATAGAACGCAACGTAATCTACAGTTTATGGGAGGACATCTCACAGCACTCGACACTTATGGGCTTGACATCGGAGCTGGGTTTGCGGGGTGGGTGGGGTGGAGATGAGAGGATAATGGTGGGGGAAGTGGTTATAATAATTCACATGTAAGTATAAGATTCCTTGTATTCAAGTGCAAGGATTATCATATATTTGACAGAGCGCCTTATCACGTCGTTGAGACGTCTCAAAGCACTTCTCAGAATATATTGTAAAGTGAAGTGACTGGATGTATGGGCAAAACCCGACAGTCAGCTGCAGACAGCGGCATCCCACAAATAGTCGTGCATTTGTTTTGAGGGTTTATTACCCCGGGGAAATGGGTTGCGATTTACTGCTAGATAAACAGGGGCGTGTGGAATAAGAAACCGGGTTCCTCGGACTTGTAAGCGAGTGTGCTAACCACTCCGCCACGGGACTCCAACCTCCAAACACAGCAATCCACCTTACCATTGTATGGGATTAATCGGTAGGAGCCAGTAACCTCGGGAGCGTTGTTGAGGATGGACTCTAACGTCTTGAAGAAGAACTTGACCTGGTCCAGACGCTGCTCTTTGCTGAAGGAAGCTGCGCAGTCGTTGGTCATTTCGAACAGAGACTGCAGAGGTGTGGCGTACTCCAGCACACAGTGGTGAGGCTGCAAGTCACAACGCAAGCGGACTTTAGCGGAATTCATCGCAGTAATAACAATACCACAACAAGTATATTATATTTCTGGAGCACCTTTCACGTCGGGAGGATGTCCCAAGGCACTGAACAGTCAGGGTTCTGGACCCCGAGCATGGGCGACTGGTGGGGGAATGAGGGAGCGTAACAAATGCAAGATCATTATCAATGTTTAATGTGCAAACCGATAGGAAAGTTAGTCCTGTTACCTGTCGCATCCGATCATAGATCCGGTACACACTGTTCTTGTAACTTCTCGCTTTGATCCCAGCTCTGTCAACGAGGAGTTCGGGCAGATTTTCTAGGAACACAATATTCTTGTCCACTTTTTCCAACTTGTCCAGCACTTTACAGCTGAACGGGATAAGGATGTACAGCTTCTGAATCGGCACATTGGCACCTTCCATTTGGTATTGATGTATTTTTTCCTCCAGTTCTTATTCAAAGCAAACAGGGGTTCGTAAATCTTTACCAAATGCGGCAACACAGAAACATCCATTTAAGTGAGACGAGTGTAATTTAAACGCTTAATTGGAAAATGCACAGACGGACAAAATAACACAGTGCCTTGATATATACACAACAAGAACTTGCACTAATATGAGAGGCGCTATACAAATGTAATTGTGTTGTGGTTATATAGCGCACCTCATGCATGGGAGCATCTCAGAGAGCTTGTTAGTGGGAGAACAAGACTCCGACCTGGCGGGTGGGGATGGGACCCTAAGCACATTCGACGAGGACAGCTTTCAGACACAACTTGAAGATATGGAGAAAGAGGGGCCACGGCGGAGGGGTTGAGGGAGAGAGTTCTAAAGTTTTGGGGGTAAAGTGGCTGAAATCGCAGCCACCGGTGGTGAATCGGAGGGCGCAAAGGGCAAGCAGGAGGTCAGAGCCAGTCGATTGGAGGCGACTGGTAGTGGAATAGGGAGTCAGCAGGGGTAATGCAATGGATAAAATACAGCAGAACCAATGCAAGTTGTGCAAGTACTTACTGGGTAAAACTATCTTCAGGTAACCCAGGTAATAGGACCAGGCCAATCCGTGGGCAACATTACACTTGTGTGTCTCACAAATTTCTGAAATTTGAGCCAGAGAAAGAACCTGTGGGGAGATTGATGCCAGGGCAAAATAAAAATATATTTTCTCTCACTGAATGCTTTTAATAATAATAATAATAATAATAATCTTTGCATTTGATACAGCGCTTTTAATGTCTTCTGGGCATCTCAAAGTGCTTCACAGAATATACTGTGAAGTGAATTGACTGTATATTTGAAGCGCTCTGAGACTCCGCCCGGCGTGGAGGGCGCTATATAAATCAAAGTTGTTGTGGTTGTTGTATATTTCTGGGTGAAACGCGGCAGCCAATTGCACACAGCAGTGTCCACAAACAGTCGTGGATTGAAATGACTGTTGTTGGTTTTTTTTGAGGGATTATTATTAGTCGTGTGGAGCAAGGAAACTTGCCCAAGGTTTCGCCCTGACCTGCCTGGATGCGAACACAGGTCTCACGCTTGTAAGGCGAGTGCTCTAACCACTGAGCTACAGGGCTCCAAAATGAATTTCCCCAATTTATGATAACTTGTGCAGTGCCTTTCATGTAATAACAAATGTCCCAAAGCGCTTCCCCACCACCCCAAAAAAAATGCCTGCGGATGATGTCACCGAGAGGGAGCATGTAGTTGTTGAAGAGGAAGGGACCCTGAGGAACGCAGCACATGAGGTTGCGGGGGCTAGAGGAGAAACTGGTTTCCCATCCTTCAGAGAATAGAATTCAAAATCCTCGTCCTCTCTTTCAATGCCCTCCACAGCTTTGGCCCGTCCAGCACTCTGCTGCTGACTGATCAACCTGTCCACCCCCTCCATTCATCAGGCTCTGGCCCGCTCCAGGTCTCCTGCCTGACCCGCCCCACCATCGTTGGCCGGGCTATCAACCCCCACTCTTTGGAACTCCATCCCACAATCCCATCGCCTTGCTCCCTCCCCGGTCTCCTTCAAGGCACGGTTCAAGACCCTCCTTTTTCACCGTGCCTTCAGCCGCCCTCCGACCCACTCTGTCCCCACTTATCCCAACCCTGCCCACCCCACCCACTCACCCAACACACAGTTGGGTTCTGATCTCTAACTGTTCAGCACCTTGGGTCATCCTCCCGACGTGAAAGGCACTTTACAAATGTAATTGTGTTGTTGTTGTTGTTGTTGTTGTTGTTATTACTGCTAGGTAAACACCCCTGCGAAGAATCAAATCCCGATCCTCTTGCGCGTGAGGTGAAGCTAAGCTACTCCGCTACAATCTGAACGCAAAAAACATGTGTTGCAACAAACAGCCGCGCGGGAAAATACTCACATCAAGTTGAAACACTTTGAGGAATAAATAGGAGAAGCAGGTGAGGCTGATTGTTTGCTCCATGCTGAGAGGGCTATAGCTCAAGTCTTTCCCACGGGGAAGAACCCAGAGGAACAATAAGGAAATGACCAGAGCGCAGCCATATCTCTTGAAATGAAAGGATGCACTTAAAGCTCTCGTCCAACTGTTCTGATACCTGGTGATTTAAAAAGAAACGTGAAGCCCCTTAATACAGTAGCAATTGTGATCCTCGCAATTTGATATAACAACAAAAACAACGACAAAATGACATTTGTATAGTGACTTTCAAGTCGGGACAACATCCCAAGGCGCTGGACAATCAGTGTTTCGGAGCCAGGCTGGGACGTCCTTCTGAATTAAAGGAGCTATACAAGTGTAATTTTGTTGTTGTTTGTTTGTCGGGATCGGGGAGGGTGGACGGCTGTGAGTGAAGGAAGGTGACCAAATGTCAGGTCGAAGAGACGGGTCTAGAGACATCTCTTGAAGGAGGCAAGCGAGGGGGGCGATGGAGTTCCAGATGATGGGGGCAGAATGACTGAAAACCCGCCCGGCAGTGGTGGGATGGGGAGGCGGAGGACGTAAAGCAGATTGGAACCCACTGAGCAGAGGGAGTGGGCAAGTTGGTAGAGGGTTAGGTAATCGCAGAGGGGAGCAAAGCTATAGAGGGGCTTTGAAGGGGAGGACCAGGATCTTGAACTGTATCCTTTGTATGGTGGGAAGCCAGTGGAATCAGGCGAGGATGCGTGTGATACGGTCGGGGAGAGGACGTACATAGACTAGAGAGTTCTGGATGATCTGCAGCCTTTGGAGGGAGGAGTCGGGGAGAACAAGTAGGGAGTTTGCAGTGTCAGGTCCGGATGTTGTGAGTGCACACGCGAGAGTCTCTGTGGCCAGGCACTGAGGGAAGGCAGAGAGAGATTCTTCTTTGAGGAAGGAAGAACTCGAGAGAACGTACCTGGTGTGTAGGTGGCGCAGCTCTTCTGCAAACTCGCAGAGTCTCAGCGTGGCTATGGCAACAAACGATACGAACAGGTTCTGCGCCAACTGCTGAGCGAGACATTTCATGGGGTAGGCTTGGATTAGCATGAGGCACAGGCAAGCCAGCATGACTATCAGAGCCATGCAAGTGGCTGCTTTCCCGCGGGGGAGTGGCACGCAGTCAGACATCCTCCCAGGTTGGTTTTCAACTCCCCGATGCTTGTGGCGGTCTACGTCCAAGAGAAAAAGCATTTACCAGGCAGCCCCATAAGCGTAGTGCCTCTGGCGCCCGCCTCGCAAGCGAGAGGACACGGGTTCGATCTGCGGGCGGGCCAAAACATAAGGCAAGTTTCCTAACTCCACACGCCTCCGTTCAGAAACCTGGCTGGCGCTATACAAATGTAATTCTGTTGTTGTTGTTGTTATTGTCGAGTTCAAGATCCTTGTCCTCACTATCAAGGCCATTCACACCCTTGCCCCCGCCTATCTCTCTGACCTACTGTCTCCCTACCAGCCTTCCCGTCCCCTCCGTTCAGTAGACTCAGGCCTGCCCTAACCGCCCAACCATCGGCGGCCAGTCTTTCAGCCTCTCTGCTCTCACACTGTGGAACTCCATCCCGCAGCCCCTCCGCCTCACTTCCTCCCTTTCCTCCTTCAAGGCCGGTCTCAAGACCTTCCTCTTCGACCACGCCTTCGGCTGCCCCACTAACTCTTCGTCCTTTCCCACTCGCCTTCCCCTTCTCCCTCCCCCAACCCTCACCTCCCCCACTCGGGTCCCGACCAGATTGTTCAGCACTTTGGGACGTCCTCCCGACATGAGGGGCGGCGCTCTATGAATGCTATGATTTACCGACGGGTTTACCTCATAAAAGTTGACTGTATCATGATCATGTTAAACATGAACACATGTTTAAGGAGCGTATTTATGGAACACATCATCATGGCCAGACAAAGACTCGTTTGAAACAAGCTACTGTATCTTGATAAAGGCGAAAAGATGTTGACCAGATGCTTTTCACTGAAGCAAAATTCCGACTATCCTGATGAGGTCGATGTGTACATTTTTACACGGTACGATTGTAAGAATCATCCTCAACAAAGAGAGGTAGACGTGTATTCGGGGAGGACGGGTTTGCGCGGTTATCGGGAGAGAGAGAGCTGGGGAGCGGGATTGAGTTGCTCTTTTCAAAGAGCCGGCACAGACCCGATGGGCCGAATGGCCTCCTTTTGTGCCGTGAGATTCTACAATTCTATGAAAGGAAAAAGAGCTGATCTTAAACAGAACAGCTGAGTTTCGGGAAATGTAATCTCCAGGAAGGAGGGATGGATATTCCTCAATCCATACAGATTGATGGAGGTTAATGGGTCGATTCCAACATCAACGCCACTGCACTGATCCGATCAACACACTGCAGTGAATGTTGCTAACCCATTGTAAGCATTAATTTGATTTGCTGAAGTGTACAGTTTGGATTACCTAGCTAACTGTTTATTAAATTTAACCATTTTATAAGTAAATTGGTGTCAGTCATAGCTCATCGTAGGGTCACAAATTTATTAATCCTTACAGCGGGGCAGTGTCTTGATAAAATAATAATAATCCTTGCATTTGATACACCGCTTTGCACGTCTTCCAGACGTCTCAAAGCGCTTCACAGCATTCACTGTAAAGTGAATTGACTGTATATTTGTGGGTGAAATTGGGTTTGCCCTGTAGCTCGGTGGTTAGAGCACTCGCCTTACAAGCGTAGCCTTGCAAGCGTAGACCAGTGTTTGATTCCATGCAGGTTCAGGGCGAAAACTTGGGCAAGTTTCCTTACTCCACACACAGGCCTAATAATAGTCCCTCCGAAAAAAAACAATAATAAATTGATCATTTCAATCCACTACTGTTTGTGTGACATTACGTGTGCAATTGGCTGCTGCGTTTTGCCCACATACAGTCAAATCATTTGTCCAGCGCCTTGGGACGTCCTCCTGACGTGAAAGCCGCTAAACAAGCGTAACTTTCTTGTTGTTGTTGTCTTCGCGAAGACAAACTCAATTCTCCCGGCCCAAACATCGCCACCAGTGGTTTATCACAGACGTACCAATCTCACGATATCTAAATAGAATCGTAGATAGGATCGAGCCTCACAGATCAGTTACTCACAGAGCAAATAGACTCCCATTGATGGTGGGATCGACATGCTCAAAGCCGAGATATTGATTTCTAATTTAACCACCAGATGGCCCCAAAGAGCAGTTGAATCATGCACACCCACCACACTGAAACCTGGTTAATACAGTAAAATTAATCAGCTTAGCCTTTGTGTTCAAGCCATCCAAAGTGGTGAAACGGTTAACAGCACGCTAACTGTACAGCTAGCACAGGCTGTAACCACACAAGCTCACAAATATACAGTCAATTCACTTTACAGTATATTCTGCGCAGCTCTTTGAGACGTCAATAAGATGTGAAAAGCGCTACATCAAATGCAAGGATTATTATTAGATTCTTCTTATTATTATTATAAGCAACGAAGTGGGTTAACTTACCGTTTAAAGATTGCTTCCACCCTTTAGAAACTCGATCCGAATTTTAATTATTAACACCTGAAAATGCACAAGTGCCGCGCAGTGAAAACCTTTTTATAAACCTCACACCTTAAGTCACTGTCAACACACGATATTAGAAATTGAGACAAAGCAGATTTGTGGCAGAGACAGATGTCTCAAAACGCTTCACGGAATATACTGTAAAGTGAATTGACTGTGTATTTGTGGAAGAAACGCAGCAGCCAATTGCGCACAGCAGTGTCCCCCACAAACAGTCGTGGATTGAAATTTGACTGTTATAGTTTTTTTCGAGAGAGATTATTATGAGGCATGGGTGGAGTAAGGAAACTTGCCCATGGTTTCGCCCTGACCTGCCTGGATTCGGACACAGGTCTCACCCTTGTAAGGCGAGCGAGTTCTCTAACCGCTGAGCTACGAGATATAAAGCACAGGAGAGGACGGTTTGCAAAGGCGCTTCTTGTGCATACGGCACCTGTAGAGTCTTGTAAGCTTAGGGAGTTTCACAGTCTGGGAACGCTCACCTCGCAAGTGAGAAGTCTGGAGCTCTATCCGAGGGCAGGGCAAAATGTTTCGCAAGTTTCCTTACTCCGCAGGCCTCTGTTTACCTAGCAGCAAGTAGGAACCCGCTGTATCAGGTCATGTCTCTCCATTTCATGGTTCTCGGCATGGATAACCACACAGATCTCCCCATCTCCCTTGTAGACTGGTTGGTGGAATATTAGCACACTACTGTCTAACAATTGCCTTTATTTGTCCATGTCAGCGGTTCTCAACCAGGGTTACATATATACCCCAGGCGGTACAAAATGACTTCTAGTGGGTACAGGTGACATTGATTTATTTATCTCTCTTATTTAGTGTTTTATAGCCTTCCAAATGGTATATTTAATTGTTATTCCCCTCGTTTTTTATGTGCTGGTTATTTTGTTATACGAGAAAAGCTTGTTCATAAAATGCAAGTAAAATGAAGTGTGTGTGTGTCTGGGTGTGTAGTCGCGTGGAAGCACACAACAACAACAACAAAATTACATTGTCGGGAAGACGTCCCAAAGCGCTGAACAATCAGATCGGGACCCGAGCAAGAGGGGGGAAGGGTCGGGGTAAGGGGGAAGGAGAAGGAGAGTAGGAGAGGGGGATCAGTTAGGAGGGGAGCAGAAGGCACGATCGAAGAGGAAGGTCTTGAGACCGGCCTTGAAGGCGGAAAGAGAGGAAGTGAGGCGAACGGGGTTGCGGGTTGGAGTTCCACAGTCTGGGAACGATAATGTTGAAAATTTACCGTGATGTTGAAAATTAACAAGGGGTACATTACTGAAAAACATTGAGTACCACTGGTCTATGCACATGCCCCACCAGCCATGGAACACTGCAAAATACTTACATATATATGTATATACTGTGAAGAAGTGACAATGCGTGGTATCAAACGCACGGCTTGTTACAAAACGTCAACAGCAGCGAATGATCCTGTAATTCTCCAGCCGTGGATCCTCTCTGAAACACTTACGAGTCTGTGGTTCGGGAAGCAGGAGAAAAGGGTTGGGAGGGGGGTGCCGCCCGGAAGTTACAAGCAGAAAAGCTTCGAGCGCATCTGATTGACTGAACTTTTGCAAATGTTTGATTGCAGAAACGAGTTGTTTGGTTGCTTTCCTCTTCATGTGGCAGCAAAGAAAGTGCTTTCATGCAGAAAACCAGCACTAGGAAAGTCCCCGGTTCACACCAGTCGCAGGATTAGAGTGTGAGCACTTACCTCTCTGTGCCGATCTTTAGTGCCGATGATATCAGAGACTGCATTCGCGACTGTCACCTCGTCCTACCTGCTCTTTGCCTTAATTAATGCAACGAGGCATAAAGCCAACCAACTGTGAACCCACGTTCTTAATTGACTGTCATTTAAACTGTGACGTGCAGAGTAAGGAATCATACCTCAGCTTTTGTCCCGTCTGAAATTCGAATCTCGGGTCCTGTTGCTGCTCGATCTAGTTCTTCCAGGTAACACATTTAGAAACTGAACGCATTGTGACGCAAATCTGTCTCGGAAATGATAAGCCCACTCCCGTACACGGTTCGGCTCGGCGTTGGGCAATAAAAGGAAGTCGTAAATTTCCCTCTATTTCTTAAAAAAAACTTGACACGCACAAAGCGTTCCAAAAAGCAAAAGCAGCTGTCTTAACACACTGCCGCTGTTCAAGCCAAGTTAGTTAAAAAATGGAACTGGGTAAATACTTTGAAAAAAGTTAATATCACATTTGTAATAATATTAATAATCCTTGCATTTGACGCAGTGCCTTTTCACGTCTTCTAGACGCAAAGCGCTTCACAGAATATACTGTAAAGTACATAGACTGTATATTTGTGGGCAAAACGTGGCGGCCAATTGCACACAGCAGCGTCCCAGTCATGGATTGAAGTGACCAGTTTATTGTTGTTTTTTGTGAGGGGTCATTATTAGGCGTGTGGAGTAAGCAAACTTGCCCAAGGTTTCGCTCTGCCTGGAATCGAACTCAGGTCTCTCGCTTGTAAGGCGAGTGCTCTAACCATTCAGCTACAGGACTCCATTGTATGCCACAGAAGGAGACCATTCAGCCCATTTGCCCGCGCTCTCCCCATAGTCCTGGAAACCTGTCTTCTCCGAGTAAGTGTCTGCTTCTCTTTCAAAGGTTGTAAGCCTCATAACGGAAGTCCCTCGTTCTGGTAACATCCTGGTAAATCTCATTTCCACCCTCTCCAGAGCCTTGACATCCTTGCTGAAGTGCGGTGCCCAGAACTGAACACAGCTGAGGCCTAAATCAGTGTTTCATACAGGTTCATCATAATATGTGGGCAAATAGGCCGCCATGTTTGGCCCACCAAACACACAATCACCACACTTTGTAGTAAATCCGGAAGTAATCTCTTTCCAAAAAAATGACCACAAAATACACCGTGTATTCTAAGCACTTTGAGTCGGATGAATGACATAATAAGGTGCTGTTTCCTTACTTCAAACGCCAGATAGTAATCTTTCAAGAATAAATCCTTCAATAAAAAAAATAATAAATTGGTCACTTCAATCCATGAGTGTTTGAGGGACACTGCTGCGCGCAATTTTCCACTACGTTTTGCCCAAATATTTATAGCAAATATAGTCAGTTCAGTTTGCGGAATATTCTACAAAGATCTTAAGACTTCTTGAGCTGCTATGCCAAGATACCCTCCCAGTTCCAAACCTCCAAACTCAAACCACAATAAGGTGGAGCTTCTATGTAGATATTTTTTTCTAAGAAACAAAACTGGGTTAAAGAAAAACAAAACTGTGCTATTCTCGGCTGATTTGAAGCATTACACACTGATGGGAAAACGAAACTCATCTGCCCTGTACGTACCTCGACCAAAGCAAAACAAGCTTGTCTGCCGTGCAAGCCAATCCCCTCAGGCTCAACTGGTTTTTCTACTGCCAACAGATCAGTTGACAGTAGGAGTCATCGCAAAATATACAGTCAAATCACTTTAGAAGTATATTCTGTGAAACGTTGTGAGATGTCTCGAAGATGTGATAAGGCGCTATGTCAAACGCAAGGTTGATTATTAATAATATTAATTGTATTATTTATTATTAATAATTTTATCAATAAGACAACACAGAATTGAGCGGGGGGTGGGAGTATTAAATTAATCCCGTTTTTATTTGGAAGCCAGTTTTCTATAGTTCTTCATTTTTATTAATACTCTTAATTTAATACTCTCACCCCCCCCCCCCCCCCCCCCCGCTCAATTCTGTGTTGTCTTAAGTTTCAAGGTGTAATGGGTGACTGGGTGAAAGAACAGGTGGGGTTGCAATGGGAGGTTGTGTTTAATGTTTTAGTTCGCTTTAAATGCCTGGGATGCGGTGAAGCAAAGAGAGCAAAGAGGTGGACCAGGCTCTGTTTAATAAATCGCATCAGCGAACAAAAAAGCTGACTTCTGTCCTTCATCTCATTGCTACAAACATCAGCAGGTGTGACAAAAACCACCTCCCAACTTGGAATTAATATTTTGCTCTAGTCAGCAGGGTGTCTGGTACAAGAATAAACCCCATCACCGTGCTTAAAGAGTATTCAAACCAGACTGAATTATATATATGTCAACCTCGTTCTTCCTATTGTGACTCAGTCAAAGGTACGCACTTTGACAAAACCAAACCAACCTGTGTTACGATCCATTGCAATGTAAAACTTGCATGTTTTCCGAGACTCTCCACTTGACGATTACCTACGTGTGTCTTGAACAACTAGTAACATTTTATTCACCATCTCTTTTTCCCCCTGAGATATAAAGCAATGTGTTCCAAGTAAACAGTGGGTTCATGCACATTTTATTGAATAGTAAAAAAAAACGTTTTTTTGTTGTTGTTTTTTTTGTTCAGAGTTTCCGAGAAAGAGAGAGAGTGAGAACGAGAGAGAGAGAGAGAGAGAGAGAAAGAGAGAGAGAGAGAGAGAGAGAAAGAGAGAGGGCATGCTTTTTAAATAACGTCAGTGTTTGAAAATGACCAGAGAAAAAATGACGAGAATTACAAGACTAGATGCCATGAACTCTTTTTAAAAGTTTCCACATTTTGTTTTCTTTTGACAAAGCAAGAGAGTGGAGAGAAACGAACAATTCAATTTATGGTGAAACTTTTAGTGAAGCGCCGCACGGCACCTTAAGTTAATTTTATAAACAGTTAGTTTTTTTTTCTTGATACCCATGCTATCATGCGCCGGTCCCAAACATGTTGCTTTTGGATGGATCAACTTGTCATCACCCAAAGTGTGCGTTCATAAGCACCCACGTCCACTCCTGTACGTTGCAGAGAGAACTCAAAAAAGTTCCCATCTCCCCACCCACCCTCCCACCCCGCTTGCCCCCACCCACTCCCCCAATAGTAACGTTCAGTGTTTTGCACACCAATAGCGGATAACTCAAAAGCTTCACCGATTATTTGCAAGGGAGAAAAAGCAAGTATACAACACAGCCAGAGTATTTCTTAAAAAACACAGTACAAATATAGCGCCACTTAGTGTTGAGAAACTTAACCAACATGCATAGATGCATCCTATAATTTTTGCTGTACAGAATCCTAACGCTGGCACTGATCGTGGTTGCGATGTTTAATTTACTTTACAAAAAAGAAAACAACAGTGCCATTTGTAAATCTCTGGATTGCGGGCATGTGACATAGCGGAAACAGAATTGGCTCGTGTGAGAACTTTGCAACAGAAAGAATAAACTAATCATCGAGATTCCAGTTAGGAGCAACATGATCGGACTGTAGGTTACTGTAAAAACTAGACTGGTAATATAGCATCCAAATACATTGAAGTTAGGTCGGGCAGCTGAAAGTTTTTTTTTGTACAAAACAGAAGTGATCTGGGATTTTGGCATTTTCTTTTCCCGAAACATTGTTTTCCTAAGACTTAGAATGATTACAGAATTTTTATTACTAGTAGCAAAAACTTTGAAATTGTTTTAAGTTTTAAAATGACAATTAAATTAATCGTGTAACTGGCTAAATTTATGCATGAAACTCTTTTTCTTTAATTCTCCTCCAGTTTTTATAGATATATATATATATATTATTCTTTTGAAACTTTTGACGCTGATTTGTTCAAATTGCACCACTGGATGTATCAATGTGAAACAATTTTACAAGAGACTTTTATTTTTTGAATACGACCGTAGCCTTGTTATTGATCGTTAGGGAAACAAGTCAATGGATCAATTCCTGGTCTACAAGCACTGAACACAGGTGCCTCTAAACAAGATGACTGTGTTTCCAGTTTTCTTAAGATAAAAACTATTTTGCTTTCGGTCTCTCTGGAAGTTTATAGGGGTTTGTTTATAGGGCTGGGCTTTTCTTGTTGTAAATTTTATTGAAACTCTTCGCTTCGTACCGAGCGAGCGAGTGAGCGAGCGAGCGATACACTGTCTTGGAATATCAGAGAGAGGCCCGGGACACCGAAACAGGCCATACAGAACTAACTGCAGAGTCGCCGAAGTTCCTTAAAAAAACAAGCAAATCGCTTAGACGTTCCGGTTGTCGTCAGTCCCATTGGATTCGGGAAGATGCATTTTCCCGGTGGAGTTAACACCCCCAGTGGTGGTCACTGCTTCTCGCCGCGGAGGCATTCGCTCGTTGATCCGATCCAGACCTTTAGCTTCCTCGAAACTTGTGATCTTGTGCTGAGGAGAAAACCCGCGGATGGCTGCAAATGGTAACGGCCCCAGCGATCACCCGATTAAAGAGGTCGAGAGAGAGAGAGAAAGGGAGAAAAAGAGCAAAAAAAAAAGAGAAGAGAGACATTATCAATCTCTTGGCAATAGTATTCGTGACTCACACAAACGCAGGTTTAGGGTAATTGGCGAAAGACTCAGAGCGGGGACAAGGGAGAATTTTTTTTACTCACAGAGATGTTGTGATCTGGAACGCACTGGCTGAAAGGGTGGGGGAAGCAGATTTGACACGAGCTTTCAAAAGGGAATCGGTTAGGCAGTTGAAAAAGAAGCATTTGCAGGGCTATGGACAAAGAGCGGGGGAGTGGGACGAGATGGCTTGCTCTTTCAAAGAGCGGCACAGGCACAATGCGCTCCTTCCGTGCTGTAAAATTCTATGATTCTGGGAGACGCCTCACAGAATGAAAAGAAAGTCTTCTCTGATCAACAGCTAGTGTCATCAAGAAAACAATTACTTTAGGGTGACTTACCTGTGAATTTACGACATCCCAGCGACACATGAGATAAGATTGTTGGAATGGAATGTGCGCTCTCTCACCCTCTGGAGGGACACAACCTGTTTACCTAATTCCGGAAAGTATTAGGCGCAGGTTGGCATGAGGCAAGGTTTGGTGGGGGAGCCGAGAGTGTGCGTTGGGGTAACTGCTGATATCTGACCAGCTAAAACCACATAGAGGCTATTGGATCATGTGGCTATTGGCTATGTGGCAAGCTTTCTCACTGTTAGTCCAGCAAAGACCACCCTACCAGTGAGGGCTTGGGCCGGCAGAGTTAACAGAAGGTTTTAGAACAACGAATGCAAAATCCAAACAGCATTACTCGAGCCAACACCAACAACAAAGAGAGATGGGCAAATGCTCCCAAATTACCTTCATGAGTTTCAACAGCCTCAATGGCCTCTATAGCCTCGACAGTAGCTGAAGAGAAAAGGATTAAGTTAATATTGATAACATTCCTTGCATATGTTACTGCGCCTCATCATGTCGTGGAGCAGTGCCAAAACATTGCAAAATGCGAGGGCAGAATTCAGTGTGTTTTTCTAATTCGATGCACTAAACGGCATTCCGGAAACAGGGCATCGCGGTGAGCGCAACTTGGGTTTGGCGAGAGAGGAGTTTGCTCGCAAATTGATGTTCAAGATGAGAAAACGCATCAACACAAGAACTACAACAACTTGCGCTAACATAGAGCCACTCACATGGGCTGGACTGTCGAGGCACTTAAATACTATTTTTTGTTAAGAGAGAAAATTCAAAACCGGGGCAGGGTCAGTGGGCGGTTGGGGGTGGGGTGGGGGGAGGGGGGGTATGGATAGGGGTGTGTGTCGGAGAGCGCAGTCAGTGGGGGAGCTGGTTGGATGAGACGCAGAGGATGGTGTGACTCAGTTGAAGTGCGAACGCAGCGGGAGTAGTCAGGGCGTGACGAGCGAATGGCACTCACCACTTTCTAAAGTCTGTTTGCCTCCAGAAAGCACTCCGCTGGGCAGCATTCCCGTCGGTGTCAAACCTTTCAAAGTCAACACGCTCTCACTCTCCTCCCTGAAACACAGATCAAATGAGCCCCCATTCTGGAACAGGCCTTCACAAGTCCCAGACTTTCTTTTTCTTAAAAAAAAACATCGTCCTTGTTTTTCTTTTACCCAGACAGTGTATGTGTTGTGTGTGTGTTGTGTGTGTGTTGTGTGTGTGCTGTGTGTGTGGGAGTGTGCACGTGTGTGGGTAGTGTGTATGTGTGTGTGCAGTGTGTGTGGGATAGGGTCCGGCGAAAGATCGATATATCGCTAAAACCCGATATAATTTTCATATCGATACGCCGATATAGACATTTTGAAAATATCGATATATCGAAAAGTCAAAAAATCGTGGTAAAAAATCTCTATACACAATGCACAGACCGAGGTGCAAAGCCGCCATATTGCATTCATAGTCTTCGAATACAATATACAGGTATGCAAGGGGTGTGGTTGGGGAGGGGAGGGGGAGAGAGACGGCTGGGAGGGAGGGGGAGAGAGACGGCTGGGGGGGGAGGGGGAGAGAGACGGCTGTGGGGGGAGGGGGGGGAAGAGACGGCTGGGGAGGGGAGGGAGAGAGACGGCGGGGTGGGGGTGGGGAGGGGGAGAGAGACGGCTGGGACGGGTGGGGGGGGTGAGAGACGGCGGGGGGGTGGGACGAGAGAGGAACGGCGGCGGGGGGTGTGGGGAGAGACGTGGTGGATGTGATAGTATACAGATAGATAGAGAGGGGGGGATGTGAGAGAGGAGAGAGACACAGAGAGAAAAACACAGAGATGGAGAGAGTGAGCGTGAGAGACACAGTGAGAGAAAGATATTTACCTCCTGAGGAGATAGCCCCGAATGCGCGCGCCACGCGAGCATGCGCAGTACGAAAAACCCGGAAATATCGATATTTCGGTATATCTCGATATGAGCCCGTCGATATATCTAAATCGGAAAATTTCCATATCGACGGACCCTAGTGTGGGAGTGTGCGTAGTGTGTGCGTAGTGTGTTGTGTGTGTGTTGTGGGAGTGTGTGTGTATTGGTGAGTGTGTGCATATGGGAGCGTGCGCATAGTGTGTGATATGTGTGGTGCGTGTGTGTGTTTAGCGTGTGCTTTCTGTATGGTGTGTGGAGGGAGGGAGGGAGGGAGGGAGGGAGGGAGGGAGGGAGGGAGGGAGGGAGGGAGGGAGGGAGGGAGGGAGGGAGGGAGGGAGGGAGGGAGGGAGGGAGGGAGGGAGGGAGGGAGGGAGGGAGGGAGGGAGGAGCGTGTGTGGGAATGTGTGTGCATAGTGTGTGTGTAAAACAATAATTTGAAAAATAGTCATTTCTTTTTTGATGTGTGCAGTTCAATGCAAACATCCCAGGTTGAAAAGATTGGTCTGCAGAATAGCTGATAGCTGGCATAGGCAGGATAGATTTCTGTTCTATAAATACTTTGCGAGGGGGTGAGGATATGATCTTGAAGTGAAAGATGTTATATATACATATATATCTATATATATATATATATATATACACGTGTGTAAATTTGAATTAGCAACAATAATAATCCTTGCATTAGATAGCGCTTCACAAAATATGCTGTAAAGTGAATTGACTGAATAATATTTGGGGCAAACAGCAGCAGCCAACCTTGCACAGCAATGTCCCACAAACAGTCATAGCCCGAGTGACCCAATCTGTTTTTTTAAAGGGATTATTAATCCCAGAAGGGGATCCGTCAATGAACTAACAACTGGGTCCCTCGTACTTACTGCTACACAAACAGGGACATGTGGAGTAAGGGAACCTGCCTGAGGTCTTGGTCTTGCCCTGCCTGGGATTTGAACCTAGGTCCTCTCGCTTGTGAGGTGAGCGCGCTGTCTACCACACTACTGGACTCCACGTTGTGTATCACACAAGTTACTGTGGCTCTGTGGTCTGCAGGTCCGAAGTGTCCACCACAACAACTTGCAATTTTATAACGTCTTACACTCGGGATGGAGGAATTCCCGGTTGAAATTTCTGAGAGACCGGCCAGGGATAGGAACGGAACGGAGAGATCTGGATAACATCTTGTACCTGAGCACGGAAAACACTCGCGCCATCTTGCCGATAGCTCGGATTTTGTTCCTGATGACTTCTTTCCGAGCTGCCGCTGCGTTTGCTGAAAGGGAGACGGACACACGGTCAACGGCACGAGGAACGGAATGAAGAAATGACTAAATTGTCCGATAAAATACACCTTATCCACAAACAAAAACAGCTTCCGAATATAATATACTTATGCACATCACCAACACAAACATGCACACGCACAAACACTCACGCACAAACACACACACATATCACGCATACACACACATCAGGCACACACAAACGCACACACATCTCTCTCCCACACACACACACGCGTACATCACACGTACACAGGAGCTATTCCGCAAGTAATTGAATTCCTACCGTCAAATATCTCATCACCATCCGTCATGAGCTCGTCATCAGAGCAGATGTTCAGAACATTTACCAGCATTTCCGTCACTGAAAGACGGAAGAAAGGTGGGAAGAAAGCATTACAGGCAACAAGCAACGCAAACTGTCGAACAGTGGCTTAGAAATAAACCTAAAAACCCTTGCATTTGATATAAGTGCCCTATCGCCTCGTCGAGACGTCTCAAAGCGCTTCACAGTACATATTGAAAAAGTGTAGCAACTTGTGTATTTTGTGGGCAAAACAAAATCAGAATGAAAGGGCCCTGGATGGAGAGGGTCAGGCTTTACTGCACAAGACTCTGTGAGTCACAGCGCGGCTCACGTACGTACCTTTCTCACCAACAAAAGGCAACGACCAAGTGAAGACATCCATAAAGTTGGGCAGCCAGTAAGGGTGGGGGGAGCAGTTAAATTGCCGAATGTTCATAACGTTGTTTTCGTATTTCAATACTGCAGCTGGAGGGAGGGAGGGAGGGAGGGAGGGAGGGAGGGAGGGAGGGAGGGAGGGAGGGGGGAGGGAGGGAGGGAGGGAGGGAGGGAGGGAGGGAGGGAGGGAGGGAGGGAGGGAGGGAGGGAGGGAGGGAGGGAGGGAGGGAGGGAGGGAGGGAGGGAGGGAGGGAGGGAGGGAGGGAGGGAGGGAGGGAGGGAGGGAGGGAGGGAGGGAGGGAGGGAGGGAGGGAGGGAAAGAGAGTTAATCCTTGTATTTGATATACCACCTTATCACATCTTCTGGACGTCTCAAAAGCGCTTCACAGAATATACCTTAAAGTGTAATGACTGTATATTTGTGGGTGAAACGCGGCAGCCAATTGCGCGCAGCAGCGTCCCCACAAACAGTCGTGGATTGAAGTGACCAATTGATTATTTATTTTTGAGGGATTATTATCGGGCGTGTTTGAGCAAGGAAACTTGCCCAAAGTTTCATCCTGCCGGGAATCGAACCAAGGTCTCTCTCGCTGCGGGGCGACTGCTCTAACCACGGAGCCACAGGACTCCGAGAGAGAGAGAGAGAGAGAGAGAGAGAGGGAGGGAGGAAGAGCGACAAAACACGGAATCGCCAAAGGAGCAAGGGTCGACATTTGAACTGCCCTCAAATTCAGTTCAACCTGAACGTCAGTCATTTTGTTTGAAGCATCAATCAAGCAAGGACAAAGATGGACAGACATTAATGTTCCTAACATTAAATCCAGCGGCTTTCCCTCACTAGATGGAGCCGTGGTTCCTTTAAAAATTCTAGAGATCTCCATTCCAGCAACCTTTTGAGTTTGATTCTCATTGAAAAAAAATCACGCTTGTCAGCCAGAATGGACGGGCCCGGGAATGAAAAGAAGCTCTTTTAAAATAATGTGGGTAAGAATAATAATAATTATCCTTGCATTTGATGTAGCACTTTTCACATTTTATCAACGTCTCAAAGCGCTTCACAGAATACTGTATACTGTAAAGTGAATTGACGGTACATTTGTGGGCGAAACGCAACCAACTGCGCACAGCAGTGTCCCACAAACGATCGTGGATTGAAATGACCAATTTTATTATTGTGGATTTTTGGGGACGGATTATTTTTTTTGGGACGGATTATTATCAGGGTACCTTTCCACGAAAGGGGAATGCTTACTTTTTTTTAAAGCAGTTGCTGTGTTTACCCACTCCTCGCTCTATTGCCTGGCAAAACCCAGCAGAGAGACGAAGAGAGAGAGAAAGAGAGAGAGAAAGGATGGAGATTAAGAGAGAGAGAGAGAGCAAGAGAGTTTCAAACAGAAAGAGAGAGATAGAAAGATAGTGACAGTATGACTGAAAGATAGAGAGGGAGAACAAGAAAAAAAACAACACACCAAAGGCAACAATTTCCCAAAAGCATAACAGGATCGTGTCTGGTAAATTGCACATGGATTACAGCTCTGAACTTTATTCCATTGAGGGAGTGTGTTATCGTTAAATAAAAACACTTCAAAGTATCAGACTGCCTCACACGCTTTGTGCCTTCATGTTTCCACCCTTTGATAAAAGTTTTCGGGCAGACCAATGCCTTTTCTTTCCTCTCCAAGATAAGAGCGTTTTTTAATGCATTCCATATCTGAGAAATCACAACTCAAGCTTCCTACTGGCATCTCATCAAAGACGTATTAAAACATGCCTCTGACTGAGACCTGAATGCATTACCATCAGTGGTTAAGCAAAACCTATCAAATCCATATATAAGGGGGGGGGGGGGGGGGGGGAGGGGAGTAGAGAGGGGGCTTCCACAAACACATTATTTCAGTAATTCAATCCAATTCTGTCAAGCTTCATTAAACAGCGACTTGTATTTCACAATGCGCATAGGGGCTGCTGTTCTCAAAGGAAACCTATAATAGTAATAATCCTTGCATTTGATATAGCGCCTTTCACATCTTATCGATGTCTCAAAGCGCTTCACAGAATATACTGTAAGTGAATTGACTGTAGATTTGTGGGAGAAACGCGGCAGCCAATTGCGCACAGTAGTGTCCCCACAAACAGTCGTGGATTGAAATGACCAATTTTTATTGTTGTTGTTTTTTTTGGGGACGGATTATTATTAGGCGCACGTGTGTGTGTGTGTGTGTGTGTGGAGTAAGGAAACTTGCCCAAGGTTTCGCCCTGGATTCGAACACAGGTCTCGCGCTTGTAAGGCGAGTGCTCTAACCACTGAGCTACAGGAGCTGTGGTCAGGCCACACCTCTGGTCGCCTCAACATTAGGGAAATTGCACAGGCCCTTGAGGCAATGCAGGTAACAACAACAACAAGTTGCTTTTCTATAGAGCCCCTCACGCACAGTAGGGACCCAGAGAGCTTGAGAACAACACAGAGGGTCCCTAGTGTTAGAGGAAACGAGCTACGAGCAATGATAAGAAAAGCTGGGGGCTATACAGTCTTGAGAACCGATGTCTCAGACGGGAACCTGAGAGATTTTAACAAGCGTGGAGAAAGTAAACCCACACCAATACTTTAAGACGGACTGAGACAGCAGAACAAGAGGGCACAGGGTCAAACAGTGCAGAGGGCAAATTCAGGACAGCCACCAGGAAGTACTTCTTTACCCAGAAGGTTATCAACAGCTGGGCACTGTAATACAATAGTAATCCTTGCATTTGATATAGCGCTTCATCACATCATGGAGATGCCTCAAAGCGCTTCGCAGAATATATTGCAAAGTGGAGTGACTGTATTTTTTGGGAGAAATTGAGCAGCCAATTGCCCCACAACAGTGTCCCACAAACTTAGTCATCGATTGACTGTTGTTTTGAGGGATTATTACCCCCTGGAAAGCGATCTGCCAATCGACTAACAACTGGGTTCCTATTTTTACTGCTAAGTAAACGGAGGCATGTGGAATTAGGAAATTTGCCTCAGGTTTATTCTCCCTGCCCGAGAATTGAACACGGGTCCTCCTGCTTGTGAGGCGTGTACGGATACCAGTACGCTACGGGACGCTACGTGTTCTGGACGGATGACACGGAGTAGGCCAAATAGGCCTAACTAACCAGCACATTGGTGTGTTAAAAGTTCCTGCAGTAACAGTGCGCATCGAAACTATTTTGCCTTATAGAAAAAAAAATGAATAAATCAGAATGTTCCAGATACGAGCAGCCTTACATTTAATCTTCCCTTAGACACCAACCAGGCCTGTTAATGGCTCATCAATTCGAGGCCACTAGGCAGAGATACAATCAATCCCCAACCAGATTTTTTTTTTTAAGATGCGGAGGATGTTCATATCTGGAACTTTCTGACTGTCACTTCTGGGCCAGGCAGAGCTACATCAAAGTGGGTTTAGGGATAATGAGAAGCCACCCACACAATCCATGGGCTCCTGTCTCGGAGAACAAGCAGCGGGGGGGGGGGGGGGGGGGGGGAGAGGGGGCTCTGCTAATGACGAGACTCGCTTGGTAAAGAAGAACGACTGAAACATCCGGGTATCAGTAGGGGCTTTGCAAGTGTTCTGAGTTTGTCAACCTTATCGGAAGCAAGCGTGAACATCACCGGGGATTTGAAAGCTACAAAGCCTTTGCAACTTTGACTGGCAAGTCCTTCAGCGTAGCGGTTAGCAAACAACAACAACGACTTTGATTTATGTAGCGCCCTCCACGCCGGACGGTGTCTCAGAGCGCTTCACAATAACGGATCCCGGGACCAAGCCGGGGGCAGGGGTAGAAAGGTGACCAAAGGCGCGGTCGAAGAGAAAGGTCTTTAGCCGTGACCTGAAACTGGAAAGAGAAGGGCCGAGGCGAAGGGAATGAGGAAGGGCGTTCCAGAGCCTCGGGGCTTATTGGCTGAAGGCATAGCCGTTGATGGTGGAGTGGAGGATTCGGGGAACCCAGAGGAGGCCAGACTCGATAGTATCCTCAAGCTACACTCACACCGCTGTTTACCCAGCAGTAAGTAGGAACCCAGTTGTTAGGTGATTGGCGAATTGCTTTCCGGGGGTAATAATCCCTTGAAGAAAAATTCAACCTCAGGGCAATGTGGGGTGCACAAGCTCTCTCTCTCTCTCTCTTTCTCTCTCTTTCTCCCCCCATTCCAGCTCTTAAATTTGGTCAGAAAGACATGTTGAAATAGTCATTAACAAAAATTAATTGCAGCCAGCGTCAGTCTGTCACGATCCATACCTTTGTTATTGTAAACATCAAGGTAGTTTGGTGCTGAGAAGATTGTGATAAGGGAAGGAAAGCCTGTAGTCTGACTTTTCCTGTACATCCGATAACTGAGGAGAAAGAGGTTACAATCAATACAACCATAACGGCAAATTACATTTGTATCACGCCTTACACGTCGGGAGGACGTCCCAAGGCGCTGGACAGTCACAACGCACAACTACTTGCTCTCTTTGAAGCTCTCCGCTTCGTACCTGGGTTTTTATTGCAAGCCTTTTTTGCCACATTAAAAACATGAGAACAAGTAACACAGCACAGACAAAAGCCACGCATTTGCGTCCTGGAGACGGATAAAAAATGGCTTGAGGTGTGGTCATCAAATGTAAAATTGCTCAATGGAAAAGCACGTTTGCCTCCCATTCAAAATAGAATAACACAATACTCCTCGCATTCTCCGCAGCGTCTGTGATGTCTAGGCAGCTCACGCGTTCGCAGAGAAATGTGGGCTGGCAATCCGCATGCCTACAGCAATACCCTGCAGGCCACATTCGCGGCATTCCCCAGAGCGTTCCTCAAACTGATTGGGGGAACACGTTGAGGAACCGCAGCAGATGGCGACCCTCTCCAGGTATGTGGCTTGATCCTCTCAGGGACCGGGTGTCGCTGTTCAGTTAGTTGACTCGCTTAACGCTCCGAATTTGCACTGAACTTAAGAAGCGCTTTCCCGACGCCAGTCATTGTTTTGGTGAATGTGGGCGTAACGAGCGGAGCGAGCGCGCGCCACTCACCCGGCGTCTTGTGCTTCGTGGGCTCGAATAACCGACAATAAATTATTGTTCTGTAGGAACTCGCAAACGGCGGGATAACTGAAAAGGAAGAGCACAGAGAGAGGGGGGGGGGGGAAAGGAGAATCCACAGGTCTTCTTAGTGACAGGCGGTTCTACGGTCTCCGACACAGAGCCCACTGTTTCACGCTCATTGACGGACGATTTCACCAGGACAGTTTCACAATGAACCACAATGTCCCCCAGCCCATTAGAACCTAATTCTGTCAAGACAGCGCATACTACAACAACAACAACAAAAAAAAATCACATCTCCATTGTGTCTTCCATCACTGCATCAAGCCGCTTTTTAAATGAGTTTAAATCAGCACCTTGGGATGGCCTGCCGACGTGAAAGGTGCTATACAAATGTTATTTGGTCTCAGCACCCCTGCACAAATACCAAAACCCCTCCGCTCCACCATCGGCGGCCATGCTTTCAGCCACTGTGACCCCACGCTCTGAAACTCCCTGCCTCAAAACCCTGAAGACACATCTTTCCTCTTCACTTCAACCACGACAGCGCTCACCTCCGCCTTTCTCCTCGGCTCGCGTCAAAAACTTGGCCATTGTTAAGCACTCCGAGGCACGACTTCAGTGAAGAGCACAAAATAAATGCAAGTTGTTGTTGTAAGTCTCGGCTTTGGTCAGGGAACACAGGAACAGGTGTAGGCCTTTCAGCCCCTTGAGCCTGTTCCACCATTTTAATAGATCCTTATCCACCTCAGTCTTGGAAGATTTGAAAAGATTCAGCCTTTTGGGGGAGAGAATTCCAGATTTCCACTCCTAAATGGCCTAGCTCTAATTTTAAAATTATGCTTATGGGTACATTGTTGCCTATTTGCCTGCCACAATATCCCCATTTAAAAAAAAAATTACCAAAGCACAATCTTACTGTAGAGAAAGAGAACAAAACAGCTCCCAAAACCTTTGCCCTGGGGGAATTTGTTTCATTCTCTCGTCTTTTTACTCCCCCTCCCTCAGGACATCAGGGAAAGTAGGTTATAGCAGCAAAATTATACCCAATTAGAACTGACAACCTTAGCTAGCATGAAATAGAGCAAGACAAATGAGTTTGTGAAAGCTCTGGGGAGTTGGTGTAAAATTCCACGGGAGCCAGGATGGATCGTTGTACCAAGACGGGCATTTATCATCCCAGTTTAGCTACGTTTGGTTGAATATTAGTGGAGCAATGAGGTCACATAACATAGTTCACTTTGTTTTAATAAAACTGGAATCCTTCTGCTCTCATTTGGTGCCCCATTAGGCTATTATTTTTTGTAATGGCATATTTTGGATTTGTTTGCGTATACTGTATATTCTTTACCACATTCAATCATTGAAAGCTATTGTCAGCCTCCGTATGTTTTTATCAATAATCCTTCAAAGAAAACACAATAATTTCAATCCACGACGGTTTGTGGGACGCTGCTGTGCGCAATTGGCTGTCGCATTTTGCCCACAAATAAAGAGTCAATTCACTTTACAGGATATTCTGTGAAGCGCTTTGAGATGTCGATAAGGTGTGAAAAGCGCTATATAAAATGCAAGGATTATTATTAGGTTGCATATTTATTCATCATATCCATTCGTGATGAACTAAGGCCCTCTCAGCCCATTTGATCTCATCCCTCCCAGAATTACCATTTTCCCATCAAACCACCAAGCTGTCTTGCCTTCAGTCACAGTTCCTGGTAACCTTATTCCAGCCATTAATTGCCCTTTGAATATACAAAAATTGATGATAATAGTAATATTATTATTGGATTATTATACTATTATAAGAAATACAGTAGAACATCAATAATTCAGGAGCCAGTAACTCCCTAAAATCAGCAAGATATCAAAATATTACATTTAAATTTACAATTTATTTACAATTAATTTTTTTTAAAACTTATTTTGTTATATTTATGTATTATATCTTTAAGATCGGGTAAATAAAACACAACATTGGTAAAGTTAGGCAATGTCAGGCTAGGCTGGGTTTCTAAAGAATAATAATAATCCTTGCACTTTTGATATCGCGCTTTTCACATCTTATCTACGTAAAATACCAGCAAACTCCAAAATCCGAGAGGTATTTGGTCGTATCTAACCGTGCTGGATTATCGACGTTCCAGCTGTACTTCCTGGTAATTCTGTCTGAAATTGTCCCCCTTTGCAATTCCTGACCCCGTGCCCTCTCAACCTCGCTCCGCTTAAAAGCACTGTTCTGGGTTTATTTCTGATTTCTATTTAGAATGACCTAATTTTGTTGTTGTTGTCATTGTTCTGCATGAAGAAATTCCCGTGGATTCGCGGATACGCTTCCTATGAAAATTTGCATGATTTCCTGTCCTTGACCCGATAACATAGAAATGGTACCAGCGGCCGTTTTAATTGTGTGTGTGTGTGTGTGTGTGTGGGGGGGGGGGGGGGGGGTGAGGGGAGGCTATAACGGCCTATACTCTGCAGAGGTGGGGCTATGACAGGGGTCTTTGGAACCAAAATACCACATTAGATCAGGGGTTGCCATCACCCCGAAAACGACCTCTTTGGTCCAACACTGACGCAGGCGGCGATGGCTCTGGGGTGTTGTGATTAATCAAACGGCGACTCTGTGCCTGAAGCTGTTTGGTTTCCGCCATTAAGGAAAAAGCTGCCGAAAAAATAAAGCCAAATATATTCCACGCTTCTATTTTGGGCAAAAGGGACTATTTATGGCCCTGTTTGTAGTTCCAATGTATTCTTAACGCTCGGATTTATGACGGTACCTTAGCCCCTGCAATAAATAACTTGCACTGATCTATTGGCTGTTTCTCGATTCCAACCCTGTCCGGTTCCCCCCTATTCTCAGGCTAGCGACAGGACACCTTTAAGACTTGCCATCGGCTGGCTGTGAAACAATCGCAGAGGAATAAATAGGAATGCCAATGAACCCAGCTTGTTTTGGCATCTATCCAATGCAGAGAAACTGGGACTGAACTAGATGGAAGGTGGAGTCTAAATCAGGTCCGCGAAAACCCAGGCCACACGTCAGGTCAATGGGCTTCGAAGGCAATTTATTAGCGGTGGTGCGATACGCGATGTACAGAGAGGGTCTGATTGATTCTCTCCACGGTTTGGGTTGTCAAGTCTCACAGCAGACCATTAGCATGCAACAACGACCCACAAACAGCCATGAAGAGAAAGATGAGTGTCATCTGCGGGATTGTTGGCCACGAAACCGGGAGCAAGAAAACTCCCTTCTCTTTTCTGTATTGTGTTATCGTGAGATCTTTACCGTCCACCTCAACAGATGGACGGGACCTTGGTTTTAATGTCTCATCTGATGCACGACACCTGCGACAATGAAACACACCCCCAGGACTCAGCCTCAACTCAGACTCGGTGTCTCCAAGTCCCAACATGGGGCTTGAACTCACAACCTTCTGCCTCAAGAGGCTAGAGTGTTTGTAGGTTAACATACTGTATGATGAATGTTCTTTACAGCTCGCCACCCCCCCAAAAGACCACAATGACTGTCCTTCAAACGGTACTTGAAAAATACACCTTTGGTGTAGTGAAGCCCGTGAGGGTAAAATGTCGTCTGGTGGACTTACCTATAGAAATAGGAGCAGCCTCTCACTGTGTTGTGACTGAAATATTCCTGTGACTTTTCGTTCCCGAAGTCTTCCAAGGGATCCGACCACAACAGGTCACACATAGGCCCAAACGCTGGTGGCTCTTTAAATCTGTCTAACTGTGAAAAGAAGCACAGGCCGTTTCATAATATAATAATAATAGCAATAACCCTCGCATTGATACAGCGCCTCGTCATGTCCTCGAGTCGTTTTAAAGAGTTCCACACGATACACACAGCGGTGTATCACAAATAGCCACGGAGTGAGCGACCAAATTTATTTGGGAGTGGACAGGATGCCCAGGACAGCCACAGAGAGAGAAACACCCTTCTCTTTTCGTGTAGCGTCACGGATTCACATCCACGTTAAAATCCACCCTGAGAGGTGGAAGTTGGCTAACTTCTCATCGGTGTTTTAACAACTCCGATGCTGCATCGAGTGGTGTCCCAACGCTGGGCACTGCAGGAATCTCCAACCCATCACATCGTTTCCCCAAAGTCGCTCAAATCACTTGAGCTTCACCGCTTCCGAGGCTGCTTCAATCGGGAGAACGTGTCAGAAAGCTGAGATGCTGGGAGCAGTAGCTTTATGCTTTAAGTGCTGCCAACTCGAACTTAACAAGCGGGAATTTTGGAAGCTGTGCTGTGTCATGAGGATGGAACGCTCTTTCCCGTCGCCCTGCCACCCCCTCCAGCCACTACTACCCTCTTGCCCTCTTCCTATTCCTCACAGCATTCCATCATTTCAGACCCATCTCACAAAATAATCCTTACATTTGATATAACGCTTTCCACGTCTTCTGGACGTCTCAAAACGCCTCACGGAATGTACTGAGCTATGGAAGTCTCGGAGTTAGTCCTGAGGTGTAATACACAGCAAAAGCACTCGCCTTTTTTATGTCATCCAGTGTGTGTATTTCGGGTGATAGGCCACCATGTACACACAGGAACTGTTGGTTCATTAATGCAGCGAGCGGAAGGCAATCAAACGCTTCCATACACGAATCGTATATCTGTTCAGAATACTTGATTTTACCTGCGGGGAGGGGGAAGGAGTGGGGTGTGGGGGGAGGGGGGAGGGGGGGCGAAAGAAGTTCATTGTGAAATATCAATTCTTACTATTTAGTTTCCACTTGAATCGTAAGCTAAGTAACCTCTTACCGACGCCACCAACAACGCCCTGGTCTCCTCAGAGCTCAGTGCATGTGCTTTATGGAGCACTGTTGTTCATTAAGGTGAATTAACTTGCCCGCCGTTTGCTTGACATGTGTAGCGCCGCTGGAGGTACAACGCACACGAACGCACAGGGTCGGAAGCGGACAGCTGGGACTTGGAAGGAGAATGCGGACTAAAGCAGGGACTGTGTTTACTCACATTCTTGCTTGAACGTAAAATATTCCGTCAGGTGTCGACACTCGTGGTTGCCGCGGAGTAAAAACAGAGTCTTCGGGTACAGGATTTTCAAGGACCAGAGATACAAAACAACCTGTGCGGATGGGAGAGAGAGAGAGTTTAGCAAATGAGCGGGACACTAGAAAAAAAAAAAACACTGGAAAAAACATAAGAACATAAGAATTTCCTAAAGTGAAAAGAAGGTCAGTGTCAATCCAGTTCGCCTTCCACCATCCTGGCAGTCGTTTGAATTTAAGATGTCCCAAACTATACTATGTATGCCCTAAATTATTTCCCTAAAATATGCTTTTGAAAGAATCAACACTTTCGGCTGCCATTGTCTGACTATTCACTCACTGAAATAATGATTCAGCAGATTTGGTTTGAATTTAACCCCCGTCAATCACAGGCCGTGTCCTCTGGTTCTACTGTTCTGGACAAGGTAAAAACAGCCTGTTATGGTCTCTACGTAATCCAGTCCCTTTAGCATCTTAAAAAGATTCTTAACATTGGAAGGTTACTCAAACAATGCAACCACGAACAACTTGTGTATAGCACTTCATAGAATGTACTGTAAAGTGAATTGACAGTATATTTTGTGGACGAAACACGGCAGCCAATGGCACACAGCAGTGTCCCACAAATAGTCGTGAATTGAGTGACCAATTCTTATTTGTTTCAGGGCTTATTATCCCACAAAAAGTGATCCGCCAATCGACTAACAAATGGGTTCCTAAGTATTGCTAGGGAAAACAGTGGAGTACAGAGTAAGGAAATTTGCCTAAACGTTTTGCCCTGTTCAGGTATCAAACCGAGGTCCTCTCGCTTGTGAGGCGAGTGCTCTAACTACTATTCTACACTATAAACATCACATTAATAACTGCGGAAAAAGGACGCTGCCTTTTTCCTAAAACAAAATGTACCTCCCACAGATTCTCAAGCGGAAGATAAGATAAATTCGACCAATTTACCAATTTTAGAACCAATTTGGGGTTCAGCATACAGTTTGTTGGGACTTTATAACATCACATTGAAAGAACGCTGCTCAGGGAACAAGTGGATTCTCGAAGCCCATCAATTATTGATTAAAGAAAAACTGGCTCTGTGCGAAACAGTTGAGTTTTGTGACAAAATGTTATCAAACGCTTACCTCGATGCTAAAGTAACCCCTGTCCACGTAGTCTCCGAGGAAGAGGTACCGCGTGTTGGCAGGCGAGCCGCCCACTTCGAAAAGCTTCATCAGATCAAAGAACTGACCGTGAATGTCTCCGCAGACTGAAAGCACAAACAGAAGCAGAGCAAATGGCGTCAAGACTGTAAGGGGGCAGTGGTGGGGTGGGGGGGAGGGGGGGGGGGACACTGCTGTGCGCAATCGCCTGCCATGTTTCTCCCACAAAAAATATACAATCAATCGACTTTATGGTATATTCCCGTGAAACGCTTTGAGACTTCTCGACGATGTCAAATGCAAGGATTATTGAGGCGCTTCTTTTAATACCAATAGCAATGCCCCATTTTTTGCCCAGTCCCCCCCCCTCTCACTCTCTCTCCCTGGCTCGGCGTCAGGAGCTCCAAGGATCCAACCCACGCAAAGGACTCTGTGTAAGTGCTGTATTGTTGCTGTACCACATTAATATATTAACCAATAGCCTACAGCCAGATATGATTATAGCATCAGTGACTATTCGGCGCTTCCCATTTGAGGCCAACGGATTAAAATCCCGGAGATCAGAATTCCAGGGAGGATTCCGACAGGATCTCCCTCCCAATAAGCTAAACTGAGGAGATCTCAACAGTGGGCAGGAAGCACGCTCTGCGCAAGTAAACACAGCGGAAGATTCCAACTGGAGTCAATTCAGCCGTGATCTAATTGCTGGCGATTACACAGTATTCCACCAGGCAGAAATTCACTGCAATGTACTGTGGCTTTCCCGCAGCCCCCCCCCCCCCCTCCACCATCGCCCTCGGCACACGACGAGGAATAAATTAAAAAAAATTATTGCAATTTCTAGTGGAATTTACATTGTCTCTGCCGTTTTGTACTGGATCAGCTCCCTCCCTCCCCCCCCCCCCCCCCCACCCTCCCTCCCTCCCTCCCCCCCTCCCTCCGAGCAATGTCGAGAGACATAGCTTTTCAGATCAGACATTAAACCGAGGCCCCGTCAGCCTGTGAATGTTAAAAACTCTGTGGCAGTGGGGAATAGAGTACGGAGTTTCTCCCTCCAAATGTCTGGCCAACAATCCCACCTGTAATAATGGCTCATTCGCTTTGTGACTGCGCGTCGGAACGTTTGACAGCATCTGTGAAAATTGGCCGCCAAGCTCGCCCACAACAAATCCTGTGAAGCGTGTCCTGCGGCTTAGTGCGCTCGCCTCTCAAGCGAGTGGATCTGGGTTCGATTCCCCGGGCGGGGCAAAAGGTTGGGCAGGCTTCCATACTCCGCACACCTCTAGTTACCCGGCAGATTGGCGGATCGTTTTCTGGGAATAATAATCACTCGATCCACGACTGTTTGCGGAACTCTACTGTGCACAATTGGCTGCCGCGTTTCGCCCACCAAATATACAGCCAGTTCATTTTACAGTATATTCTGTGAAGCACCGGTAGATGTCTCAAAGATGTGATAAGGCGCTATTGCAAATGCAAGGATTATTATTAGTATTATTTATTATTGTTATTATAAGTGCACTGAAACGTCCTCTGCTTAGGAAAGGCGCCGTCTGTATCAAATGCAAAGGATTGTCATTAAGGTTCGGTTAACGAGCAAAAGAGCTCTTGGATCAGTCTGTGGGAATAAAATGACAGCTCAGAGACAGACACCAATGCTCTTTTTTTATGCTTGTGCAGTCTGCTGGCGTGATCCAGACATTTTGCATTTGAAGTCAATCGGAGCTAGGTGGAAAATCATTTGCGTTTGAAAGAGGAGCGGACACACTGCCAGGAATACACCAGGGATGAAATGATCACTCAGTCTATAAGCAAGACTAAACCTTAATGGGGGTGGGGACAGAGTGGAGGGGGGGTGAGTCCACAGTATTTTTTAAAAGAAAAAGAGAAGAGTGTCTCACGCACTGAGCACACATTGTCCCTCTCGCTGCTTCTTCGACTCCTCGTTTGAAGATCTGGCTTGACATCTCGCTCAGTTCATTAATAGATGGATCTGGGCTCTGCACAGCGTTGTCTAGGATACCAGGATGTGCCATATTCAGTGTTTCTGCTCCAGGCTTTAAAGCATCTCTCAACCGTTTAGTAATACCTTTTCCTTCCTCACCACCTGACAGGGTTCTTAGCACTACTGCACAGGCAGCAATAGATAACAATCATTGCAATCTTTGCGTTTGTCTTCAGAACATCTCAAAGCGCTTCGCGGCATTTGACTGTAAAAAGTGCAGTGACTGTGTATTTGTAAGCCAAAATGGCAGCCAATTTGTGCACATAAGCTACAAAATAATAATAATAATCCTTGCCTTTGATTTAGCGCTTTTCATATCTCATCGACATCTCAAAGCACTTCACAGAATATAGACTGTAAAGTGAATTGATTGTATATTTGCGGGCGAAATGCAGCAGCCAATTGCGCACAGCGGTGTCCCACAAATAGTTCGTGGATTGGAATGACCTATTTGATTATTGAGTTTTTTTGGGGAGGGATTATTATTAGGTGTGTGTGTGTGGAGTAAGGAAACTTGCCCAAGGTTTCGCCCTGACCTCCCTGGATTCGAACACAGGTCTCATGCTGGTAAGGTGAGTGCTCTAACCACTGAGCTACAGGAGCTCCAAATAGCCACAAAGCCAATAACCAATTTCACTTGGCGGATCGTTGGCTGGGACCCCAGGAGAGAAACAACCTTCTCTTTTCGAGTAGCACCACAAGAGATCGCCATTTAACCTCATCCACATCCTCTCCACTCCCATTACCAACAGTGGCATTGCCCCCCATCACTGCACTGGAGCGTCAGCCTGGACTGTCAATCTTCTCCTGTAGGTGTTACTGCAAAACTATCTTTAAGCAACTAATAGGAACTACATGTAACTGTAAACCTGTGTGGGGAGGGTGGGGGAAGTGGATAAAATACATAATGCAGCAGCTATAGGCACAGTGTAAGTTGAAAGCTGCAGAAATTGTCATTCATTTTTAATGCTTCAGACTGTGCTGAAGCATCAGAAGTGTTATTACATTAAACTCAGATCTTTCCAGCGACTCAGCCTTTTGATCTGTGCAATGGCGAGGAGCTCACATCTCCGACTGCTGACAGCATCCTTCACACACACGCACACACACATATAACATACATGCAGTGCGCAGGCAGACACAGACATACACGTGCACACAATGTGCGCACACACACACTCGCAACAAGCATACATGTACACACATGCAGTTTCTAATGTACCCAGAACCTTTACCTGGTCACCCATCATATTCTGATATCAGCATTAATACCCCCCCTACCATCCCCTCCCCCCCCCCCCCCCTACCATCCCCTCCCCCCCCCCCCCCCCACCCCCACCCCCACTCCCACTCCCACTCCCACTCCCGGGCACTTGGCCAAGGTTAATCATTAACTGAACCCATTCTCAAGTTTTATTTCTTTTATTCCCTCTCGGCTGCGCAGATAATTCTCCACAACTGCGATCGATTGGTTAAATATAAACATGAATAAGCCGTAAAAAAAAAACACACAGCTGCTCACATAACGTGTCTGCGCATCTGCAAGCCCTCGGCTGGCAAGCCTGCCACTGGAGCTATTATTTCAGCTCTGGAATCTTGTACGCAGATTGTTTTTCTGGTTCACGGCCAAACCGTTTCGATGCTCCCATAATGCGAGTAGAACGTTCCATTTACCGAGAGGTGGCAAAATCCACGCTAAGTCCTCATCCCTCCTGCCCTCTCTCACCCGCCCGCCGCCCCATCCACGGCCTCTCCACTCCCGTTACCAATAGCGGCAGCCGCTGCGTGTCAGCTAACCCAAACACACGCGTACACTTGACGGTAAATCCCGTGAAGCGCTTTGAGGCGTCCTCCCGACGTGAAGAGGGGCTGTACCGAGTCCAAGGATTATTATTATCCAATTGTTTTCTATTCAGCCTCAGGCAGGTAACTCATACAGAGGAGCATTATGGACAGATAATAATGATGATAATCAAAGCAATATAGATTGGTTTAAAATCTAATCTGAGTAGAGCACTGTCGAAAGACGCTGCACTCCCTCTAGTGCCACAATATTGGTGGTTTAATTTTTGTTGTGATGAATGAATATTACTTTGGCTATCACATACAATAATGAAGTCAATCGGCTCATCGCTTTCGGGGGGTAACAATCCCTCCCCCCACAAATATAATAATTTGGTTACTCGATCTACGACTGTTTTTTGGGGACACCGCTGTGTGCACTTTAAGGTGGAATTTTGGAATTTCTACTGGCGCCGGACGGACGTTTGGCGGCCCTGAAGTATTAAAGCTGCTTTGGAGAACCGGGAAAACACGAGGAGGAGTGGGGACAGAGCGTGAGGAGGGGGAACTGATCGATTGTATCAACCAGACACGAAACCGGACACTGGGAATCATTGGGAAAACCGGAAACTCAGTGAACATCAACGAGCGATAGTGCCAAGGGAAGCCAAGTGAAGCGACTTCATTAATTCGGAGCTCCACAGCTGTTCTCTCCACCTCTTCATTTTTTGTGTCCGCGTGTAATCTGCATTCTCAGTCGTTCGGCTAATTAGTTCAGCTGGGCTGCAGTTAGCTAAGTGGAGGAGGCATGCCACCTTTGCGTCAGGTGTTTCCCATTAGCTTCTTGAGAGAGGGAGCGATGCCGTTGGTGGGATATTCATTACCTTGAGGCAAGTCTCACGCAGCAATACTCAGCAAAATGTTTGTATGGACTTTAAAAAAAAATGTGAGGGCAATGCTGGTAGCTGGCACCTGGTTTGGCAGCAAGGCAACAAACAGTGCTCACTCTTGTGGGTTGAGCAACAATGGATGGAAGTGGCAGATAATAAAAACAGTGGGAGGGAGAGAAAGAGAGAGAGAGAGAGCGATGGTAAGCTGAAGCCCGGTCTGCTTGTTCCGGTGGATGTTAAAGATACCATTGCGCTATTCATAAAGAGAAGGGAGTATTCTCTCTCGTGGAAATTGGACTGGAGATGGTTCGAACAAGGAATGGAGGGAGGGAGGTGTGAGCGAAGTTGATTTACAACAATATCTTCCATAGTGTTAGCCAGGAAGGACAGGTTTGAGATGGGTCTGGTTTATGAGGTTGGAAAGTTCCAGGGTGGGTTTTTTTAAGAAGAGGACTGAGGAGTGGGACAGAGTGTGAGGAGAGGGACTGATTGATCATATCAGCCAGCAGTGGGCAGAGGAGGGGGAGCTGAGTGACCAGAAACTGGGTGGGAAGGGGATCGAGGCAGCAGTTGGTGAGCTTCATTTGGGTGATGGTGAGGAAAAGGGAGGAGGGAGAGATGGAGGCAAGGGGGTGTACTGTGGGGGCCATCTTAGGAGCTGCGGTAGGAGGAGGAGATGAAGAAGGAGGCAATGGGAGGGGTGGCGGGTGGGGTAAACGACATGGAGGGAGGAGAAGGAGGCCGATCCAGGCCGATGTCATCTACCTTAGAGATAACAAAGGTCCAGGGCCTCTTTGAACTTGGCAAAAGAAGTGAGGATGGAGGGTGCTTGAGAGGATGCGTGGAGGAGGTATCCGGGTAGCGGAGGACAAGATTTCAGGGCTGTTTTTGGCTTCGAGAATGACGTGTGAATAGAGGGTGATGTGGGATTGAAAGAGGGAGAGGAATCGGAGATTGGATATTGAATAGGGGGATATTGCAGCATCCCGTCATCCATATGGATTGGGGCAGGAGCGAGGCAAAACATTGCTGCTGATGGGACACTGCCATGCATAATTGTAGCTGACATGTTAAGCCTACAAATAAACTGTCAATCCATTTCACAGTAAATCTGTGAACCACTTTGTGACGTCCTTCTGACATCACTAATAATAATAATAATAATGAGACTTAAGCGACCAAGTTATTATTCTTTACTGAAGAGATTATTTCCCTCCTGAAAGCGATCCGCCAATTGACCAACAACCGGGTTTCCAACTCACTGCTCGGCAAACGGAGGGTAAACGGAGGGGTGTGGAGTAAGGAAACTTGCAACATACCTGTCACTGGGGCCTCGACATCCAGCATGGTTTTCTCTTGACGGAGGATATTGGCTCCATCGTTAATAATTCGGAGAGCGACAGTTTCCTCCACCCTCCCCTCTTTGGTCAGGTGAGCTTTGAGCAGGTCCACCCGAGGCTTGCCATCGCAGTCAAACACTTCCTTTATAGTCAGTCGATGACTGAGGGGGAACGGAACAGCTGTAAAGGAAAGTTGAAAAGGCTCGAGTCACTTCGGAACAGGAAACATACACGGGATTGCAATCGACTAACAACTAGGCTCCTACTTACTACATACTAGCTAAGCAGAGGTGTGTGGAGCCAAGGAAACTTCCTTAATATTTTGCCTTCCCCAGGTCCTTTCACTTGTAATGTGAAAACACTGACCACTAAACTACAGGACAACTACAAACTACAATTTTTAATACTCCCTCCCTCCCTCCCTCCCTCCCTCCCTCCCTCCCTCAATCCCTTCGCCTCACCCACTCCTTTTCCAATTTCAGGTCGTGCCTGAAGATCTTTCTGTTCGACCGAGCCTACGGTCACCTTCCCCCTTCCCTCCGGCTCGATCCCGGGCTCCGCTACTGTGAAGGGCTCTGAGACGCTACCTGGCATGGAGGGCGCTATATAAATCCAAATTGTTGTTGTTATAATACTCCAAAACAAGTTTTATTAACCCCCCACCCACCCCTCCACTCCAGATAACAATAGCCACAGGATATAGCCATCACCGTGATTAACCGAGCTATTGCTCGCTTCCCCCCTTTAGCCTCCCAATTCACAGAGGGAAATAGCTACTAACTCGGGAACTTGTACGGCCTAACCAAACACCGAGACTGCCAATTGCAATCAAGAGCCAGCCCTGCAGGCCCAGGCTCCCACAGCCTCAGGAAACTGGAGCGTGAAGCATTCGTTGCCAACGTTCAACCCTGGATTATTTGTGGGCTGGAAGCTCGATGGGTTTTGGTTCATTGCTCTCCGTCAATAATCTATTGCTTTTCCCTTTGGTTGGCTGTTGCACAGGGTGTCCACAAAGTCCTGTTTATACCCCATGTTGTTTTCCGACCGTGTCACTGACCCACCGTACCATGTGGAGAATAATGAGAGTTGTATTCAGAAGTACTTGATCCTATTTCGCACAAGTGTTTGATCGTATTTAGATGCCCGCAGGAATCGGTGGGTGTGCGTGCGTGTGTGCGTGCCATCATTTGCACCGCAGGTAATGATCCGTCACCATGCTCAGAGTGGGTGTAACAGGACACCCTGTGCTGATAATGATTTGATAATGGAAACCCTTCAGTGGTTCCCCAAACCACACTCAGGCGCTCTCGGATGCCACCCTGTGTGAGGGCCACGAAAATATCAGTGGTAAGTTGTTGTTGTCTGGTTTCCATTTAATGGTTAAGGGGCGATCACTCCTCCGTCCCTGTTTCCCCCCCTCCCCCTGTGTCCCCCTCCTAAAGGTTCGCACCCCGACTCACACTCATCCCGGAGAGTTCTGGCACAGTTTGGCAAAGCAAAGACTGTGATCAGCTTAAAGTCCCTGACGTGGAGATATCCGAAGCCACGACCGGCTGACCCAGAGAACCCAATGCCGACCGAGCCAGACCGAAGTGTAAAGCACGGTGAAGTGGGATACAGAGTCCACGGGCTCTGAAACCCTGATTTTACACTTGATGGCAAAAGAGAGTTTCACAGTTTCTTGCATTGACTCTTGGGAGGCAGCTCTCTCCAGCCAACATTATGCGGCTTTGTTGGGAGGAAACATTCCACTGCAACGATGCCCCTTCCCTCCTCCCATTCCGTTCACAAGCTAATGACGTAATCAACAGTGGTCCACACACCACAAGCACACACACATAGATACACCCTCCATGCACCCACAACACACAGTGAACCCACACACACAGACACACACAACACTGGAGGGACTATGCTGGGAGTAAGCCATGTTGAAATTGCCAGGATTTTGTAGAAAGATTGCAGCAGGGGACCCTGGCAATCGTAATAATGCTGTAATGGTGACCCAACATGGGGCAATACAGTTTCATCATTTTATTGTGACATTGGTTTGACCCAACACAATACAAATCTTGGTCTGTTAGGAAATGAGGTGAACTGTATGATAATAATATTTGTTGCGTTTGTTAGAGCAGCCTATCACGTCGTTGAGACATCTCAAAGCACTTCACAGAGTATACTGTAAAGTGGATATATTTTGTGGGCAAAACGCAGCAGCCAATTGCGTACAGCAGTGTCCCACAAACATTGAGGGGACTGAGTGACCAAATTAACCTTATCGTTTGGGGGGGGGGGGGGGCGGGGGGGAGGGATTATTACCCCAGAAACCGATCCACCAATCGACTAACAACCGGGTAATTAGAGGCGTGTGGAGTATGAAAACATGCCTGAGGTTTCGCCCCCACCCGGGAATCGAACCTGGGTCCTTTCACTTGCAAGCCGAGTATGCTAAACACTATGCTACAGGACTCCACGTAAGAGGCACTTGTCTTGGCATTTGGGATTATAGTGGAGCTTCCATTCTGATAGAAACGCCAAATGTATTTCACGACAAAAGTATGTTCACAATGCGTGTTAAATGCTCTTGAGCCCACTGTTTGTTTTGTTTGAGGGGTTTTCAGTCACGGGACCGAAACCTGCTTTAAGACAATCTGATCGTGGCTGTGGCGTTTTGCCTTTAAGATGCGAGGCTGTGGGGGTATTCATAGCCCCCCCCCCAAAAAAGCAGTAAATTGTTTTTCCCCCATCCATTCCCTGCCTCCTCTCCGCAGCGCTGCGTTATTCCACCTCCAGCACTCACTTTTTCATTCTAATCACATCAAGTCGCCCGCTCAGCCGTGACTCAGGCATCACATTGCCTTTGAAATCACAGCTGTGGGCCAGTCTTTCCCACAAGGAAATCTCCCTGGCTGACAGCATTTACATATCAGCACACAGAGATAGATAGAGGAGAGAGAGAGAGAGAAGACGGGAGAGAGGAGGGAAATCAGTCAATTTACGCGGATTCCCCACCCCCCACACCCCCACAAATCTCTTGCTGAGCGGAAGCTCTGGCAGTTATGCTGTGTGTGCAAATAATACAACCACAAACAACAACAAAATGCTTTTACCCAGTGGCTTTCAAGCCACTGAGGACATCTCAAGGCACAGGACAGTGAGCAATTTGCCCCTGAGCTGCGGGTTGCGATCAGAGAAAGGGTGAGAGCAAGGGGACATATAGAGGAGGCCAGATAAGATGGAATAATAATAATATTGATAATCAATGCCAAAAACAGAAGTTGCTGGGGAAACTCAGCAGGTCAGGCAGCATCCATGGAGAAAGGAAAAGGAGTCAACGTTTCGGGTCGACAACCCTTCATCAGAACTGGGGCTTGTTCTGACGAAGGGTTGTAGACCCGAAACGTTGACTCCTTTTCCTTTCTCCATGGATGCTGCCTGACCTGCTGAGTTTCCCCAGCAAGTTCTGTTTTTGTTTCAGATTCCCAGCATCTGTAGTATTTTGTGTTTAGTTTGATAAATCAATGCACTTGATATAGCAGCTTATCACATTGTCTAGACATCTCAAAGCGCTTCACAGGATACAGTGCAAAGTGGATTGACTGTATATTGTGGTTGGCTGGGACTCCGAGAGAATAATTCACTCCTGCATTTTGAAGTGCGAGTGCTTAACTGCCATCACTAGACAATCAAACATTATCACAATAATTAATAATAATTAATGAATTCATTATAATTAATTAACAGCGGCAATTAGGACATCTGAGCTAAACAGCCTCGATCCGCTCTGTGCGTGGACAGAGGCCAAATCAAAACAGAACAAAACTCAAGATGGATAATAATAATAACTTGCATTTGACACAATGCCTTATCACATCGTTGAGATGTCTCAAAGTGCTTCATCGAATAAATGAATAAATACTGCAAAATAGATTGACTGTATATTTTGTGGGCGACATGCGCCAGCCAATTGCACATAGCAGTGTCCCCACAAACAGTCGTGGGTTCAGTGACCAGCAAGAGGACACGGTTTCCATTCCCAGGGCAGGGAGAAGAAACCTTAGGTAAGTTTCCATCCTCCACACGACTGGCTACGAAGCAGTAAGTAGGAAGCCAGCTGTGAGTCAATCGGGGGATCGCTTTCTGTGGATAATAATCCCATCCAAAAATAAATATATGCTAATAATTTGGTCACTCAATCCAAGTTCTTTGTGGGGCAAACTGTGTGTCACCCACCAAATATGCAGCGAATCCACTTTATAGTATTTTTCCGTGAAGCGCTTTGAGATGTGTCAACGATGTGTTAATGCGCTATAGCAAACGCAGGGACTGTTGTTATGATTTATTAGAAGAGGCAACTTCCAAAAGACAGCGGCTGTAAAGTGGGTCAGGCGTGAGTGGGTCAGTCTCTGATGGTGATAAGAGAATCGGGAGAGAAATCCAGGGGACCTGGAGGGGTTATTGATGGATGAAGAAGCTCACAGATGACCTTGAAGCCCAATTTACTTACACGCGCACAAGTAAACAAATTCACCGTCCTGTGAGCAGCGAGGCAGCCCATTTTGTTACATAACCCAAATGAACCATTTATTAAAAACACCTATTCAACAGCAGATTTGTCATGGAGCGAAGCTGTCTTCTCTACACACTCTCTTCCCCCCACCACCCCCCACCTCCTCCACTCCCGTTCCGCATCCTAACTAAACGTAACATTGATCTTTCCAGACTGTTGGAAGCAACCAGCAATTTAACATACCCTAGTCCTTTAATACAGAGCATAATAATAAAATAACCTTTAACCAAGCATCACCATACATCCAACAGGCGCAAATCACAATACTGCAGGCAAGCTCGCAAGGGAGAGGACACAGGTTCAATTCCCGAGCCAGCCGAAACCGTAGACACGTTTCCTCACTTCGCAGGCCTCCGTTTACCGAGAATAAATAGGAACCTAGTCTTTGGTGAGTTGGCGGATCGCTTGCCAGGGATAATAATTCCTTGGAAAAAAATTGGTCACCCAATTCATGACTGTATGTGGAACACTGCTGTACACAATTGACTGCCGTGTTTTGCCCACAAAATACAGTCAATTCACTTCACACTGCTTACTGTAAAGCACTTTGAGATGTCTTAACGTTAAGCCACTATATCACATATAAGCATTATTATTATTAGAAATCCACCTCACCAGCCTTATGAATGTTATTAAAATCAACATCAAGCAATGAAGCGCGTGTGTGTATGTGTGTGATGACTTCAAATACAGAGAGAGAAGTGAGACTGGATGAGGTGGTTGTTCGGGGAGTCAGAAGGTAAAAGAGGTTAAACGTGCCAATGATTCAGGGACACGATGCACAGAGGAACTCCCCGTGAGTACAGCTGTGTCAGACTGGCCAGATGTTTTAAGGGCTGTGTTCGCCTGACGCTGCCCTATCTCAAGTGTAGCTGGAATCTAGGTTATTGTCGAGTGACCTAGAATCCAGCACGACTTCAGCTGCCCACACAAACCTCTTGAGTAATCTCACTAAAGCCTGCTTACACTGTGGTTACACAGATAAAACAGTCTCATATACTTTGCAGTTAATGTTGTCTTACCGTTCCGAGTTTACATAACCCCCAAAGCCTTGTATTTGACGTGGCACGTTTCATATCGGGAGGGCATTTCAAAGTGCTTGGCTGAATTTCGCTGTAAAGTGTGGTGACTGTGTGTTGTGTAGGCAGGCGATTTGCGCACAGCGATGTCCCCGTGAGGCATTCTGCTGTAATTGATGTTGGATCAAACCCAAGGACAGCAATCAATCAGCTCTGGACAGATCTGGTAACAGCCTGGTGATGTCCCTCACTGGGACGTTCCCTATCACAGAGATCCATCCCTCAATTGGAAACCCGGGGATTCCTCACAGTGAACCATCGCACACACAAACGTAACGTGGCATCCCCGCAGAAGGTTTCTGGATGAAATAAAAAATAATCCTTGCCTTTGATTCAGAGATTTTTAATGTCTGCGTTGAGAGCGGGGGAAGAAGCTACTATGGTGCTCGTATTATTTATCACTTATATCACAAATCACCATCAAAATAAAGCACTTTTCAAAGACAGCAATTCACCTGCAAGGCATTTTCAAAAGGTAGTGAGGAAGTACTAACCGCGGGATTTTGTTTCCTGGGATTTGTTCAGGACGGTTTCCACTAAACTTAAGAGGTTTGGTGTCCATGTGCTTTACCCTCTTTTGAGTCACTTGGATTCCTCGTCCCATTAAATGAGACCAATTCCCCCCAAAAATCATGGTCATTAGATTTACGATTCTACGGCTGTTTGTGGGACACTGTTGTGCACAAAAGTTGTTGGTGAGCTCACCCCGGGTTCAATTGCCGATTGGGGTGAAACCCGAGGCAAGTTTCCTTACTTCACACGCCTCTGTTTACCCAGCAGTAACAAGGAACCTGTCGATTGGAGTCATAATTTAAAAGTAATAATCCCTCCAAAAAAAATGTTTTGTCTTATTCAATCTACAACCTTGAGACACTTTTGTGTACAAATGGCTGTTGCGTTTGGCCCACAAAATACACAGTATTTACAATATATATTATATGAAGTGCCACAGGACATCTCAACGACCTGATAAGGTGTTAAATCCAATGCAAAGATTACGTTCGTGGGCCTGTAGTGCTCGTGTTGTGCTAATACCCTTTGTCCTGTGAGCACAGGAACCTGGATTATCTTGTGAATGGCTAATGCCAACACCCGCCTGTGATTCCAATACGTTTTCACTGACAGTAATCTCAACGCTTAAAGTGATTACTTCTCCTGCTCGTTACTCAAGCAATGTTAAACCTCGCTTCAGACGCATCAGCTCATGTGAGCTAACGTGCCGACAACAATCATTTATTTTTGAAAAACAATACCTTGGGATGCAGCATATAGTTGGGTCATGGCATGGACCAGGCGGCTGCCAGGTTGATGGAAGGTGAAATGGATGTTATGTTCTTCAATGACAATTTTACAGTTGGCGTATCCAAATTGGAAGGCCCAAGAGGTTAACGTACTGCATTTTCTGGGGGAGTGGAATCAACAATAACTTGCATTTATGTAGCGTCTTTAACCGGGGCAGCTTATCAGAGCTCTTCAAACACACACGGCAGAGCTTAAATTGGAATCGGGGGTTTAACTCCTTACTCCGACGTCGAGTCCCAGTGTTTTTAAGATACGCTTTTTACAGAGATATCAAATTGCGGCCCAACAATAAACGCGCAGCAAATGTTTTTTGTGCAATGTAATCTCTCAAGATCAAGAAGCCACGTTCGATGTCTCAATATCAGGTCCTGTGATTACACCTCACTAACAGAGCAACACATGCTTACATTCTACATGGCATCTGCAACATCAAAAAACGCCCTAACGTGCTTCACAATTGCCGCCAAATGCAGCGGCTGTCTTGTTTGTGGCTAAATGTGGGGGAATTTGGAGACAACGTCTGGGGAATTGCAATTCACATAATTGAAGTCTGACTTGTCCAAAAAATAACATGATGTCCCTTGAAGAGGCAATCTTAAAAACTGTTTCTTTACTCCACACGCCTCTGTTTACCTAGCAGTAAGTAGGAACCCGGTTGTTGGTCGATTGGTGTTTTGCTTTTCCAGGCATAATAATCCCTTCAAGAAATAAATTAATAATAATAACGTTCTCCACGACTGTTTGTGAGACACCGCTGTGTGCAATTGGCTACTGCATTGCACCCACAAAATACACAGTCAATTCACTTTACGGTATATTCTGTGGAAACACTTTGAGACGTCTACAAGATGTGATAAGGCGCTAAATCAAACGCATGGAGATTATCCCAAAGGGGAGCGACAGGAGCAAAGTCATCATGGGGGATTGAGGAACAGTCACTTATAATATCTAAGCCATTTAGGAGGTGGGGACGTATTTATCACAGCAACATAAATAGAATTTAAATGCAAAGCCATTGCTCGTAAAACCAGAGCTACAGCACGACAGGAGACAGACAACACACAGCAAGCCTGAAATGTCACCTCGTCTTCATCCAAAACCTCGCGCTCAACTGTGGAAACATTCAATCAAAGCCTCAATTCGGAAGCCATCTCTTATTTAAGGATCAAAACACAAAATATTATTTGAGGTTGGCAGAGAACACCTTCCAAATTACTGATAGGATTAATAATCCTTGCATTTGATACAGCGCCTCCGAGACGTTTCAAAGCGGGTCACAGGATCTACTGTAAAGTGGATTGACTGTGTCTAGCCACCTCCATCTTGAAGATGTGAATGTGTCCAGCCATACTCTGTAGCCTGTTGAGGAAGAGAGTTCCAGATTTCCACTATCATTTGGGTGAAAAACTGACTAATTTCACTCCTAGAAAATGATGCTTCAACCATACAAAGCCTTGGTCAGAACCCAGCTGGAGACCCTGTTCAGTTTTGGCCACTGCACCTCAGGAAGGATATACATTAGCCCTGGAGGGGAGGAGGGTACAGCAGGTTTACCAGAATGGTACCATGGCCAAAAGGGTTGCGTAACCTTTAGTTTAGAAGATTGAGGGGCTGATCTGATTGAGGTATTTAAAATAATAAAGGGATTTGATTAGATAGCTACAGATCAAACTATTTCCTCCGTTTGGGAATTCAGAATAAATGGGCATAATTTAAAAATGAGAGTTAGACCATTTACGAGTGAAATTACGAGGTAGTTTTTCACGTAAAGGTTAGTGGAAATCTGGAACTCTCTTCCCCAACAAGCTGCGGATTTATGGCTGCATACATTCACATCTTCAAGATCGAGGCGAATAGATATTTGTTAGGTCAGGATATCAAGGGATATGGGGCAAGGGCAGGTAATTAGATTTGAGGTACAGATCAGCCATGATCTTATAGAATGGTGGAACAGGCTCAAGGGGTTGAATGGCCTACTCCTGTTTTTCTAACCAAGGACTTAATTTGATTTAGAACATAAGAATATAAGAATTAGGAGCAGGAGTAGGCCATTCAGCCCCTCGAGCCTGCGCCACCATTTGATAAGATCATGGCAGATCTTCTGACTTAATTACTTGCTCTATGGATTTAATCAAACAGGGGAGCAGAGTTTCATTTTCCTGAATATATAATAAAAGTTTTTTTTAAAAAAACACAGTAAAATACAGGTAGCTGCCAGAGGGCCAGGCTGAGGTTCAAATGATGTGCACTGAAGGCTCTGTGTATGAATGGTTGTTTTACCCAGTTACGTGATTAGCAATTCATGCTTGCTCAAAGCTGGTTAAACTCCGCGGTTACCTCACTGACTATTTGCAATTCAATACAGCGCTCACGTCTTTTGAAATGTCTCAAAGCACTTTATTTTGTGGGCGAAATGGCGGCAGTCAATTGCTCACACCAGTGTCCCCAAAACAGGCATGGATTGAAGTGACCAATTTATTATTATTTTTCCTTTTATATTTTTGGAGGAATTATTACCCTCCGGGAAACTCGCCTATGGTTTTGTCTTGACGAGAATCGAATCCAGATGTCAAGCTTGCAAGGCGAGTGCTGTATCCACTGAGCTAAAGGACTCCATAAAGCACTAATACTCTGGGAAGCATAGACAGAGCCCTCTCAGAGGCTGCACCCCATAACATGCTGACTGAAACCAGATGTAATGGGAACACCTGGTTTGATTTGGAGACGCAAACACATTAATGGATGTGTCAGAGACAAGGCTGCCTCAAGGCACGAAAACCATGAACCAACCCACACATGAGGTCACATGGATCTCCTTCTTTCTCTCACACAAGAGAGAGCATCTTTACAATCCAGGGCAAGACAGACCCTGGCTCTGTTCTGGAGTTAGATGTTTGTGGGTTCCATGTAAGGACTTGATCTCATTGCTTTGCTGACAGCCCAGGGAAGTCCTGAGGGAAATGGGAGTGGGGGTCAGGTGGAGGGATGGTGTGTTGACTGAATGCCCAGCCATCGCACAAATAAGCAACTGGGGCGAGGTGGGGAGGCGAGCTCTGATGTTTGGAACAAGTGATGGTGTTGCATTGGAAGCACGTGGAATTAGAATCCCAATCTGTGCAACTCCCTGCCTCTGTCTTTCCTCCTCAACCCCACTCTATCCACCTTCAAATCCCACCTTAAAAATTACATCTTCAACCATGCCTGTGTATCTCCTACTCAGCTGCAGTCCAGCAGCCTCTCCCATCACTGTGAAGCAGTGAAGTATGTATTTCATTAGCAACAAAATAGAAAACAAGCAATGACCATAATAAGAATAGCTGTAATTTGCAGCTGACAACAAAATGACAACAACTGCCTAGAAGGTTTATATTCTCTTATGAGAATATAAACTCATAAGTTCACTTGTGTGCAGCGAAACACTGCCTCAGTCCACGTGGAACTAATTGGGACCCAGTCTCCTGAAGGAAGTTCCTTGTGTGTCATTCGAACATCTGGAACGAATCATTACTGCGCTTCTGTGCATAGGTCAGAAGAGCCCACGAGCACAGTAATGATGGTATTATAGTACTGTACTTCCAATCTGAGGAGTTTGATCTGCCCTCATTAAGAGGAAGAGGAGATACTGGAACTCAGAGCTCACTTGAGAACCTGGTCACTGGGCTCAGGCTGGGCTGCCAGAGAGGAGATCCAGTTATCTGACTTGCTCAGGTGGTCCTTGTGACATGGTTCAGGTCCGCGTTCTCCTTGGACAATTTGAGACCTGGAAGAGTTTGTGGGGGGTTTGGGGGCTTGTCTCCGATCACAACCCTCGTTCTCCAAGTGGAAAGTATTCGGTATCGATTTAACTAATTGGGGTGACCAGGCCTAACCTCCCTCGTTTAGAAAATAATTACTATGCCTCTGGGCTTGAGTGGGATCTCAGTTTGCTTTCAAACCAGCCTGTACACCAGCCCCCTTCAGTGAGGCAGAGGTCACACCTCCAGCTGATCCGAGTCCATTTGCAAAGATATTTGCTCATTAGCGTCAGAACTCAACGTCACTTACAAACCAACCCGCAGTTGTTACTCTATGTAAACAATGCGACATTGAGAGAAATAAATGATGCAAGTTGTGTCCTGAACCTTTTTTTTATGAGAATCTAATTATTGGGCAACAGGGAATTAGGTCTGGACCATGTGAGCTCATAGTCCCCCAATGTGCGGCTTCAACCTGCAACCTTCAGATCCACAGGCAAGAGTGGCTGGTGACTGAACCAGGCTGATTTATCTAAAGGGGATTGTTGGCCAGGGCACACTGGGAGAGAGAAACTCCCTTCAAACAGCACTGTGATATCCACTTGAACAAGCACAAAGACTGGGCTTTGGATTAATGTCTGATTCAAAAGTGACGACACCTTCAGTCAATGCATTGCTCCCCCCCCACCACCCCCATCTCAGCACAGCACTGGAGTGTCAGCCGAGACTATGACTGTTTGTCCCTGCGAATCTGGGAATAACTTTTAAAAATTTCCAGGAGGCAGTTTGGGGTTAGGGTGAAGCCCAGGTTTGGGATCTATACCCTCATTTTCTCGATTTTCACTCAAATGTTACATTTCTTGTTTCCTAGATATCAACGTGGCATCAACATTCTCCCGTTGACGAGCTGAAACGCCTGCGGGAACTGATTGGCAGTTTAATCATTTGATGGTGTGTGTGTGTAGGGCGTGTGTGTGTGTATTTATAATGTCAACTGTCAAACCCTGGCCTGACATTTGGGCTTCGAGATCAATCAACCAAAAAAGATCTGATAACAGGGCCCTCTATAGGTGCAGACAACAAATATCACCAAAACCCAATTAACACATCCTACCAATTCAACGCACTTGGGAATACTTACCACGAATAATATATTTTTCTGAGATAAATATTGCCCCAGGACAAATGACCCACCAATCAATTAATAATCAAGTTCCCACTTACTGGGAGTGTCCTGTAGCTCGGTGGCTATAGAGCACTCACCTCACAAGCAAGAGACCTGGGTTCTGTTCCAGCCAGGGCAAAATGTTGGCCGAGTTTCCTTACTCTACATGCCTCTGTTTACCCAGCAGTAAGTAGGTACCCGGTTGTTAATCAAATGGTGGATCGCATTTCCGGAGACAATAATCCCCCCCAAAAACAATTTAGTTACTCAATCCACTGTTTGTGGGACACCGCTGTGCGCAATTGGCTGCCGCGATTTGCCCACAAATATGCAGTCAATTCACTTTACAGTATATTCTGTGAAGCGCTTTGAGATAGCTAGAAAATGTGAAAAGTGCTACATCAAATACAAGGATTACTATTATTGTAATTATTTTTTTACTGAGATGTAAACAGAGGTTTGTGGAGTAAGGAAACAAGCCGAAGGTTTCGCCCCCACCCTGTAATCAAACCTGGGTCCTCTCGCTTGCGAGGCGAGCACACTAACATTCACGCTCTACATTAAGAAGCATCAGTGGCGTTCTGTGTGGCTGCATCCATACTCCAGGTCTGAAGCAAAAGAAAAAAAAAAGCTTTCCCCAGTATAATGTTTCCAGATTCTGCAAAAATGCAGCATTGCTTTCCGTGCTCTCGTGTGGCAGAGGAGGGCGGCTGATTAAGATTCCGTGAACAAACGCAACTTCACAGGAAAAATAATGCGCAGCCCTTTGGAAAGCGTTTCAACTGTAACCACAATTAATCAACGACGAAAGGATAACCAGAGAGCAAAGGGATTGACTGGGCCACAGCCCTCTCTCTCTCCATCTCTCCCTCTCCCACGTACATCAGAAAGCAGTAATCCATTCCTTGGTTTGAAGGACCTTTGTGACAGCAGCTTGTTCCCTCAATGAAAGCCACTTGGATTTTTGACTTAACTCGCTGGATAAGGCAGCAAATAGTAACTGTAACTGCCAACATTTCACCTGATTATAACAAGCCCTTTTTCTCTCACTTTGCTTACGAAACACATTTTCGCAGTATAACCCGCCAAGCGCTTTGCTCCTCATGACATGAAAGGTGTTGCAGCAAATGCAAGGTTCTGTATTATTCGTGTAATATCCACTCGAATGTTTAGCGCCTGATCATTTTGATGCTGGAATTTTCTCGCTACCATCTCGCAATATATATACAGTATATATAGGTCACGTCGTTAGGAGGGTCTTGCCTGCTCGACGTATTGTGATTTGCTTTAGGAAAAAAATTATATCAAATTGCCAAAGGGCTGCAGTGAATGAGGAGGTGCTGCCTGCCAGCCAGGCTCTAGTCTCCAACAAATAACACAGCCAACAATGTGTTGCTAAAAAAAAAGCTCTCTCTCTCTCTCTACGCAGAGCATAAAACAAATATAAACCACCTTAAAGGAATGACCTTTCTGCTCAGTTGTCTGTTTCCACGTTATGCTTAAAGGTACAAGACTAGGATAGGCTACTGCAGCTTTGTATCATGGAGGACATTTATCATAATATTAATAGTAATAATAATCCTTGTTTTTTTTTAAAAAAGGGATTATTACCTCTCGGAAAGCAATCTGCCAATCAACCTAACAACTGGATTCCTTACTTAACTGCTCAGTAAACACAGGTGTGTGGAAACGTGCCTATGGAATCGTACCCAGGTCCTCTCGCTTGTGAGGGAAGTGCTCTAATCAATATGTTAATGGACTCCACAACGACAATGGGGGAAGGGAATGGTGGAGGGGGGAGTCCTTAACATCCCAGCCGGAGTTATGCAAGGGTGTGATCGTGCGTTATTGCGTTCACATAATAAATAATCCTTTAATATTGTGTCTTAACACGAGATTGAGAGGTAAATACCTCAAGGTATTTCACAGAATATACTGTAAAGTGAATTGACTGGTTATTTTGTGGGAGAAACATCCAGGTCCAGAGCGCAGGAGGCAGACCTGTTTGAGAACACCAGTCGGCTTCTCGCACGACTTGCACACAGCCAGCTGCCATTTTGGACTAGCAACAAGATAATAAAAGTAATGCTGTGTGTATCATATTGCACTGAGGCAAAATCTTCCTCTGTGACTCAGCAATGCACATTGAGTGTTCTCGCTGTCAAAGCCCTCCATGGCTTTGCTCCTCCCTAGCTCTGTGACCTGCTAACTTAATACCGATCTGTCCTGTCCGCTCCCTCCGCTCAGCCAACACTGGCTTGCTCCACTTCCCCCCACCCAGCTCAGGCCTCCCTACCTTCAGCAGTCAGGCCTTCAGGCTTTTTCCACCCACTATTTAGAACTCCATCCCCATACTTCCTTCGTCTTGCTCCCCCTCTCTTGCCTCCTTCAACATCAGTCTCAAGACTCTCCTCTTCGACCGGACCTTCCATCACCCTCCTACCCTTACCCTCCCTACACTCCACCCATCCTGATCCCAACCCTCAGTTCGGGTCCAAATTCTTGGCTCTCCAGCGCCTTAGAATAACCCCCTCTCCATCCTCACGACATGCAAAGCGGCTATTCAAATTTAATTGGTTATTGGTTTGCCATCTGTGCAGTGGGAGCAATGGGAGCCTTTAAGATTTTCCATCTCCTTATAGACCTCTCAGACAGTGCATTATCCATTGATGTCAGAGTCGAGCTGAACTGACTCTGAATTCAGTGCTTACAGAAGCTCATGGCTCGGACACAAAGAGAACCATTTACTATTCTCCCACAAAAAGCCCTTCGACAAATGACTGCAACAGGATTTGTACAATGCCCTCTCGGCCTGAAAACGTATGCAATCGATCGCCCCATTCGCTCGGCCAATTGTTGGGAAAAAGAACATGCCAACAGAGGCATTCAGTGTCACTCGCTCTGCGATGTAATGCTGCCTACAGTGCGATGACAAGCCTATTGAACAGATTAGTTTTTTTTAAAAAAGCCGCCCGATATTAACACGAAACGGACGCCAGAATGGGTAATAAAACACAAGCACTTGCATTTACACTGCGCCATTCACAAAGGATAGCGTCTCTATCGCACAGCGACAGGATTTGAGTACCGGGCGGGCAGGGGAGAAGAGAGGGGTGACCAGAGGCGCGGTCGAAGAGGTGATAATAATAAATCGTCATCATCATCTTTGCATTTCATCTCGTGCCTATCACATCGTTGAGACTTCTCAAAGCGCTTCACAGAATATATTGTGAGGTGGATTCACTGGATATTTTGTGGGCGAGATGCAGCAGCCAATTGCGCACAGCAGTGACCCACAAACAGTCGTGGATTAAGTGACCAAAGTATTATTTTCTTATGGGATTATTACACCCGGAAAGCGATTCCCCCAATCACTAACAACCAGGTTCCTTCTTGCTGCTAGGTAAACAGAGGCGTGTGGATGAAGCAAAATTTATATAGATATATATAGCGCACTCTCTCTGTCACACGCGCTCTCTCTCGCTCTCTCTCACGATCCTTTATACATAAGGTCACTCGGTGGAATCATTCACACAGCGTGTATTCCAATTGCTGCTAACGTAAGTCCTGCTATCCGGACGCATTGAGAACATTGTGACATTTGAGAAGTTCACAGCCGAGAATAACCCTCTCTCCTGGTATCAGCGGGCGGAGCCTTCCACCTGGGAAAATCTGTGACAGTTCGGCAACAGGAACTGGAACTCCAGCCAACGGCGTCCGGTCAGTCATTAAACGATCGGATCCCCTTTATAACATGCCTCAGTAAAGCGCGGGTCCTTTCATCACACCCAGTGGTATAATCACACCTAATAACAATCAGAATCCTTGGATTTGATATAGCGCTTTTCACAGGAAGTGAAAACTGGCCAGGAAGCGATGTCAGCGGAGACCATACAGCCCGGAAGTGATGACCTAGCGCTATTTCTATAACCGCCCACCCCACAGGGGGCAATTTTATGGAGCTAGGGTCCGACTGTACGTGGGAGTGGCTCCTCTGGTGGAATGAAGTTGATTGATTTCTTATGGATGAAGGGATTAAGGGATATGGGGATAAGGTGGGCGGGTGGTGTTAGATTCGAAAATCAGCCATGATCTTATTGAATGGCGGGACAGACTCGAAGGGCCGAATGGCCTACTCCTGCTCCTTATTCTTATGTCCTTATGACTTGCGAACACAGGAATGTGCAACCCAATGTGGCAACCCTTTGGCAACAACAACAATAATAATAACAACAACAACAACAAATTTCAATCTGTAGAGCGCCTTTCACGTCGGGAAGCCATCCCAAGGTACTGGAGAGGCAAAATGTTGGCCAAGTTTCCTTGCACCACATGCCTCTGTTTACCTAGCAGTAAGTAGGAACCCGGTTGTTAGTTGATTGCCAGATAGCATTTCCGAGGATAATGATCCCTAAAAAGAAATTGGGTTACAAAAATTGTGGGATACTGCTGTGTGCAATTGGCTGCCACGTTTTTCCCACAAATATACAGTCAATTCACTTTACAGTATATTCTGTGAAGCGCTTTGAGACGTCTAGAAGACGTGAAAAGCGCTTTATCAAATGCAAGGATTATTATTATTAATGCCTCCATTCAATTGGCTCCGGCCTCCTGTTTGTCCTTCTTTCCCTCCCTTCCACCATCAGTGACTCATCACCTCCATTCACTGTGCCCCCAAAGCTTTGGAACTCTGTCTCTGAAGCCCTTCGCCTTGCTCCCTCCTTCCCCCGTCTTCAGGCCTCGTCTGACAACCTTCATCTTCAACCGTGTTCCGCCACTGTCAAGCACTCTGGGATGTTACCCTGCGTGAGCGGAGTTTCATACAAATGCAATCTGTTGTTATTGAAATGGTTATGGGCCCAATAGTGAAACGGGAGGGTGGACAAGGGATGTCAAAGGAACTTACTTGGGTTTTGCGTCTCTCTCTCTCTGCATGTACCCACCACTTTCCCGAGTGCTCGCAGTGAGCAGCTGTGTATCATCAATTTAAGTCTAGAAAGCCATTAAGCATTAAACGGCCCTCAACGACCGTACTTATTATTCACAACAGAGAAACCGAACGCATTGACTTTCGCATAAAAATACTTAATTAACCCCAATTGTCTGCATGCCAACCCATGTTCCCTGTCACGAGTGTGGTAAGCACCCAAACGAAACGTAATCCCGGGCTCGATAACAACGGGACAGAAATGCAGATCAGACGCGCAGTGAAATTCCGTCGGCCCACGGAATCGAGGAGTTTCGAACCGTTGAACCGGCAAAGGGGCTGATCACATCTATCTGGTCTACCAGAGAGAGAACCAGCGCGTCCGAACAGACACACACAAGTTGCACCACTAAGAATGCTGTGCTCCCTCCCCCCCGTACGCTGGAGCGTCAACCTGGATGTCTGTTTGTAATGCCCACTAGAAGTTTTGCTTGTGTGGGTATGCAAGGATCATGCTAAAATACATTGGAACAGGAGTAGGCCATGCAAGCTACTCAAGTCTGTTAAGCCATTGTATTAATTAGATCACAGCTGATCTGTACGGTACCTTCACTCCAAAGCAGTGTCCCGCATGATCAAATGCCTTGCTGTTAAGATTCACGCGTGGAAACAGTACAGCCTAAACATAGAACCGTAGAAATTGACAGCATAGAAAGAAGGCCATTTGGATTGAATTATGATTATTAATATTATTATTTTTTGAAGAGTTTATTACCCTCCTTATTAGAATCATGAAATATAATACTGTAATAAAAATTAATTTAAATCCTTCCTTTTGAAATTGCGTTTCTCACGTCTTCTAGACATCTCAAAGCGCTTCACAGAATATACTGTAAAGTGAAATGATTATAATTGTGGGCGAAACGCAGCAGCCAGTTGCACACAGCTGTGTCCCACAGTCATGTATTGAAGCGACCAAATCGTTTTTTTTTCTTGTTTTATTTTTGAGGGATTATTATCTGGCTTGTGGAATAAGGAAACTTGCCCAAGGTTTCGCCCTGCCGGGAATCGAACCCAGGTCTCTCGCTGCGAGACGAGTGCTCTAACCACTGTGCTGCAGGACCCATGTAATAATAATAACTATTATTATCAGCAGAGGTTTGGAAAAGCCTGGCTCTGACGAGAGATTGTTGCACAGTGAAGTCTTGCTGCCCTTATCGCTGAGATCTGATTCTGTCACGGATTCTCTTTTCAAATCTCCCCAAATTCCTGCTGGTATTTGATTGTATGAAGGGATAAAGTGTGTCTTCTTTATGACATGCCTCCACGTAGTGTTGTGTCTACGTGTTTCAGTCCCTGGTGCCAGTGGACGATGACCCAGTGGAAAGCTCCATCTGTCTCATGTCTCAGGCATTCCTGAGGTTTTTCCTTCTGCACAGAGCGAATTTCCTCCTCGTCGATGTCCTTACTTTGCAATTTCCTCCTTCCTGGGCTGGCCTTCAGTCTCCAGGACAGATGGCAGAGGCTCATTATGTTGGATACAGACACCGATGTTGTCTGGAATCATTTCAGTTTTCCACAAATGTGTTTTCGTGCCAGCTTTTACCTCTCACTCCCCCTCCCCACCCCCACCCGCTCACCCTTTCTCCAAAAATAAACATTTTTCCCCGCCTTCCGCTGCGGATAAAGTTCCACGTGTGAGGGTTATTGGGCACTAAATAAAATATATATTTTTGAAAGAATAATAATAGTTTGGACACTCAATCCACGGCTGTGCACAATCGTTTGCCGCGTATCGCCCACAAATTACAAGCTACTTTGCAGTGTATTCTGTGAAGCGTTTTGAGACGCTTCGAAGACGTGATAAGGCGCTTTATCAAATGCAAGGATTATATTATTAATTCCCCCCCCTCCCGAACACAAATAAATATTGATCAACTGCTTGCTTGCTGGTTGCAGAGAAGTCGCTAGGCGCAAATTGCCTGCAGCGTTCACCTACACACGACACACAGTCACAGTAAATCCCGTGTGATGTTTTTTTTGAGACGTCCTCGCGACGTGAAAGGCACTGTAACAAACATAAGGATTGTTAATTGTTATTATTAGCATGTTCACAGAGAGAGAGAGATGCGTTTTACCCCCAAGTGACAGCGCAAAGCAGAAACCTGTGCACAACATAGAACTGCCTCAATATTAAGAACATTTATATTGGATACAGCGCCTTATCACATCATTGAGACCTCTCACTTTTGACACGGATCTGAAGTGACGGTTACTGTCCTCACAAGATGCTCAGAGTCAGGGTAAAATAGAATTAATTGCAACAAAGCATAAAAAAAAACACATCAACATCCTCAATTATTGATCAAAATCAAGAGCGTTTGTATGTTTTTTTTCCCCCACTCTCGCACAGCGCCACTGAATTATATATTTCTATAACGGTTATTGTTCTGGTTGTGTAATGGCGTGTTCTATTCACATGTTCCACCTAGTGGTTTCTTTTTAATTCCACACACAACCCCCCCACCCCACCCCCACCCCACCCCCACCCTCATCGTACAACATGGCAACGATTTCAACACTGACATTAAACGCTGTGCTTCAGTCAGGCAACACTTCTCACACTGCACAACAAGACCCACAAACGTACATCACCTGCCTGTCTGCTCTAATCTGTGCATTGGGCAAATACTATTAATCCTTATAATAATCCTTGCATTTGATATAGCACATTATCGCGTTTTCGAGACGTCTGAAAGCGATTCACATAAAAATGCTGTAAAGTGAACTGATTGTGTTTTGTGAGCGAAATATGGCAGCAAATTGCACACAGCAGTGCCTTACAAACAGCCATGGATCGAGTGATCAAATTATTATTATTATATTTCTAATATTCTTAATAAGCCAGCGTGCACTCTCTCTCTCTCTCTTTAAATTGCCTCAAAAGACCTGGCCTGGATTGTTAAGCTACGTTGCCCTTGGATCTTGCTCCACAAGAGTATTACTGTTCTATATAAAGGAAAGCGAGCTTAGAGACATGCCTTTATGTTCATTGCTTCTCACCATTTTACGAAACAGTTTTAAAATATTCATCCAAATTGGGTGTGTGGCCCTTTATAACACATGGTCACTGCACTCTGTAGTCAATCCTGTGACTTGCTTTTGCCTGTCCAACCTGACATGAAGGGAGCTGTGCCAAATGTAACGATTTCAATATATCAAAATACTGCGCTGCTCTAAGGATATGGACCATATACACATTGGCACACATTGCATTGAATCCCAAGGAATGTCCATAACACACTGCCTGCCTCACCAGCCTTCAGCCTTTCTGCCCCCACCCTCTGGAACTCCATTCCACAGTCACTTCATCTCCCCTAATGGAGTCCTGTAGCTCAGTGGTTAAAGCACCCGCCTTACGAGCGTGAGACCTGTGTTCGAATCCAGGCAGATCGGGGTGAAACCTTGGGCAAGTTTCCTTACTCCACACACATGCCTGATAATAATCCCACCCAAAAAAAAACACAATAATAAAATTGTTCATTTCAATGCACGACTGTTTGTGGGACACTGCTGTGCGCAATTGGCTGCCGCGTTTTGCCCATAAATATACAGTCAATTCACTTTACAGTAGATTCTGTGAAGTGCTTTGAGGCATCAGGAAGACGTGAAATGTGCTATATCAAATGCAAGGATGATTATTATCATTATTACCCCTACTCTCCCCTCCCTGCACTCCTGATCCCAAACCCTAGCTCAGGTCCAAATCCCTGTTTGTCCAGCGACTTCGGACATCCTCCCGATGTGAAGAGTGCTATATAAATGCAAGTAGTGGTTGTTGTTGTTGTTTTTGCTAGCAATCTCGTTGCTCTTGGCAACAATATAGGAGCCCAAGAAAAATATGGGATGGATGAGTGGCGGTGAGGGAGTAATAAGGAAGCAATAGATAATTTCTTTAACCTCAAAAATGCTCCCAAACCAGTTTGTGCCTTCTGTTCTGCAGTGACACTGCGGAACCAATGAGTGATTGTAAAAAATGATGGCCAGAGTTGTCAGTGACGGCTTTGCTTTTTGGCAGCGAGAATGCGAGCAGCGTAACGGGCGCAATAACTCCCGTGCTCAGCGTTGAACGTGCTGACAGTCACTTGTGAGGCAAGACACCGTGAGACAAACTCATCGCCAAACAGGGTCTGCACCAGCCCACCAATCCCACACCTGAGGGAGCTTGAGCAATCTCAACCCAACCCCTCACCTCTCAGGACCCTGACGTCTGCAGCCGTGCGCTCAGTGTGGAACTGCTTTGGAAGCGACGCGGTTTTAGCTGCTTAGTCTCCATCAGTTGCCCCCAATGCACACTCTGGGCTCCCCCGCAACCCTTGGCTCTTATCAATCAGCGCTAATACTTTCAGCCAATTACGCACAGCAATGTCCCACAAAAAGTCGTGGATTCGTGATTTTTTGGGGAAAAATTGCTTTAGGAGGGACTGTTATCTCCGCAAAATAACAATCAGGATCCTATTTACCACTGGGTAAAACAAGAGTCTTGTGGGGCAAGGAAGCTTGTCTAAGATTTTACCCCAGCCTGGGAATAGAACCCAGGTCCTCACGCTTGTGAGACGGGTGCTCTGACCACTAGGCTGCTGTACAAGACTGGAAAGGTGGCAAAACAGAATTGATGCCACACATATCCAGACTGTTGGCATGATAAATGATGTGTCCAATCATACTGCAAGTACACACGACACTACTTCCTGGGCCAACTGCAAAGACGACTCCAATCCAGACCCCAATGCGCGCCACTCCGCAGGGGAACTGTTCCACATTCACTCTGTGCTAGTTTTCAAATACACTTTTTTTTCACGAGTTTGTGCAGTGTGTAAGATCCAACTCCCCCAAGGCTGGTTTAAAACGAGCTGCAGAAGAAATTAATTTGGATCCCACCTGATTCAGATGAGTTAATTTGGATTCCTGTTACGTCAGCGCCCCCACAGTGCAAGCACGCACACACACACACACACACACGCACACGCTCGCACGCACGCACAAACACACACACGCCCACATACCCCTAGCATTGCTTCAACCTTGAGTTTTTTTTTACTAACACGCACTTCAACATTTTCAAGGCCCAATGTAACCAAGACGCCAGCCATGTGTCGGTGTAAGCCGCACACTCTTAACTGCACTCTCTCAGCCTGCCTCAGTCAGCGACACTCTCACCTCTGAGTTAGAAGCTTGTAGGTTCAAACCTCATAAGGCATGTTGAGCTCACAATCTAGACTGACCCTCCAGTGCAGTGCAGGGGGAGGGATGGATTGCTGGAACCGCTGACCTTGGGAGAGGACATATAAACAGTACCCCCATCTCTTTTTGACTGTTCAACTGGATGTGAAAATGTATTCACTTTTCAGTATATCTTGTGAAAAACCTTTGCAGCATATCAGTGACATGATCAGGCGCTATATCTAATAATAATAATAGTAATAATCCTTGCATTTGATATAGCGCCTTTCACATCTTATCGATGTCTCAAAGCGCTTCACAGAATATAATGTGAAGTGAATTGACTGTATAGTTGTGGGCGAGGCGCAGCAGCCAATTGCGCACAGCAGTGTCCCACAAATAGTCATGGATTGAAATGACCAAGTTTTATTATTGTGTTTGTTTGTTTTTTTGACGGATTATTATTAGGCGTGTGGAATAAGGAAACTTTCCCAAGGTTTCGCCCTGATCTGCCTGGTTTCGAACACAGGTCTCACGCTTGCAAGGCGAGTGCTCCAACGACTGAGCTACAGGAGCTCCAAATGCAAGGATTGTTTGTATTAAAATCACTTGCTCCATGTCATTCTGTTAATAGGACTTGTGTGAGAGTGCGAGGAGACCCGTTTTACAAACGACAGGTGCGTCGCCATAAGAAATTGGTTTCGTTCCGGGTGCTGAAGCTTTTTTAAAAAAATTATATACAGTTAGTTTGTTTTTCTGGCTCACTCACTATCAGATATTGATTCCATGGTTCAGTTACAAAGTGGCGTGAAAGAAGGTGTACGAATGTAATTTTGTTGTTGTTGTTGTCGTCGTCTCGGGATGCCCAAATGCAGCAACAACAACAACAACAACGTGGAGGAACCTCTCATCAGAAGCCTCCACCTGCTGTCTCTACCATCCGTTGCTTTGATCCGATGAGGGTAGCTTGAGATTCTGGTGACTACATTGACAGGGTGAGTGAGATGCAGCGCTCTTTTTCTTTAGTTTTAGCAGAAACACAACATAAAGACAGCAAATCATGGTTAGATCGCAGAAGCCCATTGCATTGCTGCCTTGATGCAGTTGCCTTAGCGACGTCTGTTTTACGAGAGATTTAATTCATAACATTTTCATGTCCCCCCCACCACCACCTCCACTGCCGGCATTATCTGTTGCACTGTCGAGCTTTCAGTCACTGTGTCCCCACTCTCTGGAACTCCATACCTGAGTCCCCACCGACTCACTCCTTCACTCCCCACCTTCCCCTCTTTTCAAGGTACGTCTAAAAACATGCCTCTTTCCCCTCTGCCCGCCTCCCAAATCAGCTTCGAGCTTTGCAATACATCTGCTGATTGTAAAAGGCTGAATAATAATAATAATAATCCTCAAATTTGCTCCTGAGTTGGGAGTTTGGGATCAGGAAGGGTGATTGGGATCGGAGGTCAGGGAGGTTAAGAGTAGGAGGGTGATGAAGACACAGTCGAAGAGGAAGGTCTGCAGACAGCCCTTGAACACAACAACCATTAACAACATTACATTTGAATAGCACCTCTCACGTCAGGAGGACATCCCAAGGCTCTGAAGGAGGCAAGTGAGGGAGCGGAGCGAAGGGAATGTGGGATGCAGTTGCGAAGGACGGAGGCAGAGACGCTGAAGGCTTGGCTGCAATCTCAGAGCCCTCGGAGCAGAGGGAGCGGACAGATCGACATGGAGTTAACAGGCCACGGAGGAAGGGAGGAGCAAGTCTCGAAACAAACTCCCAATCGACTCAGTGCTTCTCAGTGATCGCACTGATCACATGTTGCGTTAACTTTGTTTGCCCGCAGTCATCCTTAATGCCTCGTCTCTTGGCGCCGGTCTGCAACCCAGACCCCGCTCAGCATCTGACAAGATCAATTTCCTTTCTGAAGCACATGCAGTAAACCTGTCTCAGCTATTCGCAGCCACACACAAAAGCTCAGTGGAGTGTCCTTGGGCACACAGTCACACCCAGTCCCGACGTCCCACACTTTGGCAGAGCCCCGGGTCCTGCACACTCTATTTATTAATATATTGTCAATGATGAGAGAGCCTGGCTTCCTCTGTACAGAGCGCAGGGAGGGGATTTCGGCGCCCGCAATCGACTGCGATCACTCGCACGCACAGAAATAGTGCGTCGCAGACAAATTCAATGCCATATTCTAATTGTCAAGACGTACGCAATGGAAGCCGCGTTAAGGTGAGGTTTCCTTCCTCCGCAGGGTTCTGCTTCTCAACTCCAAATATTTTTATGGGGGATGATATCAAATCCCTTTCACTGTTCCGTTCTTTATGCCACGTTCATGATTACTCTGGAGTGGATTCAGCATCCAGCTGGGCAAACATTAACTCCTCCGAACAGGTCATTCATTCTGAAACGGCTTGATGCACAGCGCGAAGCAAATGTCCCGACAAACGCTTAAATCAAACGCATTTGATATCACGCTTTTCACGTCTTATCGCCGTCTCAAAGCGCTTCACAGAATATACTGTAGAGTGAATTGACTGTACATTTTGTGAGCAAAACAATCTGTGTTGTGCAAAGCTAATTGACAGCTAAACATTTTGGAAGCCGTGATCCCCTTCACGCTCAGCCAAAGTTACACAAAGTGGGAACAAAGGATTCTTTGCTGTTTGGTGCAGTGACCGCCTGTTTTATAGCCGGAAGCAGCAGCCAATTTGCATGCAGCGATCTTCCCCTAATCCGCCGTGATGGGAATGCCCCAATTTTTATCCACGAGTTTGTCGGCAAAAATGGGCACCACGCCAGGAGGGAGAAACTCCGTTCTCTCTTTTCCAACAGAGCCACAGAATGTTTACGAGTCCAGCTGAGCAGACGGGACCTGGGTTTAACGTCCGAAAGGACAGCGCCTCTGACAATACAGCGCAGTCAAGTTCCCAATGGCAACATCTCAAAACCAATAATACTGTAATCATAATAGTAATCCTTGCATTTGACGTAGAGCTTTTCACGTCATCTAGCTGTCTCAAAGAGCTTCACGGAATATACTGTAAATTGACTGTATATTTTGTGGGCGAAACGCAGCAGTGCCCCACCAACAGTGGTGAACTAAGAGGACCGATTTTTTTTTGAGGGATTATTATCAGAGTGTGGAGTAAGGAAACTTGTCCAAGGTTCTACCCTGCCAGGAATTGAACCTAGGTCTCCCACTTGCAATGCAAGTGCTCTAACCACTGAGCTACAGGACTCCACTAATCCCAACCCCGCCCTCCAGACACACTGTGCCCCAACACCAACTGAGAAGTACTAACTTGGGGACTGATCAGGACTCGCCAGCCCAGTGTGTGAGATGCTGACCCAGACCCTAAGAATGTTCACGTTGCTTTTTTGAACACTAAACAATGGGAAGAATATTTCACAGTGACTTTGTTAACTGCTATCTGAAAGCAGTGTCATCGACTTTCTTCCTTTATTCGTTCTAATCGAAGCACGAAGCCTGATATTTTTTTGTCCGTGCAAACTAAACCCCCTTTAATGTAGTTCATCGCCCCGGTATAATGGAAGATAGATTTCCGAGGCCACGACAAGCCAGGCACCGAATCTCTCTGATGTATTCCGAGTGTGTGACCCTTGAGGTCCAACATGATATTTTGTGCTATTATGAGAGGATCAAAGACAGCTGCAAATGGCTTCCTCAACCTACTGTGGGAATGAAGGGAAGTGTTGAAGGAAGAATGGAAACTAAGAAGATTGATGTAACTGCTCTGTTAGAGGCAGCACATGCACACGCCTGTTCCCATCGCTCACTCTCTCGCATGACGTGCCAGTGTAAAAAACCCACCCCCCATAACCCCCACCCCCCACAACCCCCACCCCCCCCACCACTCCTTCGTGTGTGCTTCACTCATGAGAGTCACAACAACTTTCCCTCGTGCACACACCACACATAAAAGTGTTCGCTCGATCTATTTGTGGGTCACAGCTGTGCGCACAATTGGCTGCCCACAGAATCTACAGTCAATTCACTTTACAGTATATTCTGGGAAGTACTTTGAGAGGTCTCAATGACGTGAGAAGGCACTATATCAAATGCCAGGATTATTTATTTATTGTTGCTTCCTTCAGACTCAAGGACAGATATAGCTATAATAATAGTTAGACTAATAATCTGTGCATTTGACACGGCCACTATAACGACATCAAAGCGCTTCTCGCAGATTAAGGTGAAGTGCAGTGACAGGGTGTTTGCAGACGCGAACAAATATCTGGTGTGTGACTGCTTCTCACCGAAACTGTGTAAACCTTTGGTTTGTTCCTCTCCCCGTTTACCACAGATCAATATCACTCTGTGGACTGAACCGCAAGCGTTCACATGAACAGCCTGAGGAGAAGATATCGCCTGGGTTTTCCCCATGAGAAAAACAAAGCACTTCCAAGTCCAACTCCTGAGCTCCTGTAGCTCAGCGGTTAGAGCACTTGCCTTACAAGCGTGAGACCTGCGTTCGAATCCAGACAGATCAGGGGCAAAACCTTGGGCAAGTTTCCCTACTCCACACACGCGCGCTTCATAATAATCCGTCCAAAATGAAATTGGTCATTTCAATCCACGACTGTTTGTGGGACATTGTTGTGCGCAATTGGCTGCCGTATTTCACCCACAAATATACAGGCAATTCACTTTACAGTATATTCTGTGAAGCGCTTTGAGACATCAATAAGATGTGAAAAGCGCTAATCCTTGCATAAAAATGCAAGGATTATTATAAACTCTGTTCTACTGTGAAGGACCCAGCAGAGATGAAAAGAATTTTGATACAGTATTATATTCCCTGGCATCTTATCACATAAGGTTATTATTACATTGTATCAGCCTGGCACAGCGGTAGCTCTCTCACCTCCCAAGTCAGAAGGGAGGATTTAAGCGTCGAAACTCGGGAGTCACAAAGTCTAAGGTGACACTCCAACGCTATGCTGGGGTGGGCACGTTGCATTGTTAGAGGTGCCGTCCTTCAGAAGAGACATTAAACCAAATCTCGTCTCTCTGTACGTCTGTAACTCGCTGTGCGCAATTTGGCTGCCGTGTTTCGCCCACAAACATACATCCAATTCTCCTACTCTCCTTTATCCTGCCCCGACCTCTCCCCGCCTGCTCTTGTCTTTACCTAACTGTACAACGCCTTGGGACGTCCTCTCGATATGAAAGGCGCTATATAAATGTAAGTTTTGATTGATTGATTGATTGGTTGGTTGGTTGGTTGATTGGTTGATTGGTTGGTTGGTTGATAAGTTAAAGATTCCATAACGCTATTCGAAAAGAGAAGTGAGTTCTTCTCTCCCGGTGGCCTGGCCAGCAATCCTGCAGATAAAATTGGTCACTCACTCCATTGTTGTTTTGGGGAAATTGCTGTGCGAAATTGGCCGCTGTACATAACAGCCACGAAATACACAGTCACTCCACTTTCTAGTCAATCCTGTGAACATTTGAGACGTCTTGACAACGTGATAAGGCGCTGCATCAAATGCATTATTAATTAATTATTATTTTGAGGTTGGGTGGTCTCACAGGATATTGTTTTGAATTCTATCTGGGTGGGGGGTGGGGCGTGGGGGGGGGGGTGAGAGTGTGTGGGAGGGAGGGATGGAGACTCTTTACATACCTAAAAACATTATTTAATTCCAAGGATCAATTTAATCCATAATCCGGAGGAAATCAATCAGAAACAATGACAACAACAACAACAACTTGCACTTATTTCGCACCCAACCCCACCACGCCAGGTGACGTCTCAGAGCATTTACTGAGAAGTGTTGAACATTAATAAGCAGTTGGGGGGGGGAAGGTGGGGGGTGGGGGGGGGGGGGTACAGAGAAGGGAACGAATGCCTCAATGGCAGTGACGAGGCACAGAATGACCAGGCAGAAACTGTGCCCATGTCACTCACAAAGTGTGAATTAATTATGAATCCTCGCATTTGATTAAACATCCTGGGGAGGATGTTTGAACAATGTATTGTAGAGAATATGTATCTTTGTAGGCAAACGCAGCAGCCAATTCGCTCACAGCAATGTCCCAAAAACTGAACGAACAATTATTTTTAATCCGAGGGGTGGGGGGGAATTGTTGGCCAGAACATCAAGAGAGAGAAACTCCTTTCTATTTACGAATGGCGCTGCGGGATCTTAAACATCCACCTGAACTGGGCACAGACGAGGAGCTCAGTTTATCGTCTCATCTGAAGGGTTGCAAAAGGGAAGGAGGTTGTAAACAAGGGGATGTGGGGAATTGGAATCATTCAAAGGGACTTTCCCTATGAAAGCAGAAAGTGTGTTTATCTGCAAGTTGCTTAATAAACACCCTGGCAATCAACAACAACAACTTGGATTTATATAGGGCCCTCCATGCCTACAAAATGCATTTCACACCAAAGAAATTGACTTTCTCGGTGTCATATTAATTTATCAACAAAGCCACTTACAGTTAAAAAGAGGAAGATTGCATTGGGCGGGAAAAAAAAGCAAAATTACATTTATAGAGCCCCTTTCACGTCGGGAGGACGCCCCAAGGCGCTAAACAGTCAGGTGTCAGGACCCGAGCATGCGGGAGGGTTGGGGTAGGGGAGGGAGAGAAGTGGGAGGGCGGCTGAAGGCACGGTTGAAACGGAGGCTCTTGAGACCGGCCTTGAAGGAGGCAAAGGAGGAAGCGAGGCGAAGGGACTTTGGGATGGAGTTCCATAGTGTGGGGGCAGAGACGCCAACAGCCCAGCCATCGATGGTAGGGCGGGTGGGGCGATAGATGTGGAGCATATCAGAGCCCGGTGAATGGAGGAGGCGGGGAGGGTAGTAGGGAGTCAGTGGGTTGGAGAGATAGGAGGGGGCGAGGCCGCGGATGGCCCTGAAAGTGAGAACAAGGATCTTGAATTCAATCCTCTGAGGGATGGGGAGCCGTTTGAGGCGGGCGAGGGAGGGGGTGATGGGATTGTGGAGCCTGCTGTGGGAGAGGACACGAACTGCAGAGTTCTGGATTATCTGCAGCTTGAGAATGGGAGAGCTGGGAAGGCCAATGAGGAGGGAGTTTCCATAGTCAAGCCTTGATGTGACGAATGCGTAGCTGAGGATTTCGGCAGCCTGAGGGGTGAGGTAGTGCAGGAATCTGGCAATATTACAGAGGTGGTGGTCGGCAGTGCTGGTCATGGTGCGGATGTGGGGAAGAAAGGATAGTTCAGGGTCACACAAGACACCCAGAAAATGGAGTTCAGGAATGTTTCCCATCAACAGTCATGGATTGAGTGTCCAATTCATTTTTTTTTGAAGGAATAATTTACCCCTTGGAAAACTGACGAACAACTGGGTTCCTAGGTAAACAGAGACGTGTGGAGTAAGAAAACTGCCAAAGGTTTTGCCCTGCTTGGGGGAATCAAACCCGGGTCTTGGCAGATTTGTTTTTTATTGCTCTTAAAATATAGATTTCTTAACCCTCAAAAATAATGGGGTTTGGAAACACCCAAACAGTCAAACAGCAATTCTGTGCCTCAGACACCCGGTTGATATTTGATTGGCGGATTGTCTTCGAGGGTAACAGTCCCTCCTGTCACCCCCAAAAAAAGTGGTCAATCAATCTACGATCGGTTGTGGCCGCCACGTTTCGCCCACAAATGACACAGTCACTTCACTTGATTAAAATACACTGTATATTCCGTGAAGCGTTTCTGAGATGTCTCGACGACCAATAAAGCACTACATCAAACGCAAGGATTTTTATTATTGCTATTATTATCATCACATCAGGTCACCGGGTGGGGGTGAGTGGGGGGGGTGAGTGGGGGGTTGGGGTGGGGGGCAATGGTCCCAGGTCTATACGTTAAATTGCAGACCATTATGTAACGTGATTAGAACTGCAAGGCTCTAAATATAGGGCGACGCAGCTCTCAAATGAAACCGTTTGGTCACGGGAACTGGGGATAAAGATGGATCTCAAAGGCTGCCACCCAAAGCAACACGCGAAGATTATCACAGGGGCTGACTGACTGACGTCTTCTAACCTTCCAGCGCAAAGGGATTTCTATAATCAGATTTCAATTAACCCCAGAACACCCTCTGTGTTTGGCATCACATACATTCCCTGTCACCCCCCCCCTCCCCACACCCACCCCCACCCTCCATGTGCTGTGATTGACAGGCAGGTAATCCCAAGCAGTGACTCACACTCTCTCACTAATGGGCAGCAATCAAGGGTTAATTCCCAGTGTGTCTACAAATAACCTGTGTGTGTGTGTGTATATATATACACATAGCACTCTGCCAACCTCCCACCCTGGACTGGAACAAGGGGATAATTCCCCATATCTCTGGGAGGTACATCCCCAGTCTTAGGGAATCACCATCAACACAACCCCTCTGTCTCTCTCTCTCTCTCTCTCTTCTCTATTCTCTGTATCCATTCTCTCTCCCTCTCTCTCTCTCTCTGACAATAAAATCCAGCCTTAATAATTTCTTTCACACTTGGGCGGCGCCTTTTAAAATGCGGAAATCGGAAAGAGCAGGACCAGAAATTAATACATTAACATTAACAGCAACAAAAAAAATTGGGGGGGGGGGGGGGGAAAGTAAACGTTTATTGCACCTAATCCTCTCCCCCCCCTACAAAAAAAATCTAATTGCATTTGTCAAGCATTAACCCTTCACTCTCACTCTCTCTCTGTCTCCTTCCCTCCCACACACACACACACACACACATATAAATATATCTCCATATACTGTATTGATAAATAACAAGCTTGCAAATCAGTAGCTGTCACTGGTGCTGAGACATCGGGAGGCAAGGGGAGAGACAGAGACAGACAGAGAGAAGAGAGAGACCCAATAAACGGGGGGGGGATCGATAACGCTTTTATGTTCAAGCATTCAGAGACGAGAGACTGTGGTGGAGATGGGGGGGGGTGGGGGGGGAGAGAGAGAGAGAGACGGATAGATTAAAAATAATACGAGACGCGTATTTCGAAATAAACGCAGACGGGAGAGAGAAGCTGTTTGCGAGAAGGGGGGAGAGAGAGAGAGAGAGAGAGGGGTAGAGAGAGAGGGAGAAAGGGGAAGGGGAGTGGAGGGGGGGAGGGGAGGGGGGGAGAGAGGAGATGAGAGAAGGAAGGAAAATGCAAGTGAAATCGACATAAACTGCAATTCCCGACCCAAACCGTCGCCTTCAGCAAAGGATCCACACACACACACAAAATATATACAAAATACAGATTATTAGTCGCCAAAAAGCCACCCACCTATTTTTCCGCCACTGCTAACCATGTCACCAACGTGCTGCTAGTGATATACTACAGAAATATGAAACAAGAAAGCTTCCCCCCCCCCCACACACACTTAAAAAAAAATCAATCCCAGTTGATGGATCTTGAGAGGAGGGAGGAGAGAGGGAGAGAGATCAGCTGTTCACACAAACATTACCATTGCATGTACTATTGTGCAATTAATCACTACGTCCACTCACCCCCCCACTCCCCCCCCCCCCCCCCCCCCCCCCACACCGCCGTCTCTCTCCTTATCTCCCTCTTATCATATATTCCCGGACAATTTCATAAATCCGGCCGCCACACACACACAGCCACAATCACAGCCACCCTTCAAGACCCACACAGTCACTACAGTCGTACTTACATTTGATCATCCTATCCGAGGTGGATACATTTATATCATTGTTGGACATCTTCATCTGCGAATGCAATGGTTTATATATATATATATATATATATGTGTGTGTGTGTGTGTGTGTATATATGTGGGGGGGGGGGGGGGTTGGGGAGAGACAGGGCGTGGGTGGTGAGAGTCAGGGGAAGAGAAGAAGCAGCCAAAAAAAATTGGAACTAAATTAAATTAAGCGACAAAAAGAAAGGTGGGCAGCAGAAAACCTCCTCTAATTGTCGCTTCTTGTTGTTATCAATGTGGATGGCTGTTGTTGTCTCTCTCTCTGTCTGTCTGTCTGTCTCCCCTCCCCCCCCACCCCCCACCCCCTCACCCCCCACCAACCCCCAACCCTCACTTAAAGAGTGAAAAGTGTTGCAGAAGGAAGGGTTGGGTGGGTGGATGGAGGGATGGATGGATGGAGGGATGGATAGATAGATGGAGGGATAGAGGGAAGGATGGAGGAATAAAGGGAAGGCTGATGTGCCTGAGGCTTGTCTGCTTTGCAAAATCCAGAGCAGTTCTCTTTAGACCCAGTAGCTCAGCGCTGTGTACTGAGAGCTACACACACACACACATGCATACACATACACACACATACAGAATGGAGAGAGAGAGGTAGAGCAGAGGAGAAGCGGCTGCGCCTGCGCGCCGAGACAGAGACACAGAGAGCTACAGATTGTTACAGTGTTGCTGTGTGTGGGAGTCTGGGCGGGTGGGCGGGCGGGCGCGCCACACGCGTTATCCACTGACTCACACACACACACACGCCACTGGTTTCACGCGCGGCAGCCGCCCGGGAAACACGCGCGCGCGGCTGAGTAATCAAACACGGCTTCCCAGCACCGCCCGCCACCGCGCATGCGTCTCGGGACAGGGCCAACATGGCGGCGGCGTGGGGGGGGGGGGGGGGGGTGACAGCGTGGAGTCTGTCTATCCGTCAACGGTGGTGGCGGCGGGAAGGAGAGATGGAGGGAGAGGGAGAGAGGAGGAGGGGAGAGGGGAGGGAGGGTAATTCCGTCATGTCTCTCCTCATGACCGCCGGCGTCAACGGTCACAAGCAAGTGAGAGGCACCGCGCATGCGCACCCCCCCCCCCCCCCACTGCAGACCGAAGCTCCATCACACAATGTGTCTGTCACTGTGTCTGTCACTGTCACTGTGTCTGTCACTGTCACTGTGTCTGTCTATGTCACTGTCTGTCTATGTCACTGTGTCTGTCACTGTGTCTGTCACTGTGTCTGTCACTGTGTCTGTCACTGTGTCTGTCTATGTCACTGTCTGTCTATGTCACTGTGTCTGTCACTGTGTCTGTCTATGTCACTGTATCTGTCACTGTCACTGTGTCTGTCACTGTGTCTGTCTATGTCACTGTGTCTGTCTATGTCACTGTGTCTGTCACTGTGTCTGTCACTATCACTGTGTCTGTCACTGTGTCTGTCTATGTCACTGTGTCTATCACTGTCTCCTGTCAACTGGGATGTATAACAATCCTTGCAATTAGGCTGCAATGTGTAGGTGGGATGCATGGAACCCTGTCAATGTCACTGCCAATATGTGTGTGACTGTCACTCTGTGTGTGTGTTCACTCCTCAAGACCCTCGTGTTTGTGACCCCCCCCCCCCCCCCCCCCACCCCGGCCAGTGTATGTGAGTGTATGTCGGTGTGTATGCGTATGTGTGTGTGGCTATCACTGTCACAGTGTGTATGGTGGTCAGTTTGTGACTGTCACTGCCATTGTATGTGTGACTGTGTGTGTGTGTGCGTGCTTGTGTGACTGTCACTATTAATGTTTGTGAGACTGTCAGTGTGTGTGTGTGTGTGTGACTACACACACTATCACTACCGGTGTGTGTGAGACTGTCAGTGAGTGTGAGACTCAGGATGCGTGTGACTGTCAATGTGTGTCTGGCTGTCAACCTCCATGGTTGCACACTCCACCTCACCAAGCCAGTCAGGGACTTAGGTGTCTTGTTCGATCCTCAGCTGTCTTTATTCCCCCACACCCACGCCATGACCCGCTCTGCCTTCCCTCACATCCGCAACATTGCCCGACTCCGTCACACCTCAGGCCGCTGGAAGTCATCCATACCTTCATCATGTCCAGGCTCGATTACGCCAACTTGTCGGCCTTCCCAACTCCTCCCTCTATTGGCTGCAGATCATCCAGAACTCTGCAGCCCTTGTCCTCTCCCTCATCAAGCTCCACGACCCCATCTCCCCCATTCTTGTCAGACTTGCCTGGCTCCCCATCACTCAGAGCATTCAATTCAACATTCTGGTCCTCACCTTTAAAGCCCTCCATGGCTTTTCCCCACCCTACCTCTGCAACATCCTAACCCCCTATCAACCTGTCCGCCTCCTCCGCTCAGTGGGCTCCGACCTGCTCCGTGTCCCCCGACCCACCCGCATCACCATTGGCGGGTAAGCCTTCATCCACTCTGCCTCTACCTCTACCTCTGGGAATCCATCATGCAATCCCTCCACCTCGACCCCTCCTTAGCCGCCTTCAAATCCCGCCTCAAGACCCTCCTCTTCGACGGTGCCATCAGTCACTCACATTCCCCTCCCTTCCCTCCACCCTCCATGATCCCGACCCTAGCTCGGGTGTGAAACATTGACTGTCCAGCCCCTTGGGACGTCCTCCCGACGTGAAAGGTGCTATACAAATATCATTTTGTTATTGTTGTTTGTGACTATCAGTATGTGTGAGACTGTCACTGTCACACATATACATTGACAGTGATAGTCTCACTTAAATACAGTGACAGACCAGTAGACAGCCACATACTGACAGTGAAAGACACATTGGAATATAGACACTGAGTACACAGGTTAACAGATTTACTGGAGAAAGTAAGAGTTTTTTTGTTTTAAAACAAGTCTGAACCTAAAGAAGGGATTTTGATTCCTGAACATTTTATTTTCTTCTCTCTCAGGCTTCACCCACAAATAAAAAGATGACTGTTATCTGTGTTTTTTTTTAATGGATTTAACAATCCTCACAATAGTTTGGGGGGATAAAAAGCTAAAATTGTGAATAAATTACCCTGCACGAATTCCTGAACAGGAATAGGAACAGGTGCTAAATGTCAAATTCTTGATGAATTTTTAGTGATTTTTTTTCACATCTGCTCTTTCATTCTGCGAGCAGTAACAGACAATAAGAACATAACAATTTGCTACACCTTCCAGTTCGCCTTCCACCATCCTGGCAGTTGTATTGCAGATGTGTCCCAAACTATATTGACAGTGACAGTCACACCCACACTTACGCAAACACACAGCAATAAAAGTATCAACTATCACCTGGTTTCAAAGCTGTATAGCACAACTCCCACATTTTAAAATCAGCTGCAGATAACAATCACATGGGGGTATCTCATTTTTATGCATCATTAGTCCTGTAGCTCAGTGGTTAGAGCACTCGCCTCGCAAGCGAGAATCCCAGCAGGTCCAAATTTTGGGCAAGTTTCCTTACTCCACACACCTCTGTTTACCTAGAGGTAAGTAGGAACCCGGGTGTTAGTCGATTGGCAGATCACTTTTCCGGGGATAATAATCCTTCCACAAAAAAAAATGATTTGGTCACTCAATCCATGACTGTTTGTGGGACACTGTACAGAAGACTGACGTGTTTCGCCCACAGAATACCCAACCAATTTACGGTACAGTTTAAATCGTACTGTGAAATGCTTTGAGACGTCTCGAAGACGTGATGAGGCACTATCAAATGCAAGGATTATTATATGGGCTAACCGTGAGCCAAGATCATATTGTCTACTATTAAACTGTGTTATTGCTCACACTGATGAATAATCTGCACTTCCTGCCAACAATCAGGACATCTACTGGGCAAGCGGGCTATAATAACTCCCCTTGAACAGTACTGTACTGTAAAGTCATGATAACTCGACTCTGGTTTGTCACTATCCCTTAAGTCAGCATGATCCAACGGGAGAGGGAGTAGTGAGCGGGATCCAGGGAAAGGAGCAGAGAGCAGACAGAGAAAAAAAAATTGAGGGCAGTGTTCGTGGTTCACTGTCAGGTCAGAACATCCCTCAGGCGCTAAGGACCAACACAGAGGGACATTGGCACGTGCTGTGCAGAAAGCTCTTGCCCATTGAAAAGCTCAAAAGTCCAGACGAGGAGTTAGAACGTACAACTTACTGGCTCTGAGCCAGGGCTCCAACTAATTGAGCCCCCTATAATAACATAAAAATCTAATTAAAAGTGTACAGCAAACCAATATGGAGATGGAAATGGTCACAAAATTGCTTGAAAGCCATGCAAGGCAGTGTCAACAACAACAAAATTACACTTGTACAGCATCTCCGGAGGCTGTAAATTAGTATAGTTCTACGCAAATCATCATTAAAGGGGGGAAAATAAGACGGGCCTTTTATCAGGCAAGAATGCACAGCATAAGGAATTGCACAATGCTGGAAGTTTGTAATCAACTTGCTTGGAGCAATAGGTATTTTTCCTGTTATCACATGAATGACTGAGAGAAATTAAGTTCGGCAGGTTGTCTGCGGAGATTAAACATCAGGCTCCATGATTTCATGAACCTGCTCTCAGTGGCCTGTTTAGCCACAAAGCAGTTTGATACAAAGTAGTTGAGGGAACTAACTAAGCGAGTGTGCTTCCGAGCTAAATACAATATTCAAAAAGTTCTATGCAATTATTGATTTTGAAAATCGGAATGTAAGTTGGTTTTGAACCATCTTAAGGATATAAAAATATTGTGTTTTGGGTTTAAATACAGAACAAGTGCAGTACAGTGCCTCTTTCCCCCTCACTTGGTGATGCTCTCGGAGTTATTAGCCTACATGCAGGGTACTATAAAAATGTAAGTTGGTGTACAAAGCGAATCTACGACTGGCTTCATTGAAAAGGATGCTGTATTCAGTATTGCGGCTGCATTAATGTAACATGAGGCTCATGGTGAGGATTGAAACTCAGAACACAGGATAACAATAAAATAATAATCCATGCATTTGATATAGAGCTTTTCACATATTCTAGATGTCTCAGTGCTTCACAAAGTATACTGCAAAGTGAATTGACTGAATTTGTTTTGTGAGAGCGAAATGCGGCAGCCAGTTGCGTGCAGCAATGTCCCACAAACAGTCGTGGATTGAAGTGACCAATATATTTTTTCTCTTGAGGGATTATTATCAGGCGAGTGAAGTAAGGAAACTTGCAGGACTCCCACAGGAGATGGAGAGAGGGCCTCGAATGTGATATTAGTGGTTCTGTTGCTGGAAGCAAAGCAACAATAGTTCTGGATACAGTAATGTTAATGTAGTTTGTGTTAGAGCATGGAGAACTATACCATCTGGTTGCCTCACTGAGAAGGTCTCCAGATGCCGATAACAGAATTAGCTGAGTGGTGCGAACGTTACATTTCACGTCAAGCACACAAGCAATTTCCAGAACCTGCAACTTTCAGATCTCTTTGATTTGTGGCACAATTTTCAAGTTACACTGTCCCATTGTACTTATTGTTAGGTATTTATATGCCAATCTAGGGCACAGGGTCTAATGAGAGGGAGGGTACCCAGGAGCATTGTAATGGAACAGGCAAGTTTTCTTCTCTATTTGGGTTTCCTTGGCAGGAGAGATGGAGGAGCTGCCAAGATGAATCAGCAGGATAGAAATGTGCTGTATTAAAGGAAGATGAAATGAAATCTGAGAAATATGATGCCTCTGAAATTTGTTCCAGCTTCACAGTATGACTTGTGCCTCATTTTTTAATAAAATGCAAGTGATTTATCACCATAATTTTTAGTCTTTAAGCGAAAGTCAGAAACATTTACGCAATCAATGTGAAGATTGACCCAATTTTCTTGATCGAAACCGAGTAATAAAGTAACATGGACAATACCACCCAAACAGGATTTTGTTTTGACTGATTTTTTTTAGAAAAGATTGATGTACAAGTTGGTCATTATTTTTCATTAATACACAAGTGGGGGCAAAAATCACACAATTTGATCCAAGGAACTTTCAGCTTTCAGTATCTTTAATGAAACTTGGTAACAGTGATAAGCTTCTAAAAGCAGAATAAAACTGCTTTCTTATGTGAACATTTCAAACATTTTGGCTTAAATGCACAGGCTGGTGTTACAAAATAAATAATATATTCTAATAGAGTTTGAGACTTATTACATTTTTGAAAAGTTTGAAAAACTCATCACCATTATTAGGCCAGTCCCTAAAGCATGAAATCTAAAGTGAATACCGTACTGTAGTCTTCAGTTTAGATGGATGAAGTAATAGTGTCTCGATGTCAGTATATTGTTTTCGCAATAACATGGATTACTCTTTTTTTATTGCCATTTTAAACATTTTAAATTATGTTAACAATTCTATCTTTTTATATTCACTTTTACCAATTTCATTTTGTTCGACAAAAATCTTTTTCAAATTAAAAAACATTTCAAACTCAATTACGTCTTTCACATTATTGCCTGAAGTTGGTCGTCACTAAAAAAAAACATGATTAATTTTTAATTTCTTCATTATTTGGCCCATTGGTAAGATATATTTGCTTAATTGAGCCAGCAAAACGTTAAATATCAAATTGGCTCCACTGATTGATGGGTAACTGGGCTGCATGTTTTTGACATTCAAACCAGGAATGGCAGATTTGCTGGTGTGACTGCGCTGAATTGACCCACGGTTAGACAGGGTACGGTCTTCAACTGGCACTGACTCCTGACCAGGAAACACAAACCTCAGACATTATTTCTGGTCCTGTTTTCTGTCTGGACCTTATTGTGTGGGTGACCAAGGCAGCCAGTTTGCACACACACAAACGCAACATACGTACGTACACCGTACGTACATACAAACAGTCTTGTATGTCCTGACAACCCCCTAGACCAAAGTGAATGATCAATTTGGTCTAGGGGGTTGTCAGGACACTGTGAGAGAAACACCCTTCTCTTCAAATAGTGCCATGGGGCCTTTTAACATCTACCCAAACAAGGCACAGATGGGACCTCGATATATCATCTGATCTGAAGGACAGCCAGCGTGGACTGTGAGCTCAGTCTCCCTTACGTGCATCATATGATTTAACGATTTGTCTCTTCCACAAACTTTCACAATATCACATGCTACTGTATCAGTCATCAATCGTGTGAACACCAGGGAACCCAAAGCAGACCCCTGTGGAAACTCGCTAATAAGCACACGGCACAGTTCAGCAGGTGAAGCCCTTTATTCACCAGAAGATGAAAGTTCCTTCCAGAAATATTTTTCAGAATGATCCCCGTGGATAATGAACTCATTAGCTGTTGGTTATAAGTACGGGGATTCGAAAAGAAACATTGCGGTAAAATCTATTGCTGCGTCTATGGGGTGTGTGTGAAAGACGTTGCTTTTATATTACCTGGCACGAACCTGCAATTAAGATACAGTTACTGCGTTCCAACAAATAAGAACTCACACTTACACAGCGTAGTTCCGTTTCGAAAAGCCCAATGACAGGTAAATGCACAATATCAAACGCAAGGATCATTATATCCTATGAAACAAAGAGACATTCAACATGAAATATCCATTACACGCATCATTCATTTGTTTATGAAGCAAATATTTCCTCGAATCGTACTTGGCATCCTCTGAGCCTCACTGCCTAACTTACCGCAACCAATGAACCTTAATTGGAAGAGTAAGGAAAATACTTTTGTATCAAAGCTGTCCTTACTCTCATTCCTTATTCATAGAATTATTTCTTATTCAAGCAATTCACAGTGCTTGATATCGCACCTCACCAGTAAGTTTTATTCCGTGGGACTTATCGAGAGGTTTTATGCTGACTCTGCATCCCGTGCGAATACCCTTCAAAATTCCATCGGGTCATTTCTGCCATGCTTTAATTTGCCATGAAATAAAAATTGCTGAAACACTCTGATCTGATTGGAATTATTTTTTTGGGGAGGGAGTTCACCAAGAGGAAAAACTATTTGAGAGATTGGATCATCTTTAATTCCTCGGGTTTTCAGTCGCGCACTGAATTTCAAACATGGTGATTGATTGTTTTTTACCAATAAACATCTATGTGCACAATCAGATAATAATACATGCATGTGATATCACGTTTAATCACGTTGAGACTTCTCAAAATGCTTCACAGGATGTGCTATAATAATCCTTACATTTGATATGGTGCTTTTCAGGTCTTTTGAACGTCTCAATGCGCTTCACAGAATGTACTGTAAAGTGAATTGACGGTATATTTGTTGGGCGAGCACGGCAGCCAATTGGGCACAACAGTCTCCCACAAACAGTCGTGGATTGAGACATAACCAAATTATTATTTCTATTTTTTATTTTTCTTGAGGAATTGTCATTAGGCGTGTGGAGTAAAGAAACTTGCCCAAGGTTTCACCCTGCCAGGAGTTGAACCCAGGTCTCTTGCTTGCAAGGCAAGTGCTCTAACCACTGACCTATAGGACTCCACACCTACTGTATATTTTGTGGTTGAAACAATTCGATATACACCCTCCTATACACATATATATAAAATTTTGTATATATTTTATAGTACACCCATATATCAATTTAAGATTATTATACATGTACAGTACTGTAATAAACAGTAACATGTTCGGCTGGTTTAGGCACCATTTCTCATGATCAACACTGGATGGCACTATTTCAAACACAGAGCCAGTGATCGATCACCAGTGAATGCACCGATGAACACACCAACTCACCACTTGCTCCCACCAGACTGAAGCTCAGCCAAGACAGTTCCTATAATAGAAAAGCGGAGAATTATCTGAATAAAACCCAATTTCTAACCCTTATTACACGGTCACTGCACTTTACAGTAAATCCTGTCAAATACTCTTGAGAGGTTTTGTTGCGGTGACAAGGCGTTGTTTCGAATGCAAGGATTATTATTCCCAACAGCTGATGTCCCGGCCGCCAACCCCGCAGATACAAAATCGCTCGTTCACTTCATGGCTATTTGCTGGACTTCCCTTTTGATTAAATTGGCTGTCACATTCACCTACATAATACAGTCACAACACTTTGCAGTAAATCCTGTAAATATGTCTTCCCGACGTGTATCAAATGCACGTATTATTATTACAACTTTTGAGAAAGTTGTTGAAGCATCGAAACACTTGTACAGTGCAATACAGTCACGTTTCAACCGAGTGCATTGGAGCGAGCGAGGGAGGGAGAGAGAGAGAAATAATTTGCTTAACAGTGTATAACATTGCCCACGTGACGTGAGAGCTATGAGACAGCGAGCGAGTTGAAAGCTTTATAATCGAGCAGCTCTTCACACTCGCATTGAACCCTGATGTACGAGTTTCCGGGTGGGGCAGAGGCACAGTTTAAAAGGTAAGGTCCTGACGTATTAACGTAACGAGCACTGGGGGGTAAAGAGCCTCAAAACACATGACATCCAAACAAAAATGTGCCTCTCGTGGCTTATAGTTTAAAATCCTCATTTTCGGTTTCAAAGTTCCCAAAACAGATTGCACTCAAACGCCGATTGATAAAATAAAGAAATGAATCCGCCTTTGACCTCAAGAACAGCTGCCTTTCTCGCCAGGAGGACGTCTCGAAACGCTTCGCAGGATTTTACCTGTGTAGGGTAGCGTAGTGACTGTGTGTTTTTGCAGGCGAGCTGAGCAGCCGATTCACACACATTTATGAGGTCCCAGCGGACAGATGGTGTTCGTGCTTTGGTTGGATGTCGCCACCTGCGATCGTTCTGACTTGTTGCTAGAATTTTGAATCAAGGCGAGAGTTTAATGCACAGTCCTGTAATAGAGACCCTTTTCACTGTCTGGTGTAAAGTGCCCTCCAGTATGACAGGAACTGACAGTTGCATGAGTCTCCATGTGTCTTGCGATCCAAGGCCATGCCTCACTCACTCACTCACTCACTCACTCACTCAGCTCACTTGTGTTCACGGCTGAAGTACGTACACTACCGGGCTACCAGCCACCCGATTGTCGGAGGAATCCATTATGGACAGACACCAACAAGCCATTTAATCTCTGCTGCCAGGTGTCAGATGTCAGAATGGTGGCCCAATTGTGTGCATGAGTGTATGTGTGTATGCGTATGTGTGTCTGAGAAGGGGTTTCACTTCTGCTTTATAACTGCCTTGCAAATGCGATACCCTAAAAATTACCAAAATGAAGTAACCAAATTTGTTAGCCCAGATATGCCAATAACAATAGTTTTTTTCTTCCTCTTTAGTTGTAAGCCTTTCTAATACAATAAACCTTCTCTCTAAGTCGTATCAGTTGGCACCAATATATTCAATAAAGATTGGGCAGATTGTATGCCTTGGACAATTATATGAAGTTTTGCCCACAAAATGTTAAATCCACGACTGTTTGTGGGGTCACTGCTGTGCGCAATTGGCTGCGGCGTTTCACTCACAGTTAAACAATCTATTCACTTTACAGTATATTCTGTGAAGCGCTGTGAGACGTCTCGATGATGTGATTCGGCGCTATATCAAATGCAAGGTTTTTTTTACATACGATTTATACCAATCAGACTTGAACTTTACTGCAGTAGTAATAATAATTCACTCCTGTGTTGTTTTATAGATGGAGGGGATGAATCACTACAACAATATGGACATAGACTTTGGACTCAGCTGTCAGGATCTGACCTACTCAGATGGCTCATCACACTTCAGTTAGGGACTCCTGAGTTTGCTATTCGGACTAGCTTGAAAACTGCCTCAACTTGTCACTACCACTTAACTGATCACATTGTCAATGTCCCGCCTGCATGTACCTGTGCATTTCTTCGTATGTCTAATACGCCACTCCTGATAACTCATCACTCCCAGGGAAAGGGGTTCTGTGAGGAGTTATCAGGTGTGTGGGTTAGGTGTATGTATCCATCCAAAAATAAATGTAGCTGGGACATTGACAGCGTGATGACTTCAGTGGTAGTATTAAGTGGTTTTAATAATCCTACATATTGTGCGTCAGAATGTTTTAATGTATATAAAAGACATTGAAACATACTTATTAAGACCTGAAATTTCACCTGGTCCAAAGCTAATTACAACCTTGTCTCAGTGAAAGCACTGAGACATTCTCCCTATGTGAAGTAAATGCAAGTTGTTGTTTTGTGGTTGTTATTTCTTCCAAATTGTTCTTTTACTCAAAGAAGCTCCAGTGTCTTCTTGAAAAACGAAATGAATGATTACAACTGTCCTGACTGTTTTGTTTTGTTACTCTCTCAGCGTGTGAACCCTATATTGAAATCATCGAACAGCCCAGGCAGGTAAGCCAGCAAAACGTAAACAAGTTTCTTTTTGTTTTCATTAGAAATATGAACAGGTCGGCAATGATTTTTTTTGTTGGTCAGCTGGGTGTCTCTCACTTGCGGAAACCCGTCACCATACTTCAGAGTATCCAAACCAAGCTAAGAGTTCCATGCATCCCACCTGTACGTGAAAACACCAGAGATACAGTAGATTGTCGGAACGGTATTCATTCACACTCTCTCCTTGGAGGGATACATCCGGCATTGATTATGCTACGAATAATCCTGGCGTTGGATACAGCGCCTCAGCACATCCTCGAGACGTCTCAAAACACTTCACGGGATTTTTGTCTGTAAAGTGTAGTGACTGCGTATTTGAAGGTGAACACACGGATGAGGAATATTGGATTCATTAACTCAATGACATCAAATCAAGTCCTATCTTGATCCACCTTGTGATGATAATGTCAATCACCAATACTCTTGCTTGGGTGGAACTCTCAGTGGTTTGGTTTGGAGTCTAAAACCTAGCAATGGGTTTCCATGTGTGTCAGATGCCCAATTAACCAATTAAAATTTAATAAGCGGTCAAATAATGTTGCCAATTTCAGCCAGGAAAGGGATGGGGTGTGAGGGGAGGGTTTAGGAATATTAATATTTGTGCTGTTGTAAGGATACTCTGTAGTCTCCGGGTAGCTGAAGTTCTATACAGTGAAACTGAAATGCAGTAAATTTGGTCAATGACGAATGAGTGATATAAAGGAGAGTTCAACTGTCCACTAACCTTTCTCCTTTCTCTTATAAAGCGAGGCTTTCGTTTCCGCTACGGGTGTGAAGGTCCATCGCACGGAGGATTACCAGGCGTCTCCAGCGAGAGGAACAAGAAAACCTACCCAACAGTGAAGGTACGTGACACTAGGTGACATGATCGATCGGGGCTGGATAATAATAATCATAACTACTGCTAATAATCCTTGCATTAGACGCAACGCCCTTCATGTCACGAGGATGCCTCGGAGCGCTTCACAGAATTCACTGTAAACTTTAAGCGCAGTGACTGTGAGTGCACGGCATCCCGCAAACAAACAGCTACAAAATGAACGACTCGTTTTATCTGTGGAATTGTTGGTCAGGCAGGACTGCCAGCCGAGGGAAATAACATCTTTAATGCTCACCTGAACAGACACAGACGGGACCTTGGTTCAATAAATCTCATTGTCGAGTCACCAACACACAATCACTACACTTTACAGTATAATCTGCGAAGAGTTTTGAGATGTCTCGATGACATGATACAGTGCTATATCAAGTGCAAGGATTATTATTTTTATTTATTATCCAAAGTTCATCGCCTCTGACAATACAGCTCTCCCCCAGCCACCCCTGCCCTCCGCATCGCATTAGACAGTGAGCCCCAACTCCGAGAGCAAAGGCGAACTGGCCGAGCCTGCAACGTTATCACTTCTGCTTTCCTCAATGCCAGACTTTTGTTTTTCTCTCTAATTCACCTCGTTAACTGTAACCGCGTTGTACTCAGGTCACACTTCAGAAGGGTGTGTTTGAATTGCCGCTTGACTGAATGCATTCAGGGCACTGGCACCTAATAATGTGATGTGTTGCGAGGTTGACAAGGCACGGTACAAACGAGACAGAATGTACAGTCCCTGGCCTGCAGTCCTGATACGGGTTACACTGAACCTATCAGATCAGACGCTCCACATTCGCGATTGAAGAATAAAGAGAGAGAGAGGAAGAGGGGTAGAAAGGGAGAGAGGGGGAGAGAGAGCAAGAAAGCAAAAATTCAGACAGTGCAACTTTGACATAGTGCAAGGTAAACTGCAGGTAGGCATTAGTGATTATAAAGTGATTATTTTATGCCACTGGGGTAAAATTCCCTCCAGACAGTTGTCTAGAACATGTGTGCTCAGCAACTCTTACAGAGATGAACTCGTTCAGCTGTTTCGCACAACCTGGCACGGTTAGAGAACAGCTATTGTTCCTCATATCTGGGCCAGTCTGTAACATCTCCTGGGGCGACGACACCTGGGTAAATCACTGAGCCTTTCATTGCCCTAAATAAACAGGAACTTCCAGCCAGGTTCGTTGAGGGTTGCTTGCGGTCACAGTATTTTGTTGGCGTAGCGCCACGCGGCCAATGTTGGCACACAGCAATGTCCCTCAGGCAACAACAACCTGCATTTATATAGCGCCCGCCACGCCAGGCGGCGTCACCGGGAATGAGTGACCGACCTTATCTGGAGGACCGCTGGCCAGAGCTTCTGACGTCCTGTTGACTAGGTTCACCAACAGGGGGTTATTTCTATTCACTCCGAAGTTTATAACTGTTGACCCTGTTGACAAGTAGCGCAGAGTAGGGCGGTGAACAATGTCATTATCGGGGTTTCGTCCGACCCTTGGCCTGTGCGCGGGTCTGAAGCAGTGACTGTCCAGCGCCTTGGGACGTCCTCCTGACGTGAAAGGCCCGATACAAGTGTCGCTTTGTTGTTGTTGTTGTTGTTGTCGTGCTGCGTCACAGATCCACAACTACACGGGACCCGCCAAAATCATGTTGCAGTTGGTGACGGTTGATGAGCCGGCGTTTCTCCACGTCCACAGCCTGGTGGGCCGGCAGTGCAGGGGAGGGACCTGCGTGGTCAGAATCGATTCTGAAGACATGACGGCAAGGTGGGGAATGCGGCCACTTACACTTTACCCAACGCGGGAAAGCGCTTTAGATGGACAAAGGTGTGGACAACCCGAGCAAGGTGGCGAACGTGGAATCTCGGTCTGGCTCGCCTCGCGGACGAGCGAGCGAGAGGACCCAGGTTCGATTCCTGGTCGGGGTGAAAGCTTACTCTCGTTTCCTTACTCCACTCCTTACTCCGCCTGTTTACCCAGCAGTAAGTGGGAACCCTGGTTGTTAGTCAATTGGTGGATCGCTTTCCAGGAATAATAATCCCTGTTTTAAAAATTGGTCACTTTATCCATGAGGCAAGAACAACAATAACCTCATGCAGGGTAGCATTCCAGAGCACTTGAGTGTTTGAGGGAGATTGCTGTGCACAATTGGCTGCCTGCTCCCTCTGTTCGGCGGGCTCCGGCCTGCTCCATGTCCCCCAACCCACCCGTCCCACCATCGGCTGGCCAGCCTTCGGCCACTCTGCCCCCAACCTTTAGAGTTTCATCTCGGAATCCCTCCGTCTCACCCTTTCCATCGCCTCTTTCAAGTCCCACCTCAAGACAACAACAGCATAATTATATTTAAAGAGGGCCTTTCATGTCGGGAGGATGTCCCAAGAACCTCCTCCTCGACAGTCCCATCGGTCACCCCCAAATCCCCTCAAAACATTGTCCGTCCGGCGCCTTGGGATGTCCTCCCGATGTCAGTGTAATTTTGTTGTTGTTATTGATGTGTTTCGCCTACAAAAATGCACAGTCGATTCACATTCCACTTGCAAATCGCCGTGGCAATGACTGCCCCAGTTCCAATGCCAATCCCTTTAACCTTGCTCCGATAAGCTTTCCCAACCTCGGGATCCTTCATGTCCCGAAGAAGGAAGTGGCTACGATCATCGAGGATCAGCTGCTCAGGGCCTGGAGCTCAGAGGGCCGCGACGGCCAGGAGTCACCGCTGGACAGGAATGGCGGAAACCCCGCAGCATCACCGCGGAAACAGCCACGTGGTGAGTTGAGAACGTTTGAGCTTCATGTTCATCTACACGCTCAGCGGGCAGCTCTGGCTACCATTGCAACACCGTTACAACAACAAAACGACAACAAATTGATTTACATTAGCGCCCTTGGTGTCAGTAGAATGTCCTATGGTGCTGTACACTGAGGGGGGGCGCTGTATGGCCCCGAATTGCAGGCTAGGATCAGAGACAGGGTGGAAGGCAAGTGGGATGGAGGAGAGAAGAACCTCTCACTGTCGCAGTTGACATTCACACAGTGACTTACGTGTGATTTTCAAAGCACACAACACGACACGACCTTTTGGGGGAGAGAGTTCCAGGTATCCACTATCCTTTCATGGAAGTGGACAGATACTCACTTGTCTTTGGCAATTGTTGGATTCTCCTTTGTAGGAGTAAAGGGACAATTGATCGACGAGGGTGCCGACGGGAAGAAGTTGTGGGGGAGTATAAAAGAGCACTGGGAGTGAGTGTGACACAGTGTGTGATTTGGTGTGATGCAATCTTGAGAGTGGAAAGACAAAGAATCTGCTAACACACAGTTGAAGTGGATTGAATTATATTGCAGCAATGATAGGGACCTGGTGTATTGACTGCCAACTCCGGGATTCACAGCATTGTCTGACCAATGTAGAGTCCAAAACATAAACTCCAACCAGTTGTCCTACTTTATAACCACGGACCCTGCCTAACCTCCAGACTCACCTCAGATAACCATTCACGCCTCTTAGTGATTGAGGATTTTTGATGATCACATTGCCTTTTTTTTGTGTGTGTAATGAATACAGATGAAGACAGAGAGAAAATCCATGTAAATGCTCAGAAACAGGCCAAGTGTATGGATCTCAGCGTCGTCCGCCTGATGTTCACTCCCTACCTCCTGGGAAGCGATGACAAGCTCATGTACAGACTCAGCCCAGCCATATCGGATCCCATTTATGACAGCAGTGAGTGTGCCTTTATACCACAGAGAGCACTGCGATTAAACCACAGTAAAGGAAAATTATGCTGCGAAATCGGTGTCGGGGAGGGATGGGGGAGGAATGTGGAGTCCTGTAGGGTAGTGGTTAGCACACTCACCTTACAAGCGAGTAAACCCAGTTTCAATTACCGGGCTGGAACGAAACCTTAGGCCAAAGTGATCTTACTGCACACTGCACTCTGTTTACTTAGCAGTTAGTAGAAACCCAGTTGTTAGTCGATCGGTGGATCGCTTTCCGGGGGTAATAATCCCTTGAAGAAAATAATAATAATTAGCTCACTCAATCCACAACTGTTTGTGGGACACCGCTGTGCACAATTGGCTATTGATTGGATGAAAGTCAACTGAAATATTGAGAATAAGAATTGTTGAGTATCAAGATTTAACTTTTAACGCTGAAGCATTAGGTAATCGAAAGTCATAGCTGGACAACAACTAGACAAAATGTCCGTGCGGGAGATTTAGATTCGCCGGGGGTTTAAGCCGCGGGTTTTTCGCTTAAAGACAGACGAAGAGCGTTGAATGCTCTGCTTTCCTTTGCTATTTGCTAGAGGCACCCAACGCATCGAGCCTGAGGATAGTGAGAATGGCGAGGACAGCGGGCAGCGTCACGGGCGGAGATGAAGTCTTTCTGCTGTGCGAGAAAGTCCAGAAAGGTGAACAATCTCAACTCGGTGATATCTCTAACCCTCGGCGGCCTTCACAGTTGCCTGACTTTCTCCAAGTGCAACAAGTTTTAATGTACTGGGTATCCACAAAGTCCTCTTCCCCCAAAACAGAGATACAGTACAAGAATACGAAGGATATGAAACATGCTGTCACCAATGTATTTCACCTCCTCACTGCATCCATGTGACAGAAACTTGCTCTGAACATGACAACGGCTCATAATCTGCCATGAAAATGATGGCACTTGCTCACTTGCTCTCTCAAAGCAATTCCTCTAGACGTCTAAATATCGTTTAAAAACGTGTACTGAATACAATTAAGTACTTCTCCATACAATTCTCATCATGTTTCCAGGAGTTTTAGTGCACTGACATGGGGGGGGGGGGGGGGGGGTAACAGGACTTTGTGGAAACCTTGCAGATTAAAATAGACCGTTCCCGGTGATTAATTAAGATAGGAAATGACTGGTCCCATTCCCGGAGTCCTTGGTTCTCTGATGTGATGTGAAATCTCTCTCCTCAGACGACGTCCAGGTCCGATTCTATGAAGAAGATGGAAATGGCCAAATGTGGGAGGCGTTTGGAAAATTTAGTCCCACAGATGTTCATCGACAGGTAGAGCCTCAAATGTTATTCAGTCACTCGCCTACCCCCAACTTCCTATTCCCACCCTCCCATCCTCACCCTCCCTGCCCTCCACCCCTCCTGATCCCAACTCCCACCCCACCTCTTCCTGGTCACAAACCTTCATTCGCAACTAGAACATAGAATCATGGAATGTTGCAGCACAGAAGGAGGCCATTTGACCCATCGTCCCACTCCCCCACTCTTTTCCTATATCCTTGCAAACTTTTCCTCTTCAAGTACCTATCTAATTCCCTTTTTGAAAGTTGTTATTGAATCTGTTTCCACCACTCTTATCAGTAGGTGCATTCCAGAACTTAACAACTCTTGGTTAAAAAAAGCTTCCCATCTCCCATTTGGTTCTTTTGTCAATTATTTTATATCTATGTGCCCTGGTTACTGACTCACCTGCCAGTGGAAACAGTTTCTCCCTACCTACTCTATCAAACGCCCTCATTATTTTGAACAACTATTAAATCTCCCCTTAATCTTCTCTGCTCGAAGGACGATCACAGCTTCTCTAGTCTCTCCATATAACTGAAGTTGCTTGTCCCTGGTGCCAGAATAATGATAAAAAGTCTTGCATTTGATACGTCTCAAAGAGTCAGTTTGCTAGAGATGTACCATTCCTCTCTACCCTCTCTACCCGGCTTTCATCTCCTTCTTAAATTGTGAAGCCCGGAATTGAACACCAAAATATGCTGCTTTTACAGATTGGCGCAAAGCTCAAAACCACACGCGTTCTTTTTAAGCGAAGAGCGCTGTTTACCAGCAAAAAAATATTTGAAGGATAAGGTTTCGCTTTCAAGCCCACAGGTGCTAAATTGATGTCCGCGACACACTGCTTTGACAATGATCTGACAAAATGTAATGGGTGGAGGCGTTCATAGATCACCCTTCACACAGGGCAGTGTTTCGGAGAGCTTCACAGTGGTAATTTTACTTATCGTTAGATTTACATTATATTGTGTTATTATTAGTAGTAGTATATAATTATTAGTTATTTTAACCCCTTTAAACGCTCCGAGACACTACCCTGCATGAAGGGTGCTGTATAAACGCAAGTTGTCGTTGTTTTCATTCCCCAGCGACTTTCCAAAGGGAACTGTATTCTTCCTCTGACGAGGTTACAGTCTTCAGACTCTTTTTTTTTGTTTGTTTGCGCTCACGCCCTGCGTTCCTTTTCAAATAAGCCTAACAATCTCCGCGCTGTCTCAGTTCGCTATAGTTTTCAGGACGCCAAAATATTACGATGTTCACATCGCCAAACCCGTCTCGGTTCTCGTCCAGCTGAGGAGACGTTCAGACGGTGAAAGCAGCGAACCGACTCCCTTCATATACTACCCCAGCACACAAGGTAACACAGTTACAATCAATCTATTTCTTCATTGACTATCGCAGACTGCGGTTCTTGAATAAATGATGAACACTGTGTACAGTATTTATGATGTTTCATGCAAGTTCATTCACTTCTAGATTACTGTGTCTGAATAATGCATCCGCACTCATAAAGGTTTTACTGTTTTCATTGCATGAGAAATCTTCATTCCTCTCATTTATAATTTCCGTTAACCCTCTCACTGCGGAGATTGTCAATATTCCTTTCATCGTAATAATTAACAATAAGGACCAGAGAGTTCATCCCATTACTCCCACGCTCCACTTTTTTTTAAGACAAGGATCAGATTCAAAAGAAATGGCAAAAGGTGCCTCCAGATTTTCCCAACGATTTTGAGGACGCAGCAACGGAGCGAAGAGGAGTTTACAGTCATGGTCTGGGCAGCGGTGAGTAATAAGAGGTCATGCATTTAATGCAGCGCCTTACACATTGGGAGGACACCTCACAGGATTTTACGATGAAGTGGAACAACTGTGTGTTTTGAAACCAGGTTAAGGGACGCTCTTTAAGAAATAACTTTTGTTCTAATATTTGATATAGTGCCTGATCGCCTATTCGAGACGCCTCAAAGCGCTTCACAGAATATACTGTAAAGTGAATTGACTGTATGTTTTGTTATAGCCCTGCACTTGCTTTCGGTTTCAGAACATCCTGGAAGTGCACAGTCACCAGTCTCCGGCTTCATAAACCATGAAGGCTGCAACTCTGTGTTTGGGCCCACGCAAGGTAAACAGCGCAGTGAGGCTGGCGGTACGGAATGCTTTTAATCAATGGGCGTACGTAAAACATTACCGAGTGTAAAGTGTGGTGACTGTGCATTTCGTCGGCAAACGGGGCAGTCCCGTTTGCGACACAACAAACAGCCACGGTGTGAGGTGACTCATTTTTATCTTCCCGGGTGATTGTCGGGCCACGACACGGGGAGCGAGAAACTTCCTTCTCTTTTCCACCAGCGCCGCGGGATCTTTGACGTCCGCTTGAGCAGGGCGCAGCCGCGAGAGGGGAGTGAGTTTCAAGATCTCATCAGAAGCACAGCGTCTCCGACAGCACAGTGCTTCCCCCCCAGCCCTTCCCAGCACAGCGTTGTTGGAAGTCACATTGGGACGAGACCTTGTATTGGAATCTAGCTGTGTGCTTTGTCTGCAGGTTTGCAGTTTCCTGCGATTGATGATAAACTGAAGTATTTTCCTACTGCAGAGTTATCGAGTTGCTTCACCGCTGGGGAAGTCGGAAGGGTAATCGTTGCCCATAACTACAGCATCGGAAAACAAGGCAGCCAATGTAATGTGTAAGCGTTCCCGTCCTGACTTCAAAGCTTCTTTTCTCAGTTGGTATCTCAGCTCAGGCAAATGTAGGAAGAAGATCAATAAAATGTAACGCTCCATAATTTATGATGAGGTTAACAGTAAGATAATCTATTTTAAGTCTCGATATTGAACTGTTGCGTAAATTACAACCAGAAATTGTCTGTCGCTGATATCTGCTGACCGGCCTATAATTAACAATAATAATAATCATCCTAGCATTTCATATAGCACCTTAACACACCGTTGAGACGCCTCAAAGCGCTTCACAGAATATACCGTAAAGTAGATTGACTTGTGTATTGTGTGGACGAAATGGATCTGAAACATTGAAACAACAACGTCGACAGCAGGGTAGCAACCCAGAGCGCTCAAGATTATTCAATGGAATCGATCGACCGACTGATTGACTGAGACTGACTGTGCTCTTTCCCCTCTCATGACTCGTGTCTTATGATTGTTGTCGTCGTCGTCGTCCCCCCGCCCCCCACAGCGAATGCTCTGCGTATTGATGGTGGGAGAACTCGCACGTTTCGGCACTGACTGAACTGCCCGGACCTCGCTGCTCACGTTCTTCACATCAAGAATTCTCGCCATTTATTTTTACACTAAAAATTCTCCGAATAAAGAATTATTTTTGATCAAACCTTCAGTATTTGATGCCAGTTATCCGGCGACATTAGCATTACGCTCCCCCCCCCCCCCCCCCCGTACGGAGTTAAGTGTGGATGAGTATGCGGGCGATGGAGTTCTGGATCAGTTGGATCCTGTGTATAATAATCCCTCAAAAACCGGCAATGAGGGCGTTTTAAAAGTCGAGCCGGGAGGTGATGACCCCATGGATGAGTGTTTCGGCTGCGTCTGGGTTAAGGTACGGTTGGAGGTGGGCAATGTGGCGGAGGTGGAGGAAGGTGGTCCTGGTCAGGGACCAAATGTGGGGAAGGAAAGACACCTGTGGGTCGAACCTGATGCCGAGGTTGCGCACTGGTTTGTTAAGTCTGAGAGATAGGCCGTGGAAGTTGAGAAGGTCAGAGACTCAGGTTAGAAGGGTATGTTTCACCTGAACCCACCTTGTGATCAACCAAACATTGCAAAAACGTCCTGCCGTGTTCAGCTTTCTCCGCGTCCCGCCGTGCGGACACCTGCCAACCTCATCCTTTCAGGGGCCGAGACGGCACCTTGGCTTGGCTTTGATCACCGAACAAGTGGGTGGAACAGAGAACTATTCAATCCAATACTCCCATCACTATATGGAAACACCTGGCTGCATTTGCCAGCGAAGCGAGACGATGGGCAGTTTCTAAAGACAGCCCATAGGAGGTATTTTTGGTCAACAGGGCGTATGCTTGTGGGACGTTGCTAAAACGCACACAGACGACTACACAGAAACCATTATGTGGAAGCTTCAAACTATTTTGCAAAATGTTGCCTTCCCCGTGGAAGTTTATCACACAGGAGGATGGCGTCCTCTGCTGTTGTTTTAGCGGCATTGCAAATAGTCAACCATTTTAGAATGTACCGCAAGAAATACGAGAGTATATCAGACGAACACATACATCCCTTCCAGTCCAATCTCTCCAGAACACCCGACCTACCATACCCTCATCACAGCATCAAGCCGCTTATTAAAACGGGTGTCCTGGCCTCAACCAGCCTATCTAGCAAACTGGTTCCAATCACTGATTACCGTCTGGGTAGAGGAAAACTTCTAGGTATTTGTCCAGAAATTGCCTTTTACATCTATAAACTCGAGGCTTCTTGTTCGACTGCCTGGTTGCATTCTAAAGTACTAATCCGGGTTTACATTTTCAATCCCACGCAACCGTTTCTACGCCTCTATGTTTGTGAAACGTTGCTGTGTGAATATTTGCTGTGTTCATCTGAAATGCTTGTGTGTTTGTGTGTGCTGCCATGCTCGCCCACAAAACACACACAGCTTTCGAGTGCATCCTGTGAACTTCCTCCAAATGTTAAGTGTATTTGTATTTTTATTGCTGTAACGGTTCATTAACTGGTCAGCCACAGTACTTCCTCAAAGTGGCTGCGTTTATCCTGAGGCACATCCCTTCCCACTAATTTACTGCTCTTCTGGTCCTTCCTTGTCTCCTGGTCAAGACTGTCCGTCTCGGTCCTGGGCCGTTTATTCTCTTCCCACATTCTGTGTCTCCTGAGGCAGGAACCCAAATGTGGAAACACAGGAAAACCATGTGGATACATTTGAGCATTGGTCCCTTCCTATATCCATTACCACAGACGATCCGCATTCTGGGAGCGCTTTGAGACATCTCAACGACCTGATATGGCGCCAGGCCAAACGCAGGCACAATTATTATTCTACCACCAACAGGGATGCGGGTATCATATCTAAACGAGAGAGGTTTACACCCAACACTGCACAAATATTAATACTCATACCTGCTGGTTCTAACTAGCATTATAGAGAGGCAAAGGTCATTCTAATAAGCTGATCAGCTGTATTCATTTATAGGTATTGGTGCATCCCATATTCCCTGTTCCCATTTTCGGTTCTTGAATCGAATCGGACCGCACTTTACAGGCGGCAGAAAGCATTAGAAGTTGTCGACTGCCGCGTTCATTCCACAAGGGAGCTTCGGAGAAGTGAGTTCATTATATCAGTCTCCTTCACGAGTGAGGCAAACATTGCACTCAAGCATTTCATATGCACCATTCTATTTATAAAATAAGCCTTATGTGTGAAGCATTCATTATCAAGATCCTTGTGACATCACTAGTTGCCATGGATGCATTGAAAAGAATAGTTTGTGTGTGTGTCGCTGTGTGTACATTACAGTATTATCAGGACTTGAAGACCCCAGTTGAGAGGCCAGATCTATTTTATTTAGGTCTCTGTACACACACACACATACAGTTTATAACACGTAATAAATAATCATTTCATTTGATACAGCGCTTTATCACATTGTCAACATGCCTCAAGGATCTTCACAGGATTTACTGTAAAGACATTAGTAGTGACTGTGCATTTTGTAGGCACACCCAGCAGCCAATTTGATGTTATCTGGAGTGCCAGCGAAGGTACAATGAGAAACTCCCTTCTCGTTTTGAATAGTGCCGCGGGATCTTTAACATCCTCCCGAACAGGCAGACGGGACCTCGGTCTAACATTCTCATCTGAATCATTGAGATTTTCCCCATTGAATGCAGATGAGTGAGCAGATGACCTGAAATGGAAATTCAGATGAGTTCTGGTCAAACGTGAAAATGTCATCCAAAAACATAACCTATTCCTAGACACAATCCCCAAATAAAAACCTGCTTCAGAACAAACTGTGCAATTAGGGCCATGTCCACCAGTTAGCTCTTGTATTAAGCAACACGATCTGCAAATCCATTTACATTTCCTGCTAAATTGCGCTAAAACAACTAGCATTTATGAACCGCATCTCTCACTGGACAGAACGCTTGACAGTGATGGAGCATGACACTGAAATGGGGCTAGGGCGGGAGGTTCAAAGAGAAAGCTGGGGAAGGTGGGGAAGAAAGGGGCAAAGTGGAGGTTTAGAGGAAGAGTGTTCCAGTGCCTGGTGGCCAAAGGTAGAATGATATGAGGCATACAGAAAGCTGGAGCCAGTCGAGCAGCGGGTTATGGGTTAAGCTGGTTGGAGAGGTAGGGAAGTACCTCTCCGGCCTGCTCCATGTCTCCTGCCCGATTTCTCCCCCCACCACCACCCCTCTACAACAGTGGCCTCTCTGCCCCCACACTTTGGAATGCCATTCCACAATCCTTCAAGGATGGACTCAAGACCATCCTTTTCAACCGTGCTTACAGCTGCCCTCCTACCCTTCTGCCCTCCCTCATCCCAACCCTGCCATCCCACCTCCCCATGCTTAGGTCCTGATCCCTGACTGTTCAGCGCCATGGGACATCCTCCCGACGTGAAAGGCACTCTACAAACGTAATTTTGTTGTTGTTGTTTAAGTGAAGGTTAAAATCACACGTAAGATTAGGTGTTCAGCGCAGAGGGATGGGAGGTGGGAGGAGATGTCAGGAATGAAGGAACCAGATAGTTTCGGAGAACGATAAAGTAGGATAAATACACTAATGCCTTATATCACCTCTTAAATAATCCTTAATATAGCGCTTTTCATGTTTCAAAGCCCTTCACAGAATATACTGTAAAGTGAATTGACTGCATATTAATGGATGAAACACGGCAGGCAATTTACACAGCAGTGTCCCACAAACAATCGTGGATTGAAGTAACCAATTTCTTTTTGAGGGATTATTATCAGGCATGTGAAGTAAGGAAACTTGCCCAAGGTTTCGCCCTGCCTGGAATTGAACCCAGGTCTCGTACGTGGAAGGCGCTTGCTCTCACAACTGAGCTACAGGACTCTTTTGCAACTAATTTCCAGTTTGGTGCCTGTGATGGCCTTCGCTAGACTATGTACACAGTGTGGAAAACACAGCATGACTTCCTGGAAATACAAATAGCCAATTAATTTCTTTCCCACACAATCGCACCCAGGTCTGGAACAGAAGAATCAGGAAATTCAGGTTTTGCACCGCAGCCTGCTACTGGGCAAATTATTTGTTCCATGGGGGGAGGGGCGGTGGAATTGCCTGCATAACTGCTTGATGCAGTCTTTGCCACTGTTTGATTAATTGACCACACTTGCATATCCCAACATTTCCACTTGACGCTTATCACAGGCCCAAACGGGAAGCGGGATTAATAACCATTGACATTCACTGACTACCAGCGTAATCCCTCCTTCCGCCCCTCCGTCCACCCGACCTAAAAGGCGCTCTACAAATGTAATTTTGTTGTCGTTGTGGTTCCATTTTTTAAGAAAACAGGGCGGTCAAGAAAGCCGATTGTGGTGTGGGGCAGGGCAGAGGGGATAAAACTTTTCCTTTTTTCTGCTACCCGTGAAGGTGATAAATCCTTCAAACAAACATTTGGTCACTTCTATCCACGAGTGTTTGCAGGACCCCGCTGTGCGCAACCGGCTGCCTCGTTTTGTCCCCACACAACATAGTCATTTTGCTTGACCGTATACTCCGCCAAGTCCTCGGAGACGTCTCCACAGACGGTGACGAGGCGCTGTATCAAATGCAAGGATTATTATTATTTATTATTATTATTTATTATTGACACTCTTGTATCTAATAACAATCCTCGCGCTTGACCATAGCGTTTTGCAGGTCTTCTAGACGTCTCAATGGCGCTTCGCAGAATGCCCTGTGAATAAAGTTTCGCCCACAAATATATACAGTCAATTCACCTTACAGTATATTCTGTGAAGCGCTTTGGGATTTTGATAAGATGTGGAAAGCGCTATATCAAATGCAAGGATTATTATGATTAATATATTATTATAAAGTGGACGGAGTGACCGACTCGACTACGTTTTGTGGGCGAGAGGCGGCAGCCAATTGGGCAGAGTGACTCCCGACGCGAATCCCTGAGATAGGTGGAGAAGACAGACAGACAGACAGACACACAGACAGACAGACAGAGAGAGTGTGAGAGTGACTGTGAGAGCTGGGGATGGGAGAGGTTCCTGGTGATGGATTGAGCAGTGACAGGTCTCACACATGTACACCTCCACACATGCGCACTCCGTCTCCTCCCCCCCCCCCCCCCACCGCCACCCACCCTCTCGCGAGAGCGGGGCGGACAATCGAGCCGCATCACCGCTTTCGCCCGGGCGGCCGCTGTGTTATGTATGTGTGTGTGTGTGTGTGTAACCGTCCGCCGTGCCTTCTCACTCCCTCCCTTTTTTGTGTGTATGTGTGTGGGGGAGGGTGGGGAGCCAGCCATCCAACAACCAAATACATATACTATAATACAGACACGAGATGGAGGGTGAGGGAGAGAAGATAGGGGCCCTTAAAAGTAGATATCGCTTTGTTTTAAATGGCGGGGGAGGTGGAGTTCTTTACTCTCCCTCTGATGGTGTGGGAGAGAAATACACCTACCTCATGGGTGAAGGAAGAACCCCCATGTTCTGTTTGGTAATAAAAACATGTGTTTAGGTGTAAATGGAACACGAGGATAGTGTTTGGAGTTGGTGGGTGATTAGGGGGGTTTACTTTCTTTGTGACTCATTCGCAGGGAGAGCGGCGGCGCGGCGGGATACTCCGTGGTAGGAGAGGGTGGGGAGGGGCGGCGACGGGACTATTTTCACGCGGCCGCTGCCATTTTGCTGGATCCGCGGCGGCGGCGAGAGAGAGAGAGAGAGAGAGAGACAGACAGAGAGAGAGTGAGAGACAAACAGACAGAGAGACACACAGAGAGAGGGACACACAGAGACAGACACAGAGAGAGAGGGGGAGGCCCGCCTGCCTGCCCAGCCCCAGCACAGAGCCGAGCCGAGCGGCTGCCGCAGCCAAACCCAAGCCGCGCACACAATATCCATACACACCTAGGCCGCAACTTCTCTCTCTCTCTCTCCCCCTCCCTCTCTCTTCCTCTCCCTTACTCCTTCCTGTCTTTCCCCTCCTCCTCTTCTTCTCTCCCTCCATTTTTTATTTTATTATCCCTTTCTCTTATCTCCCCCCACCCTCCTCCCATCGGCTCGCGTTACTCACTCACTTTCACTCTCTCCTCTCAAACATCATTGGGAGTTGAGCGAGAGACGCCGGCAAAGCAACCAACCAACCAGCCAGTCCTCCACCCCCCCCCCCCCCCCCTTCTCTCTCTCTCTCTCTCTCCCCCCCCCCCCCCCACCCCGCCCTCGGCCTCCCTCTCTTTAAGTCAAGGGAGACCGATTCGGCAGAAGAGACTTTTATTTTTTTTGTGGGGGGGGGGTGTTTTTTTTTCTGTGTGTGTGTGTCTGCGAGGGTGTGTGTCTGTGTGAGTGTGTGTGACGGGGGGGGAAACAGAGAGACCAGAGAGAAAAAAAAATCCGCCCGAATTTAAAAAAGAGAGAGAGAGAGATATATATATATATATCAAAATATAATCTCCTCGTCCTCCCGCCGCCAGTAACTACACCCATCATCATCATCACCACCACCATCCGGCCCCCCGGACAGACGCGTAACGACCGACACACACAACATGGCTCTCAAAAGAATCCACAAGGTAAGTCAGTCAGTAAGTAAAGGGCGGCGCCTCTCGCCTTCACCGCTTCCCTCTGTGTCTCTCTCTCTCTCCCTCCCCCCCCCTCCCGGCAGTAATCAAGGCCGGGGGGTTTTGCGGCCTAGCTTTCTCCCCTCACCCATCACCCCTTCTCTCTCTCTCAACCCTACCCTCCCACACACACACACACCCACATTCTCTCTTACTCTCGGATGTCGCTCCGGCCGCCATTTGGTGGCTTGTGGGTGAAGGTTTAAGGAAGGGAGGGAGGGAATGTGTGAGTGAGAAGGTGGTTGTATGTGGGTGGGGACAGGCGCTGTAGGCCTCACTTGTCGCCTTGTCCTGTGTCGGGAGCCTCCCCCCCGGGAGGAGGCTCTGCTGTCGCTGATTCCCCCCCAGTGTTGGGGGTTTTGTGTCTGGCTGATGTGGGGGAAGGAAGGGAGGGTGGCAGGAAGTCGGCCTTGGTTGGTTAAGGCTCCTCATAAGCTTCGGGCTTCGCATTTTCTCCTTCCCCCCCCCCCCCCCCTCCCCTCTCTCTCCCCCGCACCCCCCTCTCTCTCCTTCTCCCCCCCCCAAGTATCCTCGCAGGGCGGGGTGAGGTTCGGTAAATTGAAAGCGAAACGGCTGCGATTCGAGGAAGTGTCATGGCGGTGGCTGGAGTCCTTGACCTAGGCCTGAGGGCGAGGAGTTTGCAGACTCGGGAGGCTCGATTCATTTCCCTCTTCCCTTTCGCCCCCCACCCACCACTGCACACATTCCCAACCCCTCCACACACTTTCACACTGACACCCACCCACAGAATCCTCACCCACAGACACCCACCCTTGCGCTCGGACCCACAGACACGAGCACCCACAGACTCCCTGTGCTCACACCCACCCTCGCGCTCACACCCACAGACATGAGCACCCACAGACTCCATGTGCTCACACCTACCCTCGCGTACACACCCACATACTCCCCACCCTTGTACACGCACCCATGCTTGCACCCACAGATTATTTTCGCGCACACCCACAGAATCCCCACCCTCACAGCTTCCCACTCCAATTGCACACATTCCCTGATAGTTTTCTCCACTCCTTACGTACTTCTTTCTTTACCCCAACTGCCTTTCCGATCCTTTACACTCTTTCCTTCTCCCCCACCGCAAATTGATACCACACTCTTCCCCACAATGTTCAGCCTGCTTCACTCCCGTTTACTGTGGGATAAATGGTATCTTGGGGCGGTTGTGAGGGGGTGATAGACTTTGCTGACTGAACAAGGACTATAGTTTAATGCACCCTCTCTTTCTGCCTCCCTCCCCCAGAACTCCGGGCTACCTCAGATCTGCCAGTTTCACAAACTCAAATCGTTCAATAATCAACTTTTATCTCAGACTCATAATAATAATCATCCTACCATTTGATATAACGCGTTTCACATCTTTTAGACTCATGCCTGAGTTTTAGATGTGACTAATGTCTGAAATGGAACCATCTTAGATTAATTTGGATAAGGTCATGGAATGGAGCAAAATATTGTTCGTTTGTATTTTGCAGTAAGGAAGATGGTAGGCTAGGAGTGGTGAAACGCTGGTTTGATTAGCTTTTGGAAAAAAATTATGAAATTTATAGATTAGTATGATGTCATCTTGTAACTTCCTTCCAGCATTAATACAATGATATTTTAGAGAAATATTTTTAAAAAGTCACTTCAATCTAAAACTGTTTGTGGGACACTGCTGTGGTTATTATATTCACCATGTGAATTAACCAATAAACCTGCATATGACATAAGTTTTAATCTTAAAGTAGTTTAGCTGTACATTGCTGGAATGTGCATATTTTGTACTTTTTTTGCTTTCTGACAAAAATGTAAGTTTGGTGGTGAGTTACATTTCAGATTTGAGGTAAAATGGTCAAAAATTGTAGCTTCTTGATGTGGGTCCCCCCCTACAATACCCTTGTTCTGTATGATAAATTAAAAATTACTTGTATTGCATTTGATAGGTTAGGAAAAAAGTCTCCAGAAAGTTGTTCTAGAGCTTGACAGTGGCTGTAATTTGTGGTGTTACAAATACTTTGTACTTTGTCTTCACTTATGAGTAAATTTGCCTGGTGTGATAGCAGACCTGCAAGAGCCTCCATTTTGCAAGCACTCATCATTGAAATATATCCTGGGAAGGAATCAAATTGGAAGCTATGGACATCAGATTGAATGGTTTTTATTTGCTCTAGGTGAATACCTTTTACATTGGGTATGTGATGAGCCTTTGATTCCAAATTTGTTCTTATGTAAAGTAATATTTTGTGTCAATGCAGGCAGGCCACAACAGTCAATCTATTGAATCCTAAACGAAAATCTGTTTTGCCCACAAAACAACAACAAAATTACATTTATAGAGCACCTTTCATGTTGGGAGGACGTTCAAAGGCACTGATAGACAGTAAGTTCACTTTACAGTATATTCTGTGAAGCGCTTTGAAGACATCTATAAACGTGAGAAGTGCTATATCAAATGCAAAGATTAATATTATCCTTGGACCTACTTTGTACAGCCTGTGTAATGTGTACATAAAACATTTGGTTTGAAAATTGAGTACAGTAAATTTGGTGTCCTGACTATATATAGAGCCTTTGGTTGTCCTCCCAACGTGAAAGCCGCTCTATAAATGTAATTTTGTTGTTAGTGACTTTCAAACCTTCTAGATGTGCTTATGTCTAACTAGGTTTAAGCTGTAGTATTTCTAAAACCAGTGGTGGATTATAAAGGTAAAACGGTTGCTGCACGCCAGTTTATAGGTGAAAAATGTAATTTTGTCCTCTGCTATCCAAAAGCCTGCTCAAATGTGCAAGTAGTATTTTAGTTCATTTTGGCAAAATCATTCAGTGAGCAATTTTTTAAAGATTGGTATACTTCTAGTCACTTGATTTACTTTGACTTCTGTTGCCAGAGTGCGGTAGTAACATTGGCTTGACGAATGCTTTAAATGTTTTCTACAGTGCTTTTTAAAAAAAAATCCTATTCAATTTATTAATTGCAACTCTGCTATGAACAATGTTAGTTAAAATGCTTATAATATCCGAGAAGTGTTTTGTTTGAGGTGGGTTATACAGTATTCCAATTGGGGTGTGGAACTGCCCCAGGGTGTAGATATCAGATTTTGACATAGCCAAGTTGTGAAATTCCAGCTTCCTGTTACTATCCATGTTGTGAAATTAAGCTTCCTGGTACTATTTGTTGAATGTTTCTAGCTCTTCCTATTTGAAAAACATTTACTTAGCGGGGGAAAAATGCAAAATGTGGTTTGGTACTTCCTATTCAATGTCTGTGCAGAGGAAGTCAAAGTAGCCAACTTCCAAATTGTTGGGATTGCCGTCCACTTCCGTTGCGCAAGCCAAAGGTAGTCATTTTGTCTTGCGTGCCACCTGGTGATTTCATGTGTCGGTGGTGCGAGCCATTATTCTGTACACTTGTGCAGTGAATATAGAACTGATTTTCAATTGTACCCTATTGTAGTGCTGGGTTGAATTACATGGACCCAGCTACTACATTGTAACTAGGGTGTCAGATTTTCAGGAGTTCTAAAGAAAATTTGGCTTTCACTTGCCTGGAATGAGAAGATTCAGGTGCCCTTGCGCAGAAGAAAGGTAGTGGGAGAGGCAGAGAAAGAATAACACGTATGTGTGCAGTTGGCGTCACGACGGGTAACAATTTTACCAGGTGTTTTGTCAGACTTTTTCAGTTAAAAATGAAAAATAGAAGACCTAATTATAAACAACAAATTGCTTTTATACAGTGCCTTTTGGGACAGGATGACATTCCAATGCTTTGGACAGGCAAGGATTTACACCCGAGGGTTGGGGGCCATGGGAATGGAAAAGTTTCAATAAGGGTATAGTAGAATGAGGGAGGATTGGTGGCCTTAAGGATAAAACATTGATTCGATCATTTTTCTGGAGAAAGAGACAAGAAACCTACCTGCACAAGTTTAGCAATAGTGTTTCTCACTTCCTCTAGTGTAGTTAACTGCTGACCAGCTAAGCCTAATAAAATCAATGTTTCGTCAAAAGAGTATTTGTTGAGTCCCAATTGAATCACTGTACTCATTACCAATTGCTATCCGTTGACCCTGCCAGAAAGAGTATATGTCTTAAATTTCTAATGATGTAGGACACAATAGAATTTGATTGATATGGAACCTGTTCCTCTGACGTTTTTACTGCAATTGCTGCTTTGTCATTTTAAAGGATATGCTGTTGCCCTTGTCCAGCAATAATTCTAGATTGATTAAAACCTAACACATTCGTGGATTCTGTATGTAAGTTTCCTAGTAAAAGTTACTTGAAGGTATTTACTACAAATACATGATTTTTGGGTTAGGGATATTAAAAAGTGACTATCTGAAGTCATCCACTTCTTGTTTCTAAATTGGTTAGTCATGGTGACATTGCTCTGCAGCAAGGGTTCTTTCGTAAGAGGAAGAATGAAACCTCTAGTGGAAGATGTGTATAATGCAGGTGTCAGTTTTCTTCTGATTCCTGGTTGTGCTGCTTGGGATTAGAAGTATTTTCTGGAACAAGCCAGGGCCTCAGAGGGGAATGTTTGGTTTTAAAATGCTCTTCCCCATTGGCATTGAGCAAAGAAGATTGGTAGGTCTTTGATAATAATGCTTGCATTTGATATAGTGCCTTATGTCTTAAAGAGCTTCATAGAATACATTGTAAAGTGGATTGACTGCGTATTTTGTGGGTGAAACGCAGCAGCCAATTGCGCAAAGCCAATTGCGCAAATGTCCCACAAATTTAGGAACAGTTGTGGATTGAGTGACCAAATTATTATTAATATTTGAAAGTTTTATTACCAGCAGAAAGCAATCCGCCAATTAATCAATCATTCGATTGATGTCTGATTAGTAAGGTTCCTTTTGTTGTTTATCAAGCATTAAAGTGCTCTGAGATTTCTCAAATGACGCAATAAGTTGCTATATCAAATGCAAGTATTTTTTATTATTGGAAAGATAAATTTGTGTTGTACCATCCTCTATCACTATGTAGAGAAATGCATATTTCAGTAACTGCTGCACAATTCGAAACTTCCTTGAATTATGTCTGATCAGTCAGCGTAATTTTTAGCCTAAAAGACTGGACCAGGAATTTGAAAACCTAAAGCTGTTTCAAACAAATGCTTCATATTAATATAATTGACGGCAATTACAGCTTTGTTTTAAGTACAGTAGAAGCCTGTTTATCCGGCACCCATGGGACCTGGCCAATGCTGGTTAAAGCACCTGCCGGATATTCGGGCGGCCAGGGCCCGAAAACCCACTACAAAAAAATTAAAGTTCTTTTAACACACAACATACACACCAGACTAAATAATAACAGATAAAAACAGAATATTATATTGGTACTTATTGTTAAAATTACTCTCTTGCGCTTCTCACCCCCACTGATTGAGGTTTACAGTCCAGCGACCCTTCCCCAAATTGAGGACGCCAAGTGGGTGAAAAAAAATGGCAGCGCGATTTTAAAGTCACGCGACTATATTAGCTGCAAGCCGAAATCCTAGACTACTAGTGGCAAACCGAAATACTGCATGCCGGTTATACGGAAGTGCCGGTGCATCGAGTCACGGATAAAAGGGCTTCTGCTGTACTAGATTCCTAGTTAAATAATATATGGATGTAACGGCACTACAGGCAAGCACAAGTGAAACTGCTTCAGTGGGCTGAACAAATGCTTCAGCTACTCAGCCCACTGTCGCTGAGCAAATATTTATTCCCATCAATGAGATGTTCCAGCCAGGAATGGTGCATGTGCCAATAATGATGGACAGATCACAGTTGCAACTGGCTGTCAATTGGCAAATAGAATTTGAATGACTGAGAGGTTGTGAATGAAAAGGAAAGCTCCAGTGCCTGATGCACATTGTGAAGCCTATCTGCAACCTGTTTGTCAAGAACGTGCTGAAAATATCCAGAATAATGCTGGGTTTCTGCAAAGACCAAGTGCTCTATTTCATAAGAGCGTGAGTGTTTATATATCTATCCTAAAATAGTTTTTGTGCCATAAAGTGTTCATTTCACCTGATACTGTGCACACAGGACAACAGACTCTCTGAAATATCTTGTTATGTGAATAATGGATTCTACCTTCCTGATTTGGTTCCCAAACAGCTTATCTGTTGGAATTGGTGGTGTAATAAGTGCAAGCAGATATTTAGGATTTTCTTATTTGTGCTCAAACTCATAGCTTGAATAGTGCACAACAAATTGAAGCTTGGGTGATGTAATCTGTAGTACTATCCAAGTAAGTGCACATGTTATTTTTCACATTCACGAAAGCCTTTCGTCGGGCTAGTCATTTTCCTTTGCATCAAAACTTATTTACCCTTGTGCTTCATTATGGTGAAAGTGCTACAGTAAATGCAGGGGTTATTATTAAGATTATGAAAGTGATTTTCTTTTTTAAAATAACTTTAGTTTCAGCTTGACCACCTGTTTCCTTTTTTTAAAAAAAATGTCCATAGGTATTTAATAAATACACTTCATGCAAAAAATACACTTCACTTTACATGATTTACATGGATTTGTTAAAGGCAAATCTTGCCTTACAAATCTGATAGAATTTTTTGATGAGGTAACGGAATGGGTGGATAATGGTAGCGCAGTTGATGTAGTTTACATGGACTTTCAAAAGGCATTTGACAAAGTGCCACATGAGAGACTTATTATGAAATTAAAGGCCCATGGCGTAAAAGGGACAGTGGCAGCGTGGATCCACAACTGGCTGCGAGACAGAAAGCAGAGAGTTGTAGTGAGCGGCTGTTTTTCAGATTGGAGGGAAGTGAGCAGTGGTGTGCCACAGGGATCAGTTTTGGGACCATTGCTGTTTGTAATCTACATCAATGATCTGGACTTGGGTGTACGGAGTACAGTTTCCAAGTTTGCAGATGACACTAAGTTAGGGAGAATAGTAAACAGTGAGGAGGATAGTAGCCATCTGCAAGAGGATATAGACAAATTGGTAAAGTGGGCAGACACATGGCAGATGAAGTTTAATGCAGAGAAGTGTGAGGTGATGCATTTTGGGAGAAGAAATGAAGGGAGGCAATATAGGCTAGATAGTACAATTTTAAATGGTGTAAAGGAACAGAGAGACCTGGGGATTTGTGTTAGTGACTCGTTGAAGGTGGCAGGACAGGTAGACAAGGCTGTTAAGAAGGCATATGGGATACTAGGCTTTATAAATAGGGGTATAGAGTACAAAAGTCAGGAAGTGCTGACTAACCTCTATAGGACTTTGGTGAGGCCTCAGCTGGAATACTGTGTTCAATTCTGGTCACCACACTACAGAAAGGATGTGAAGGCATTGGAAAGGGTACAACGAAGATTTACTAGGATGGTGCCAGGATTGAGGGACTTCAGCTATGAGGAGAGGCTAGATAGGCTAGGGTTATTCTCTCTGGAGCAGAGAAGATTGAGGGGAGACCTAATAGAGGTCTATAAGATCATGAGGGGTTTCGACAGGGCAAATAGAGAAAAACTATTTCCACTCGTGGGTGAAGACTAGATGGGCCGAATGGCCTCCTTTTGTGCCGTAAAATTCTATGATTCTATGATGTTCTATGGAATGCTTTGAGGTCTTTCAGCGACATGATAAGGCGCTAGCTATATCAAATGCAAAGATGATGAATCCTATAAACCCTCAGGAAAGATATGTTTCTGTATTTTCTATAATAAAACCAAGATGGAACTATTGTCCAGTTCCTTATATTCTGCAATAATATATTATGAATGAAACCGATAGTGTAAATAAAAAAATATACCCAAATCTATTAGGATCACTTGACCATAGGTGATCATCATTATAATTAATTATAGTTAATTATAATGATATATAGTCAATTATAGTTGTGGATTCCTATAGGTCAGTGGTTAGAGCACTCGGCTTACAAGTGTGAGACCTGTGTTCGAATCCAGGCAGGGTGAAACCTTTGGCAAGTTTGCTTGCTCCACATGCCTAAAAATAATCCCTCTTTTAAAAAAAATTGGTCATTTCAATCCACAACTGTTTGTGGGACACTGCTGTGCGCAATTGGCAGCCGTATTTCGCCCACAAATATATAGTCAATTCACTTTACAGTATATTCTGTGTAGCACTTTGGGATGCCGTCCGGCATGGAGGGCGCTATATAAATCAAAGTTGTTTTGTTGTCTAAAAGACATGAAATGCATGGATTATTATTGATTTTGATATAATGCTCTGTCAAATATAAATTGCATGTACATATAACTGCTTCTTATTTATGTACCAACTTTTAAAAATGATATTGCATGATATGGTAACTGGTTATTGCTGTGGTTAATACTCTTCTTTCATGTTTAGATTGTAAGTTTGAATTCTTTCCATCAGACTTCTTCCATTGACTCTTTATGAGTCCTACCTAAAATGAGCTAGTTTGTACACCATCTTAATATTGTTTTCAGTGGGTGAAAGTTCATGGCACAAACCTGTCCACACTCTGCATAGAGCTTCCCCACAAACGAGAATGTTGCAGGATTGAGTCTTAGTCAGGGCAGAGTTAACTGATCTCAGCAAAACCAACAGTCAGAGCTCTACAGTTGAGGCCTCTGGAAGGGGAGAAAATGTGTGAGTGAGTAAAAGAGGAAACAAAATTGCATGATTCATCGTCTTACTCAGGTTCCAAGGGTGATTTGGGATGACTGGTGAATAGCATGTTTACTCATTGACCTTTTACCTTTGGGATCCAAGTGGGATGAAATTATGATTTTATTTAAGTGCTTATATAAATTCTTTGCTGTTCATAAGATATCTATCATGAAATGAATGTGACCTGTTTTTTTTTAGTTGCCTTAATTTTGATTATTATTTGTACTTGTTTTCCTCTTCTGTTCCTGATGTAATGGTGATGCAGCACAAGGCTAAGTTTGTATCTTGCTTTACGTTCAAAGTAACTGTTGATTCATAAACTTGGAATTTAGGGCTAGCAAATCGTATCCAATTATGGTGAGTCACTGGATGCAGTCTATAGATCTGGTAGATTATAATTTGCATTGCCTACTCGGTAGATTCTTGTGGGGAGAAGAACATACAGTTTTATTGCACTGGCTGCTTTTGTATCTCTCGTGGTCTAGTCTCATAATAATCCTAGAGTGTTTAGTACAGTTGTTACAGTTGTACCTGGGATCTGCAGTGAATTCCATTTTTTGTGAGATTAAAAGTTGCTAGAAGGTATTGATCTTAGTCTTATCGGGACTACTAAATTGCCCAAGCTCTCTATGTCAGTGACTCCTGTTTGAATGCATGCTGGTGAGAGCTGGATTAAATTTAGGTGTTGTCTCGCAGTATTGTAACCAAAGGGTGAAGAACCAGAGAATGCCTGTGGATAATTACCCTAGCCCGAATTAGCATCTCAGTGGCCTTCAATCCCATTTGGCTTTGTGTGTAGTGCCTGGAAATGCACTACTGGGACCATATTCCTCAATGTAGGCATCTCCTTGCTGCATTCTCATAGAAATCCCAGCCATGAGTCAATTTAAAAATGGTGTTCAGTTCTTAAACTACTTCCCTTAGCAGAATATTAGCCTTCAATTTAGCACCCGCAGCTACAAGCACCCAGAGTAATTTGTTTGTGAAGGTTTTGTGTTTTGCTCTTGGGACTTCTTTCCAACCTGAAAGGAACTATATGAATTAAAAGTAGATTAGTTTAGTATTTTGCTTGTGGTTTAAGAGTACACATCCGTAACATTTGAATTTTATGAAATGAAAATCAACACTGGGCTAACCCGTTGATCAGTTCCTGTGAGCTGGATTTATACTGATGTGCTACTCAGTGACTTATTCAGCCATGGTTGCTTTGTGTGGAAGGTAGTCTGTTGATTCTGTACTTAATCCTTTTGCTGTGTTAGAACTACAATCTACACAGGGCTGAATTGTAATTGTTGGAAAATAACAGACATTTTAATTGATGGAGCAAGGAAATAGACTAGGGAAAAAACCAAGTGAAAATTAGATAGTTGGGTGCTTTCTAAGTGACTGAGGGAATAATGGTGGTTCCTGTTGCAGTAACCCAACATCCCAATGGAGCTGTGGGAGTTTTTCCTTGTAGAAAAATAAAAGACTTATCAACACTTCTTCCTTCTTTGTGTACTGGTGCAGGCAGTATTTGACTGATTCTTCCAAATGGAGTGTATAGATTATTAGGCAGCTGCCAAACAAGTTGATACAGAGGTTAGATTTTGTCTTTTGAATTCATGAGTTGATAATTTGGTCTTAGTTATTTCTGGGGTCCATCGATGTGGAAATTTTCCTATTTTGATATATCGATGGGCTCATATCGATATATACCGATATTTTCGGATTTTTTATACTGCACATGCGCGCACATTCGGAGGTGCGCGTGCATTCGGAGCCTATCTACTCAGGAGGTAAATATCTCTCTCTCTCTCACACTCACTCTCTCCATGTCTCTCTCTCTCTCTCTCTCTCTCTCTCTGTGTCTAGTCTACTCTCCCCCCACCCCACCCCCCGTCTCTCCCTCCCTCTCCCCCCACCCCTTGTATACCAGTATATTGTATTCGAGGACCACGAATACAATATGGCGGCTTGCACCTCGGTCTGTGCGTTGTGTAGAGATGAGCATTCTGGGTCTTATAGTTCAGTGCGAGCGCATTCCATGCTCTAGGCACAGGAGGTTGCAATGCCGGCGACAAGGTACCGATATTTTTTTTAATTGAACTTTTCGATATATTTTAAATTCCAATATCGGCATGTCAATATGAAAATTATATCGGATATAACCGATATATCGACGGGCCCTATTTGTTTGTAGTTTGGTATTGTGTGTCTTTGCCATTTTGCCTAAAATGATTTGGAAATCCTATGGCTGGTGAAGCTTTTCCTTTCAGCAGTAGAATTGAGCAAGCATGTCAGAGATGAAACATCCCAGCTTGTGCCAACTGGTTTCTCGGGCCAATCTCTTCTGTTAGAACTCCCAATTTAGCGGTGGAGTTGCTGATTCACTTTTGCATTTGGATTACCTGTACTATTTTCTTTGTAGTTATTAAATTGTATTCTATATGTGATAGTGGGAATGCAGACTACTTTTTTGGTACTGAATGGCCCAAGATTAGTGAGGACCAACTCTCCATTCCTAGACTGTTGAGTTAGCAGATCTCACTTGGTCTTGCTGACCCTTGATCTTGAGAGGGAGAGAAGTTGGTTTCCTGTTTTTGTTCTATGTAGTTTGGCATTGTATATAAGTGAGAAAAATACTTTCAAAGGAATGTTACCAGTGTAGTTGATCAACGTTTCAAGATGCAATATCAGCTATTTGCAAAAGAAATACTTTTGTGGCAAAATTGTAGGTCTTGACTATTAGCATGAATCTAATCTAGGCATTGTGTGCACTAATCCAATTGATCTGTGACCCCACCTTCTGCTAATGCACCTGGGGCAGGCCTTGTGTGTTTTGAATTTGCTGCCTCAGTTGATCTCCTAGGACTATTAAAGATAACTATCCTGACCTTCAGTGAAATTCATCTGGCATTAATGGGTTCTACCTTTGTTGTTTAAATGCACTGGACCCTGAAGCGTACTTAAATCAATATGCACTTTAAATCAGTAATTATGATGGGATGAATTTAATATCCTTGAATTAGAACCGTTCGCATTGGGGGGGTTTCTCAAACCACTTTGCAGGAATTACTGTCAAGTGTAATGATGAGTTTCATTGCAAACCTAAGTATTTTTGCTCATTTCTTAGGAATTGAATGACTTGGCCCGTGATCCACCAGCACAGTGTTCAGCAGGTCCAGTTGGTGATGATAGTAAGTGTTTTTCAAAGTTTTGGGGGGTTTGTCTTCTATTCTCAAGGCCTTGGTCTTTTACTAATGGCTTTTTCTTTTTAATCTGCAGTGTTCCACTGGCAAGCCACAATAATGGGACCGGTAAGTTTGAAATTATTACTGTTGAATAAAGTGTGTATGCTGGGATATTCTGGATTTATTATGAGAACAACTGCTTTATTTTTGCTTCCACAGAATGATAGTCCCTATCAGGGTGGCGTCTTTTTCCTGACCATTCACTTCCCTACAGATTACCCCTTTAAACCACCTAAGGCAAGTATACTTGTTTGGTTTGTTATATACTTGTCATTTGATATGTTTGCGTTTTTAAATCTTGTTTTGTATTTTAATTGTCCCTTCTGTGTGTGTATGTTCCTGTCTCTTCAGGTTGCATTTACAACAAGAATCTATCATCCAAATATAAACAGTAATGGCAGCATTTGTCTTGATATTCTACGGTCACAGTGGTCTCCAGCATTAACTATTTCAAAAGGTATTCGGGTTTTTTTGGTGTGTGTGTGTGTGGTTTGACAATCTGCACTAAAATTTGCTCAAATTCATTTGAGTTAAAGCTAGCTGCAGAAAGTATCAGTTATCAGCTGGGCTGTTATACCAGCTGTTATGGGTGTCTCTGAATGTGTATATGTGTCTCTGGCATCTCAGCTGTTTGCTTGTTACTACTGTGATGGTGCAGTGCAAGCGAGTAATGGCTATAGCTCCACTCAGAAACTTGGCTGTCTGTGTGCGTCTCGTTTTATACATTTGAGTGTATATCTCCTCTGTATGTGTTTGCATGATGTGCCTGTTTCTTTCTCTGCATGTGTTTGGGAGTGTGTCCCTTCTGTATGTATGTGTGTGTCTGTGCAAGTGTGTCTCCTCTGTTTGAGTCTCTGTGTGTCTATGTCTCTCCCTCCTCTGTATGTATGTTTGTGAATGTGTCTGTGTTTCCTCAGTGTGTGTGTTATGAGTGTCTCTGAATGTGAATGTGTGTCCCTGTTTGTGTGTGTATCTCTCTCTGGGTGTATATCTGTCTGCTACCCCGATGGGCCACACAGTTTTTTGTTAAAGGAGAAACAATTGTGTTCTAACGATCTTAATTTTTATTTGCAACAATCTAATGTTCTTTCTCATTTAGTTTTTATTAATAAAGTATGCCTCAAGCTATATTTAAATACTATGGTACAGTAATGTAAAGTCTATATTTGTTTACCCTAAGACCTGTCATTCAACCATGAGACAGGCTTCCTATAGCTGAATTGGATAATTTAGAGAATCAATCAATGTAGACTGAGTGCTCATGATTGAAGGCACCAGGGTGTCTGCTGATGTGAGGTACATTATGGGCTGCATATAATAGGGGCTAGGTAGCAAAATCTAGGCCAACCCATCAGATCGAAGTTTCAGGTTTGATCATTAAATACCCCACAATATATGCAGTCAAGTTGTTCATAGTATATTTTGTTAGGTGCTTTGAGGTGGCATGATATCGAATCTAAAGAATATTAGTAAACTCAGTGCTCTAAAATACCAATTTTAGAATTGTTATCAATTTTGGAATTGTTCCTGGAGAGTTTTGTGTGATTCATACCATCTAAATTAATATAATTCTTCCCCTAAATCAGGGTGGTCCAAACCTGTTGGCTGCCATAGGCCGGATTCCCTATTTGAGAAAGGTCCACGGCCACATAAGCAATATTTAGTATTCCATTCCAGAGACATAATGTCATTTACACAGCACCTTTTTCATGTTAGAAGAACATCTAAAAACATTTGACACTGTTGGCTGGGCATGCTGGAGATGGGTTGGAAGGGGAAAAGATGACTGAAAATGTGTTGGTGGGACTTGAAAGAGGGTTGGGAGGGAGCAAGGGGGAGGCACTCCTGGAATGGAACTCCAGAGAGCGAGGAAAAACAGCAATGGTGTGGGCGAGATATGAAGTAAACTGTTGTTACTCTGCATGAAATAAGCTCTTTACTCTGCAAAGAAAACGTCTGGGTTGGGAGGTGGCAGAGGTGAGGTGGGGAGGGAGATGTAGAATGAAGGGTGTTTTTCACTGGTGAAAAGGAAAACATCTCATCAGTTCTGGCCAGGCTCCACTCGCTCCCCATCGCAAAACGATCAACTTCACAATCCTCACACTCGTGTTCAAATCCATTCACTCTCTGCTACCTCCCTGCGTCTCCGATCTCCTCAATCCACCACCCAGCACCTTCTCTTGACTGGCACCGACCGGTCTCCTGCACGTCCCTCGCACCTCCTCCACCCCGCTGTCAGAGGTCTAAATGACACTTTCAGCCACTCCACCCCAAAATTCTGTAACACTTCTTCAATCCCTCCTCCTTGCCCTCTCTCCCCTCTTTCAAATCCCACCTGAAAATTTTACTCCTCAAGTGTGCTTACAGCCATTTCCCCCCAGTTCGGAGTCAAGCTCCTCTCTGAGACTCTATCCTACATGGAGCCTGCTATACAAGTGCAAGTTGTTGTGGGGAGAGGGTGCGGAAGTTAGAATGTTGCAAATGAACTTGCAATGTTGCAAATGGTTTCAAGCCACATAAAATCACTTCCCGGGTCAGATTTCGACCTAACTCTCCTGCCCCTCCCCCTATCCTGCTCCTCTCCCTTGCTCGGGTCCTGTCCTGACTGTTCAGCGCCTTGGGACGTCCTCCCGACATGAAAGTCGCTCTATAAATGTAATTTTGTTGTTGTTGTCTGAATCCTCGTTCATGAGGAATGCTGGTATGTTAGCATTGATCGAGTGCTGGATTGTGGGTTTCCTTTACAGAATTACAGTTGCTGTTGTAATCACATTAACAAGGCATTTTTTTCCTTCTAGTGTGACCTTATAATACAGAGGCATGATAAACCTATTTTTAAACATGTATAGTTGAAATGTTGGAAATTTACTACAAGACGTTTGGATAACTAATTGAGGGGGTTTTTTAAAGTTAGAAATTTGTAACATTTTGGCCTTTTTGGTTCTTTTTGTGCTATTTTTGAAAAATGATCCAGGTTTGGTGCATGTTTTACGCATTAAATTGAGTAGTTTTTGTACTGGATCTTATTTAACCAGTCATGGTTATTGTCAGAGGAACCTGGTGGGGAATTTGCACATTGCATAGGATTTAAAATCTTTCTTTTTTCCCTTTTCAGTTCTTTTGTCCATCTGTTCACTGTTATGTGATCCAAATCCAGATGATCCCTTAGTGCCCGAGATTGCACGTATCTACAAAACAGATAGAGAAAAGTGAGTATTTCTTGAATAACGGTGGCTTAAACCCAATACTTTGCAGCTTTATCAACTGAATCTAGGGAGGGGGAGAAGGGAATTATCGCACAGAATGTGTAATTAGGTCACTCAATCCATGACTGTGGGACACCTCTGTGCGCAATTAGCTGCTGCGTATCGCACACAAAATATACAGTCAATTCATTTTACAGTATACTCTGCGAAGCGCTTTGAGACTTCTCAAAGACATGGTAAGCATTATTCTAAAATAACACCTGACTTTCTTTTCTTTTCTCAGGTACAACAGAATAGCTCGGGAATGGACTCAGAAGTATGCAATGTGATTACATTAAATATGTTGACGAACCTCTTAAATACAGCTGGGGGAACTTTCAAAACAAATTTCTTTGGTTTCCATTTGACTGCTTTCTTTGAGCCCACGCCTCTTTCCCCTGTGCACATGTTCACCTGATCCAGCAGGGCTGCGTTGTTTTGTGTACATATTTGGAACAGCTGATTGATAATGAAATGCCCCCTTTTCAAATTGTTTGAAATTCTGACTACTTACAAAGAGTGTTTAATGTCCCGTTCTTCAATCATAGCTTTTTGTGAGACTAAAAGCATTCCTAGTCCTAGTCAACCAGATTGTTGGAAATTCAGGGTTTTCAAGTGCTTCCGGGGATGGGGGAACTTTTTTTTTCCTTTTATATTTAAAAAAAAGTATTGCTGGAGGAATCCTTTTAAACTCATAATGGTTATGAATAGAATGAAGAACTGAATCTGTTTATTGTGTTGCAGTTTTTATGCTGATGAGTACAAACCCACATTCTAGTTTAACATTGGGACAAAGTTTAAAAACACACTCTGGGTCCTTTGAAAATAGACAGTCCTTTCAGCTCATCTCCCTCACAGTTAAATGGATTGGAGTTTTCCCGATGCCTTTGGGTTGATATTTGGCTTACAGTGAATGAATAGCTAATAGCTCTAATAATTTTTTGTTTTTGTTAACTAATCTTAGAAGCCTCAACTGGATGTAAGGGTAAAAATTCATACGACAGACAACTTATGTATATTTAATGACCCAAAGGCTCCCCTGGAGCTTGTATGTTCAAAATGATTAATCTGTGTAATAAACTGATTACTAAAGTCATTAAGCATTTCTCTGAGCAGGGCAATGTAAACAGATAGTTAAACTGCCACCTTCAGTGACCAGTCTTTCAAACAATGGCAGTGCTTAAGTCAAAAGAGATGAGAACGGGGCAGCTGAAATCTTGTAACCTAGAAAATACTTTTTATGGTAATAAAACAAAAATCTATTTACAGTGGCTAATTTGCTGGAAACACCATATTTGAAAGCCACAGTAATTTCATGGTAGCTATTGTATCTTTATTGTTGAGAGTTGCCATCATAGCTATTTACAGATTAATATTGGGTGGGCATTTGTCAGGATTGCCAATATGGGACACTTGGATCTCTCCCATTATACTTTGTGGTTGGACTTATACAATCTGGAGAATTGCATTGGATATAAACAGTCATTGGCTTGACTAAAATTTACTTTGCAGATCTTATCGCAGGATATATGCGTAATTGCACCAGCCTTTTTTGGGGGGGGCGGGGGCTGTGTATTAAATATGTGGTCTGGTTGTATAACATGTGCACCTCGCGTGTATCTGGGGAATTCTACCATATATCTTATACCCTGGATGCTCACTATGATTCATTAGTCATGCTGTAGCTGTGGTTTGTTGAAGTGGCTGTCCTTCCAGATAAAGCACCCATCTGAATTATTTTGCAAATTGTATTTCTTTCACTGTCCTTAATCCTTAAAGGAGCTGATCACTCTGAGGATGAGTACTTCAAACTTTCCCTCTTCTTCATCCCAAACAAAATCTATTTTCCTCCCAATTTACAGTTTTTGCAAGTCTTAAGCCACGTGTGTTTGGAGATTTGCCACATCTCTTGTGACTGGAGTCTCAGTCAGGCAACTATCTAAAGGAAACCCCTCCCTCTCTGGTTAGCTTGGCAGAAAATTGGCATCTTCAATGATCCTGGTACTTCACGGCCTCCCATCAGCTGTACTAATGCTCTGATTGGCATCACCGTGCTTTGCATTCAAGTGCCAGGATTGGTGTTCCAGAAGACAGGATGATGGTTGCTCTCCAGATAGAGAGTGGAGGTGCCTCTGATAGTAGCCAGAGAGAAGCCCATCCAGATGCATCTTCTGGTCGAGAGACTTGACCTGGTGGATTTATGCAAGCTGCTTTTGGTCACGCGGCACAAACTCCTTGTAGAATGTTTCTAACTGGCTTTGTGAAGGGGATTGTTTACTTTGAAAGTACTTCTACCAATGCCTCTTGAGTGAAATTCCCCTTTAAGTGAATAAAACTAGATGTCTTGAAAAATGTGGACTTCTACTGAGTTGTGCATCATGATTACATCAATAGATTTGGTCTGGTAATGAGGTATCGATCCTATGTAGCGAGATGAAACCAACTGATTCTAAATTCTCATGTCTGTAGACAAATGCTGATAATCTCTCCCCACTCTGGGAATGTGGGAGGTTTGCGTTTTTTTTTAAAGAAAATACATTTAATAAATTGAAGGTAGCTTGTGGGTGAGACTGCAGGTTACTTTTGCACACATTGCTTTTTGAGTATTGCCATCAAAGTCGAAAAACTATTAAAGAAATATGGTTGGATTTTAACTCATCATTTTTCGTCGCTTATCTGCAGGCAAGTTGTAGTATTTCTGTGTGGAGTTGCTGAGTCCTCTAACATGTATGGAGCTCGTGTGATGCCTTTAAACCTTTCTCACGGTTGCATTAACATGGTTGAAATATACAACTGTCGGGTAGTTGGCATTTTCACTTCCACTTCTCAACCCTTGCCCTAAATGCTGATCAAAGTTAGTCCAGTGCAAACCACTTGGTATAAAGCTAAATTGACTGTTCTAATTGATGCATTTAAAACACTGATTGGTATCATCTGGTCTTTTTAAATTGGCTTTCTCTCCCTTGAAGGAATTTGTTTTGATGCTGAATTTCTATGGAAGGGAATAAAAAAAACCTTGGTTGTCTTCTGTTACCTTTCGGAAGCTGTTCAATTGGTGTAAGACTTTCTTGGGTTAATCTGCATACATCATTAATGAAATTGACCTTTAAAGGCAGATTGCTAAATAACAAATAGCCTCATTAGTTACATTTAATTCCAGAGGGTGACTATTTTCTGCTCTTATCAAAGCCACAACAAACTTTTTTTTTAAAAAAATCCTTTTAAACTTCTGACTAGCGCATTAAGCTAAATTTGAGAAGGAGTTGAATTGTAGCCACCTTCCCACCTGCTCGAAGTCAGGCTCCATCACTTAAGCGCTCTGACACCTACCGGGCATGCAAGGCGCTACATAAGTGCAAGTTGTTGAGTACTTAAGGGTTGACAACAACTCAAAGCCCATAATTAACGTGCTTTGTAGCCAGCAGAGTTGAAGCAAATGTGGTAATGCTCGCCTTTGAGTCAGAAGGTTGTGGGTTCAAGCCACACATCGGGACTTAGAATCATCTCATTGTCTGAGATGATGCTCCAGTGCTTGGTGGGTAGTTGCAGGAGAAGCTAATTTCTCCTTGTGTCTTGGGTCAACGATCCCCAAATAAAACTCACACCATGGCTGTTAGTGGGACATTGCTGTGTGTAAACTGACAGCCACATTTCACCCACAAAATATCCACTCACTTCACATCCACTGTGAGACGTCCCAATCTCTAAGGTGCTATGAAAAGGACTTACCCTCGGCCTCCCTCTCCCTCCCCTGCCATAAGTGGACTTTGTAAGCTTCAAAGTCGAGGACGTAATGCATAGAGAGGCTGGTGAAGTGACTCAAACCTTCATGGCACCTATTTATACATAAAATGCAGCTTTACTGCTATAATTTGTGGTCCCGCAATACGTAGTTACTGAAAATAGCTGATGTGGAATAAAAGGCTTGTTACTGGTGGAAGACTGACTCATTTAATATTCTTCACTCCTTTGTGTAAGTAGCTTGTTCTGTTGGCCCTTTTTGATGTCTTGCAATGCATGTCTATTTCAATAGATTCCCTCGATTGTAAGAGGGACATACTGGTACCCTAAAACAGTTGATTCTCTTTGTTTCATTGAAAGCATCAGGACAGTCACATTTTTAGACTCCCCCACCCCCAACTACAGTATGTTACACTGCTGTATGTTGCCCATGGGAACTTTGACACCGTCAACCACTCCATCCTCCTACACCGCCTCCTCCCTCAATCTCCAAGGACCTGCCCTCGCCTGGTTCGACTCCTACCTTTCTCATCGACTCCACTTTGTCACCACCAATGACTTATCTTCCAGCCGCTACACTGTCAACTGTGGCATCCCCAGGGCTCTGTCCTTGGCCCCCTACTTTTTAGCATCTACATGCTTCCCCCTTGGTGACACCATTTCATAGACATGGGGTTAACTTCCATATATATGTAGATGACACCCAACTCTATCTGCCTCTACCCTCGACTCCAGGACTATTACTGTCCCGTCAGACTAGCTGTCAAAGACATTAAATCCTGGATGAGGGCTAACTTTCTACATTTGAATGTCAACAAGACAGAGGCTCTCTTGATTATCCCACGCCAGCACCTTCATGCATCCGGTGCTGGCAGCATCAACCTCCATGGTTACTCACTCGACCTCACCAAGCCAGTCAGGAATCTAAGTACTGTAACTTGTTCGATCCTCAACTGTCTTGCCACCCTCACATCCAAGCAATGACTTGCTCTGCCTTCCCTCACCTCCGCAATATTGCCCGACTCTGACATTACCTTACCCCCAAGACCACTGAAACCCTCATTCATGCTTTCATCACATCCCGGCTTGATACTCAAACACCCACCCTGCTTGTCGGCCTTCCCAATTCCTTCCTCCACAGGCTGCAGGTCATCCAGAACTCTGCTGCCTGTGTCCTCTACCACTCCAAGCTTCGTGATCCCATCTGTCCCATTTTTGCCCGACTCCATTGGCTCCCTATCGTCCAGAGGATCCAATTCAAGATCCTGGACCTCACATTCAAAGCTCTCCATGGCCTTGCCCCAACCTACATCTGCGACCTCCTAACCCTATACCAACAACAACAAAATTGCACTTATATAGCACCTTTCACATCGGGAGAACGTCCCAAAGCGCTGCTTTGACGTCCCCAACCCGCCTGCCCGCTCAGCTGACTCCAGCCTGCTCAATATCCCCACCCCACCATCGGTAGATGAGCCTTCAGCCACTCTGCCCCCAACCTCTGGAATTCCATTCCTCCACCTCGCCCCCTCCCTGGCCTCCTTCAAGTCCTTCCTCTTTGACGGTCACGTTGGTCACCCCAAAACTCCAGCTCAGGTCTAAAACAATGACTGTCCAGCGCCTTGGGACGTCCTCCTGATGTAAAAGGCTCTATACAAATGTAATTTTGTTGTTGCAATGAGAAACAAAATGGAATTGCAAACTTTACAGCTTATGTTAAGGACAGGTTCTGCAAGTGCTGTGACTTTAGTACCTGTCGTCACAAGTTTATACTGTAGTTTAAGTAAGATGACATCTCTGTGGCAGGATGAGCACGAAAGATATGGAGCTCTAATCATTTCTGCCCACGTTTGCACAGGTCATGGGTTGAGATGAGAACAGATAAACACTTTGTGGTATCAATGGAGGGCTAGTTTTAAAAATCCTTTTTTTGGGGTATAGTGTGATTCAAGGGAAACGTGGACAAATCTTGGGGCCAAGTATTTGAAGCATTGTACATTGGCCTTTTATGAGTCTGAAAAACTATATTGGGCTAAATGTAAACTTTAATGGTTAGAGTCATGTTATACAAGTGCTCTGGTACTCAATAGAGTAAAGGAAGGAGATACAGCACACACTGCTTTCAATATGGTACAGTACTTCAATAAGTCTCAATCTAGCACCTACGATGGAACTACACTATTTATTGATGATATGTACGCTCAGTGGAGATGATATTTGTCGCCATTTCCCCTGCCCCACCATTAGCAGGCCAGCCACTCTGCCTCTAACCTCTGGAAATCCAACCTGCAATCCCTCTGCCTCGCCCCTTAATTACACTTCTACAAGTCCCCCCTCAAGACCCTCCTTTGACAGTCCCATTGGTCACCCCAAATCCCCTCCACCCTGCCCAATCCTGATCCCAGCTCAGGTCTGAAACATTGACTGTCCAGCGCCTTTGGAAATCCTCCTGACATGAAAGGCTGTATACAATTGTAATTTTGTTGTGGAGCCCTGTAGCTCAGTAGTTAGAGCAAGAGATTCAATTCGAAGGCATGGTGAAACCTTGGGAAGGTTTTCCTTACTCCAATACACCTGTTAATAATCCCTCAAGAAAAAACAATAATAAATTGGCCACTAATAAATTGGTCACACACTTCATTCTTTGCGCCAACCCCCCACTTACCTACCCCACCATCAGTGGACGTGCTTTCAGCCAACAATAATAAAGTGGTCAATCCACAATTGCACACTGTTGTGTGCAATTTGGCTGCCGCGTTTCACCCACAAATATACATTCAATTCACTTTACAGTATATTCTGTGAAGCGTTTCGAGACATCTAGAAGACATGAAAAGCGCTATATCAAATGAAAGGATTATTATTATTATATCCACATCTGTTTTCAAAATAATTAGATAAATCCCTAAAAACGAATTAACTAAGGGATGGGTAGAGGAAAAGGCAGGTAAATGAGGCTTTCTCTTTAAAAGAGCCATCACAGACGTGATGGGTCAAATGGCGCACACTCTGCGCTGTAAATTTCCATTGTTCTGTTGATGTAGCATGATTTGCAGCAGGTGGCAAATGGAGGATAAATAACATTTCAACAAGCTCTTGAGGAAGCGAAATCATTGGACTAAAGACTAGCTGAGCGTTCTCCCAACTTCAGACTTCACCTCTCCCAACTCCGAACACTGAGCTCTGATGTGAACCCTCGACAGTCCTGGGACGTCATTCTGACATGTTGTTGGAATCGAGACATTCCGATCTCATGCAAGAATCAGAACTGATACTGTGACGTGTCTGAGTTGACCAACGGGGCTGGTTGTGGTAGAGAGCCAGTATTGTAGCATTCCATAGCTGTTGATGGTGTAACCACCTCTGTGGCTGTTTAATGAACTGTAACACTTCATTCTTTGCACCAACCCCCCACCTACCTACCCCACCATCAGTGGACGTGCTTTCAGCCAAACAGCCTCCATTCTGTGGACCCCTCTCCAATAGTCCCTCTGACTGACCTCATTTAAAGTCTGCTTCAAGATCGTCTTACCCTTTGACCATGCAATTAGCTGCCAGATTTCTCCCACAAAATACAATCAATTCACTTTACAATATATCATATGAAGCGCTTTGGGATATCCCAACAATGTGAAACGAGCTGCATCAAATGCAAGGAATATTATTATTGCAGTATTATTATCTTGACTCCCACCGCCAACCCAACCAGCAGTGTCAAGCCTTTGCGAGACGTCCTCCTGGTGTGAATGGTGCTATATATCAATGATCAATTCATAAGCAGTTGACAGTTAATATAGACTTGCTATAGATTAACATTCCCTTGATGAAACGGGACACCAAATATTTGGTTTGCTTGGCAGCTTTGGTTGGCTGTTTTTTTCCAAAGAGCAAGTGAAGGACTTCTGACAATAAACATGTAACTTGATCCATCTCGGTGAGCCTTGAAACTCTGAAAAACCTGAGTCAAGTTTTCAGGTTTTTCAACAATTTGAGGGCAAACAAAGGCGTCGAAACGTAAACAGGGAAACAGACTGCGGGTGAAATTTGCATCTCGTGCAGTGAAACCAGAAGAAAAATAATGTTTGTATTTGTCGAGTTAACACAAGGAACTTTTTTTCTTGGTCAACAGGGTGTCTGACCTGTACGGAAACTTCTCGCCATGCTTAAGAGTATCCGAGCCGAGAATTCAACTAGTTCCATCTACACATGGAAATCCCAGAAAGACAGTTCGTTGGAATGGAATGTGCACTCTCTCTCTCTCTCTCCTGAGGGACATATCCTCCTTATCTATTTCCTGAATATCAGATGCGGGTTGAAAGCGCCATGACTTGACAGAGCCCTTTCGTCCGAAAGGCCTTTATCGTTCAAGTTATCATTCTCAGATTACATTCTCTCTTCCCCATTCAGACTGCTCTATTGTTCTTAAATAGATCCGAGATTATAGTACTCATTTCAAGCCTGGCAGAGCATTACAGCTTATACAGTCAATCTACTTCATATTATATACTCTGAAGCGCTTTGAGATGTCTCAACGACATGATGAGGCACCATATCAAATTCAGGGATTTATTATGATTGAAGTCCTGTAGCTCAGTGGTTAGAGCACTCACCTCGCAAGCCCTGGGCTCAATTCCCAGCAGGGCAAAATGTTAGGCAAGTTTCCTTACTCCACACACCTCTGTTTACCTAGCAATGAGTAGGAACCTGGTTGTTAGTCGATTGGCGGATTGCTTTACTGTTTGTAATAATTCCTTAAAACAAAATAATAATAACATATTGGTCACTTCAATCCATGATTCTTTGTGGGAAAATGCTGTGCGCCATCGGTTTCCACGTTTCACCCACAATATATAGTCACTTCACTCTACAGGATATTCTGTGAAGGGCTCTCGAAGACGTGATAAAGCGCGACATCAAATGCCAGGATTATTATTGTGATCTGGTTGTTAAATGGCTGACAACGGGTTGTTCATAAATAGTGATACGTGTGATGGAAACACACGGCACTTTAATGCAAAGATGCGCTGCGAAAACAAGCCAGTATACAAACACTGAGTATACAAACACTGACGATGAAAACTAAATAGAAACTGCGGATTGCAGCTTGAAACAGCTGATCAAAAGATGATCTGCTGGATTAGTCACTAGCGAGAGAGAGGGAGAAGTGTACACTTCCCCATTCTCTTCTGATTTTAAGAACAAACAGCAGAATATAGTGAGCATTGTTGGTGATGTTTTGCTTTTCTAAAAACATTTTAGGCACGTCACCGTATTAATTTTGACGGGAATCGATCGTGTTGCGATAGTGTTGGGTGTCGGGCTTCACGACCGCATCGAAATCACACGAAAGTTCACAACATGCCCTCCCAACTCTCTCCCGCCCCTCCAAACTCTCTCCCTCCCCTCCACCCTATCCTGTCCCTCTCCCTTGTTCTATTTCGGCACCAAACAACAACAAACGACATTTGTATAGCGTTAGGAGGACGTCCCGAGACAGTGGACAGTCAGGGATCCACGCCTGAGCTGGTGGTTGACATCAAGAGAGCGAGCAGGGATAGTTGGGGGTGGTGGGGGGGGGTGATCGAAGACACAGGTGAAGAGGTGGATCTTGAGACGGGTCTTGATGGAGGCGAGGGCAGGCGAGGAGAAGGGCTGCCGATGGAGACCCAAAGTGTGGGTGCAAAGAGGCTGAAGGCCTGACGGCCAATGGTGGAACGGGCAAGGATGTGTGGCGGGGTGTCCACCGAGTTCCACCCCCTGCCCCACCCCCTGATCCGAGGTGAAAATGATGGCGCTCACTCACACTGATGCTCTTTTCTAGGGCTCCTCTCTCTGTCTCTCTCTGGTAATGGCTAAGCAGTTTGCTTGCTATGCTGTGCTTGTCTTCCAGCACATAGCACGCTCAAGTTTCAGTCGTGTGTGTGTGTGTGTGTGTGTTTTCAGTGTTTTTCTCTCTCCTCTAGTTCGCTCAAAGAGCTTTGCGTTTGCTCCTCGCAGTGTGTTTAGCAAGTATCTGTTTGACTAACAAACCACAAACCCACCTGGCCTCACTCTGCTACTCCTGCCCTGCCTGTTTCAGTTTCACACGTTAGTTTCTCTCTCTCTCTCTGTGTGTCAGGCCTGTGTCTTTTTGGTTCAGTTTTATCTGTGGATTGTCTCTCTGACCAGTGAGCAATGTCTCTGCTTTCTCCCCTTTGTTTGACTCATCAATTGCTTGACCATGGATTTTGCCCGTAAAGTACAGTCAATCCACTTTACAGTATATCTAGCGGTTGAGGCGCTGCAGCGTAGCAAATGCAAGGATTGTTATATGTCTCTTTCGCTTATTCTCAGTTTCCTACTTTAGTCCCTCAGTGTTCGAGAAACTCACTCTCTCTGCCTCTCTCACACCTTCTTTATTCAGCCTGAAATCCGAGAGACACACACACACACACACACGCACACTTTCTCTCTCTAGCTCCTTTAGAGCAAGCTCGTCTGCACTTCGCTACAGAGTGATATTGCAACAAAGCGAACCGTTCAACCCAACTAGTCTGTGAAGCCGTTTATTCTCCACATAAACAACAACAACTTACACTTATAAAGCGCCTTTCACGTCGGGAGGACGTCCCAAGGCGCTGCACAGGAGGCGTGTGACCCGAGCTGGGAGGGGAGTGTACGGGAAGGGGTGAGACAAGTAGGGGAGGTCGAAAAATTCGGGGTGGAACAAAAGGCACGGTCGAAGAGGAAAGTATAGTTTCCTCCTAGGTGCAGTACATTTCTTGGCTGCCTCTTGTTTGTCTTGTCTGGTCACATCGCTCTCTCTGGGCCCCTGCGATGTGCTTTTACCTCCCAAGGTTTTATCAACTGCTTTTATAATTGATGGGAGTGAACTCGTCTGTTTCAAATTTTCGACCTCGGTTTGCAGTCGTTTGAACGGGGTGAGCTAAATTGCTTCACGAAGTCGATTCGCTTTACTGCGCTTTTGAGATGCCCTCAACGGTGCGCGGAGGCGCTACTCTCAAATGCAAAACCTCGGGCAGGTTTCCTTACTCCACACGCCTGGCAATAATCCCTCGGGAAAAACGAATAAATTGGTCACTTCGATCCACGGCTGTTTATGGGGATGCCGCTGCACACAATCGGCCGCCGCGTTTCTCCCACAAATATACAGTCCAATTCACTTTACAGCATAGTCTGTGAAGCGCTTTGAGACGTCCAGAAGACGTGAAAAGCGTCATATCGAATGCGAGGATTATTATTTTTGTCACTATTAGAATTATTATCGGATCCTCTACCCTCCCAATGCAATCGCTGAGTGAACGCAGGCTTTTCATCATCTTTTCAAATCAGTGTCGTGACAGAGCGAGATAAAGCTGTCGCTTCGACTGATTAGCTACCGTGGCAGAGGCTGCGTGGGCTGAATGGCCTCCTCTTGGCTCCTGTTTTAATGACGTCCCTAAACCAGGTGCGGAGTTGTGGATGCGATGATCTGGATGTTTGATGGCTTGTCTCTGGAGTGTTTGCGAGCAACTTGTTTGTGTAACACGAGCCTCGCTGCCTGATCAGCTGAATATAATTGGATGAAACACACTCTCTCAGGTGTAGTTAACGATGAGACAGTTAATTGGGGCTGCGTTCGGTCACCAACCTTGGGGCTGCAACAACAACAGCGACAAAGTGACATTTGTATAGCGCCTTTCATGTCATTGCAACCCTTGCATTTCATACAGCGCCTTGTAAAGTCGTTCTGAGGCACTTTGCAGGATTTGGCTGTAAAGTGGAGCCGGTGTGTATTTTATCTTGTGGGCGAGCTTGCGCAGAGCGACGTCCCCTCAACTAACCCTTGAGATGAATAACCAAATTGATCTGAATCCGACAGAGGCTAAGTTCGCACAGCAAAGTCTCAAAGGAGACTGTGTTACAGATTTCCCTGAGGTCATTGCTGCGTCTGGGATTATAAACTGGGGGATTGATTGGAAGACTGCTTCCGCCCCCCCCCCCCCACCCCCACCCCACACAAAATCAAATCAAATACCCGCCCACCACCACAAAGCGGCAGCAAACCTGTTGCAAACGAGTCAAATGGCACTTTAATTTAAAAACCATAAGAGTAATTTATCTGTGTTTTTGGACAGTGGGGAGTGCTACCCCATTATGGTTTGCAGAAGCATTGGAAACTTCCCATTATGTTAATATTCAGCGCTTTGAGATGCTATCCTGCGTGACGGGCTCTATATTAGAAGCAAGTTATTGTGGAACTCTGCTTCGTGATAATAATCATAATCCTTGCATTTGATATAGCGCTTCTCACATCTTATTGACGTCTCAAAGCGCTTCACAGAATACGTACTGTAAAAGTGAATTGACTGTATATTTGTGGGTAAAACGCGGCAGCCAATTGTAATGGTCTCATTGCCTCGCCTGGATTTTCAGGATGTTGCTGTGTGATAACTGATCTCAGCATTGGGCCCTTGACAAATAGTCACTACACTTCACGGCAAAATCCAGTGAAGTGTTTTGGGATAAGGCGTTACCATCAAATGCAAAGATTATTATTACTCCGAGGCTTTTCTCTGCCCTTGTCTTCAGTGGAAACGCACAGACTTTTCCTTGCTGTAGGTTGCGTAAGGAGACACAAGATGGAGCTGGCATTACACTGTAGAGTTGGCTTGCTGAATGAGTCTCTCACACTCAACCACCCAGAGCAGCACAGGGATCTGTCTTCGGCTTTTGTGCTTGGCTGATGTTTGACGATGACATTTTCTCCTCGGTCCCTTGTCGCGCGTGCTGACATCTTTAATAAGGCCAACTTGTCCCAGGGACATTGAGGCAGAAGGCGAGGTGTGTGTGTGCGTTTGTGCATGTGCGTGTGTAGGTGGGGGGGGGTGGGGGGGGGGGGCGGGCGGGCGCAGAACAGGGAGGTGAAAAGATGATACAATACAATACAAAATTGCATTTGTAAAGCACATTGTGAGGACATCCCAAGGCCCTGAACAGTCAGGGATTAGGGTTTAGGACCTGCGTGGGGTGGTGGGGTGGGGGGGGTGGGGGTGGTGGTTAGGTTCAGGGAGGGCAGAAAAGGTGGCCGAAGGCACGGTCGAAGAGCAGGGTCTTGAGATGTGCCTTGAAGGAGGCAAGGGAGGGGGTGAGACGAAAGCATTGTGGGTTTGAGTTCCAAGAGGGTGGGTGCAGAGGCTGAAGGCCTGACTACCGATGGTGGGGGGAGTGGGTGGGGGTTCGGGTGGGGACACGGAGCAGATAGGAGCTGCTGAGCGGACGGAGTGGACAGATTGATGAGGGGTTAGTAGAGGTAGGAGGGGGCAAAGCCATGGAGAGCCTTGAAGGTGTGGACAAGAATTTTGCCCTTGATCGTCTGAGGGATGGGGAGCCAGTGGAGGTGGTTGAGGATGAATGTGATGGGGTACGGAGCCTGGTACAGGAGAGGGCACAAGCTGCAGACTTCTGGATGTTCTGCAGCTTGCAGGGGGAAGAGTTGGGGAGGCCAACAAGCTGACCATTGGCATAGTCAAGCCTACATGTAATCAAGGCATGTATGAGGATTTTCAGCGTGAGAGGTGAGGCAGTGGCAGGGTTGGGTCATGTTGTGAAGGTGGAGGAAGGCAGAGCGGGTCATGGCACAGATGTGGGGGGGAGAAAGAACACTTGAGGATCAAATAAGATGCCTAGATTCCTCACGGACTTGGTGAGATGGCATGTGAGTTACTGAGTAGTGATAGTAATAAACGAATCGGTGAGACGTCTCAAAGCGCTTCACAGAATAAACTGTACAAAGCATGTTCACTGTGTATTTTATGGGCGAAACAAGGCAGCCAATTGTGCGCAAAACAGTCATGGGTTAAGTGACCAAAATCATTATTGTTATTTTTTGTAGGAATTATTACCCCCAGCAAAACGATTCTCCCATCGCCTAACAACTGGGTCGCGCCTTACCACTAGGTAAACAGAGGAGTGCGGAGCGAGGAAATCTGCCTAAGGTTTTGCCTTGCTGGGAATCGAACCCCGGTCGCTCTGGCTTGTGACGCGAGTGCTCTGGCCGACAACGCAACAGATATTCACGATTACCATCTCCTGATTATTGTCATGTGTTGCCCCGTGCGAGTTTTCACCCTCTCAACTCTGTTCTCGTCGGCCCAAATAGGAGTCTGACTGACGGGCTCGAGGCTGGCTGCTGCAATGACAACACTCAGTCCCGTCGCCCCCCTTCACCGGCTAATGAACGGTCTCCCAACAGGTCCAGCCTGTATAGAAGAAATGCTGTCACTCACCCGCCTAAAATGTCCTGCCAAGTGTTTTGTATTGATTTGTTTGGCAGCATATGGCGTTAATGAAATGAGAAGTCTGTTGCAATTCATGTCCCTTGTGTGTGTGTTTGTGTGTGAGTGAGTGACTGTGGTTGTGTGTGTGTGAGTGACTATGTTTTTGTGTGTGTGAGTGACTGTGTTTGTGTGTGTGTGAGTGACTATGTTTGTGTGTGTGTGAGTGACTATGTTTGTGTGTGTGAGTGACTATGTTTGTGTGTGTGAGTGACTGTGTTTCTGTGTGCGTTTGTGAGTGAGTGACCATGTTTTTGTGTGTGTGTGTGTGTGTGAGAGAGAGAGAGACCCTGCGCCTGTGATTGTGTGTGTGAGAGACACAGTCTGCGAGTGTGATTTTTAACGACGCGCTGAGGCACTGTGCCAATGTAGAGGATTATGTATCATAAAAAGGGGGGGCGGGAAAAGGAGCCCGCGAGGTAGCGAAACGGGATTGAGCGGAGGATTTACGATAAAACCTCGTGTGTGTGTGTGTGTGTGTGTTTTTTTTTCTCTGACAGCGACCCAGAGAAGCCCCTGGATATAAAACGCCTCGCTCGGACAAGCAAGCGCAGCACGATTTTTCCGAAAGAGCGGTTCCTATAGCAACCTAGGTGTGAGGCAGCCCGAGCTCAGCATCCAGTAACAGTGTCGGGCGTTTGAAACTGCGGGGAGCAGTGCATTCACTCTGCCTGGATTGTTGTGACTTTGGCACGTTACGGTGCCGTTAGGACCCCGGAGAGAGAGACAGAAAAATGAATCATGTTCAATAGATTTTGTAAGTGGGAATGAACCCTCAAGTCAGGTTGCAAAGCCGGGAGGAGTTGTGTGTGGGGGGGGGGGGGGGGGGGGGGGGAGGCTGTTAGGATTCATTAAACGTACGTTTAGGAAAACAATTAAGACAAGTGTCCACACACCACCGCCATCCTTCGTTAAGCTGAGAATGTGCGCGGGGCGATGCCGTGTGCAACTGGCTGCTGCGTTTCTCCCACAAGCAGTCAATCCGCTTGACAGTAGTTGATAATAATCATTGCATTTGATATACGACAACAAAATGACCTTTGTAGAGCGCCTTTCACGTCGGGAGGACGACCCAACTGCCCCCTCCACAAACAGTCGAAGGGTGTTTGTGATGGGAAATGTTATGCGTGCGTTTCGCATCAGCCACAATTCCTCTGATGGCGGGCCCAAAAATGTTCAAGGTTCGAAATGAATGAATGTGCACAGTGAAGAGGACGAAACAATCCACGGAAAAGGCAACAAGGCAAATGCACAAATCTAACACACTCTCACGTCAAGGTGAGTTTCCAGGAGTGCGACGGACAGCCCGCGTGGTGAGCTGCTGCGTGGAAATTATTACCGTAATTAACAACAGCAACAAGAAAATTACACTCGTCGAGCGCCTTTCACGTTGGGAGGACGTCCCAAGGCGCTGAACAGAAAGTAATGAATTGCAAAACCGATGCAAAGGAATCGATTGCGCAAAAAGGCACACAGGCTTACAATTAATAACAAAGTAACTTAAAAGTTGGTTGAATCGTTTTTGTGCTGCCGAGGTTTTGTCCTCCTGCTGCAATAAGAGCATCGCAGAGAGAGCGGGAGAGAGTGCGTGAGAGTGCGAAGAGAGAGAGAGAGTGAGGGAGAGAACGGAGAGAGAGAGAGAGACGGAGGAATGTTTGGCTCAGGTCAGTGGAGATGAGGGTCCCAGCCACAAGCCGTGTGTGTCCTGGTGACTGGGTAACGACCCCCGTGGTGGTTTATTAAACGAGCACTTTACACTGGATCCTGTGAAGGCGCTTTGAGACGTCTCAGATCCGTGATAAGGCGCGATGTCAAATGCCAGGATTATTATTGCAACCACAGCAACAACTTGCATTTGTATAGCCCCCTCCTGGCCGGGGAGTATCTCAGAGCCCGAGGGGAAGGGCTTGAGGGAGGCCGTTCCAGAGTTTCAGGGTGTAGTGGCTGAAAGCACGGCCGCCGATGTGGGAGCGGAGAATTCGGGAGACGAGGAGGAGACCGGACCCAGTAGAGTGGAGGTAACGGGTATTGCTGTGAGGAGAGAGGAGGTCAGAGAGGTGGAGGGATTTACACACTAGAGTGAGGATGTTGAAGTTGATCTGCTCTGTGACGGAGCCAGTGAGGTCTGGCGAGGACTGGGGTAATCGGGGAGCGGAGTTCGAAGCGGGTGAGGATGCGGGTGGCGGAGTTTTGTATGAGCTGAATTTTTTGGATGGGTGGAGGAGGGGAGACCGGCGAGGAGGGCATTGGAGTAGTTCAGCCGAGAGGTGATAAAGGCATTATTATTAGTATTAGATGGAGATGCCTCCCCTAGCCTCTGTGCGATGTTGATGATGTGTCTCTGACGTGTGATGGATTCTGACCTCAGGTTTCCGTGTCTCCGGAGCTCCCCTGGTCCTCTCGGCCGTATTGAGCAGTTACCTCCTGTACCGGCTGCTCACTGGACGGAGGTTCAGGGAGGGCAAAGTGAACGTAGGAATTCACAAGAATCTGGCCAAGGTGGTGGACATGGTGGACATCGAGGACATGGGCCACAAGACCGTCTTCTGCAGATGCTGGAGATCCGACAAGGTTCGGCTTCCTTCGTCTGTTTCCAAAAGCTGAATTAACACTGTGTCGGTGACAGTGGGCGTAACTCTCGCTGAGCTCCTGATTTGTTAGTCGATTGGCAGAACTTTCTCCTGGGGTAATAATTCCTCCCCAAAAAGATTTCCACGCTTCCCAGCTGCATACTGTATACGGAAATCCCAGAGTAGATTAGAACACAATAGAATATACGTACAGCACAGAGACGGGCCATTCATTCGGCCCAACTGGTCTACGCCGGTGTTTATTTTCCACATGAGCCTCCCCCTGCCCTTCCTAACTAACAACAACAACAACAATATCATCACACTTGTATAGTGCCTTTCACGTCAGGGGGATTTCCCAAGGCGCTGGACAGTCACTGCTACAAGCAGAACCTTCTATTCCTTTCTCCCGCATGTACCTATCGAGTCTCCCCTTAAATACATCTACGCTATTTGCCTCAAGGATTATTATATATTATTACATTTATTATTAACTCCTTGTGGTAGCAAGTTCCACATGGTGGGGATATGGGGATAGGGCAGGTAATTAGAGTTAGGTCAGAAGATCAGCCATGATCTTATCGAATGGCGGGGCAGGCTCGAGGGGCTGAATGGCCTACTCCTGCTCCTAATTCTTATTTTCTTATATCCATGACTCTCTGAGCAAAGGAATTTCTTCTAACTTCTCTATTTTATCTATTTGGGGATTATTTTATATTGATGGCCCCTAGTTTGGGTCTCTTCCCCCCCCCCCATCCCCCCTACCCCCACCCACAGTGGAAACATCTTCCCTTTATCTACCCGAGCAAAACCTTTCATCATTTTAAAGCCCTCCTCTATCAGGTCACCCCTTACACTCCTACTTTCAAGAGAAAAGAGTCTCCTAGCTTGTTCAGCCTTTCCTGATAGGTGTAACCTCTCAGTTCTGGGATCATCCTTGTGATGATTGGAATGGCATGCGTGCGCTCTCTCTCCCCGGAGGGACACATCTTGATGATCTCATTCCAGAAAGTATTAGGCGCAGGTTGGCAAGAGCCAAGGCTTGGGATGAGGGTGAGTGGGGGGTGGGGGGGCGGGGGTGTGCGGAGGGTGGGGAGCCCATTGTATGGTTTCGCGTAACTGCTGGAATCTAACCAGCTCACAATCACATAGATTGCCGTTGATAGCAGCGTCTGGCAAGCCTTCACGCTGTTTGTTCACCACCCTACCTGTTAGGGCTTTGGCTGCAGGGTTAACAGGAGTTGCTCAAATGTTTTATTGTTCTTCGGAGCCTATTGTTTACTCAGTGAATGTGTGTGTTGCAGTTTCCGTACTGTGATGGGTCCCACAGTCGACACAACGCCGTGAGCGGAGACAATGTGGGCCCTTTGATCATAACCAAAACCTAAAGGTAATCTGCGTTGGTATGGTTCCTCTGGCCCAACGAGACACCCAGATACAGTAATAGAAATCTTTCTGAGAGAATACAGCAGAGACTCTTTCGGTTTCCCCGCCCAGCCCCCACCACCGACAGCCCACCCCTTTGGTTCGTTTATTGTCAGTGTTAATATTTATTGTTATGTTATTACAGTTTGTGGGACACGGTTGTGTGTGTTTCGCCTCCAAGGTTTACGGTCAATAATAATTTGGTGACTCAACTCACGCCGTGTGCCATTGGCAGCCCGCGTTTCGTCCGCAAAACACAAAAGTCAATCCGCTTTGCAGTGCGTCTTGTGAAGCGCTTCGACGTGGTAATAATAATCCTAAAATCCTTGCATTTTGATGTAGCGCTTTTCACATCTTAACGATGTCTCAAAGCGCCTCACTGAATATACCATAAAGTGAATTGACTGTGAATATTTTGTGGGCGAAACGCGGCAGCCAATGGCGCACAGCGGCGTCCCACAAACAACGGTGGATTGAAGTGACCAATTCTTTTTTGAGGGATTATTATCAGGCATGTGGGCTAAGGAAACTTACGCAAGGTTTCTCTTTGTAACGTTAGCTGCTAGTTTATTGACTCCAATGCCAAGTGTTATTGGGGGAGGTGGGTGGTGGGGATTGAGGGGATGGCCAATATTGAGTGCGTCAATATTCATTAATGATTTATTTAAATTGAATGTAACACAATGTGATAGTTTTGCCCATTTATCTTTCAGCCCTTTGCCAGTCGCTTTGAACATTGTTGAACGCCCTGAAGGTGGAAGCCTCAGTGTGGGCTGTGTGTGTTGCGGGGTGGGCCCTCGTTCTACGCTAACCGTTTATTGAAAGAGGACGGATTCCTTTCACCTTACACTTTTCCAATTCCCAGTTCCACTTGTTCATCGACTCTCCAGGCTAAAGGAGTAACTTTAGCGCATTGAACGAAATGTCACTCTCGGGCTAATAACTTCCTTGCTTCTGTTTGTTGTCACACTGAAGAAAAAAAATAAATATTAAACAGGTTGTTTATCCACAGCCTTCTGACGTTATGTTTTTATTATTGTTTGACAGCTTGATAAATTTGGAAAATAAGTTTGATGTTTAATAAACTAATAATTCCCGCAATCGCTGTTTAGTGCTGTGACTGTGTGTTTTGTGGGTGAACCCGGCAGTCAGTTTGCCGAGCTGGGGTCGGGATCGGGGAGGGTGGAGGGAAGGTGGGTGACCATGGACTCAAAGAGGAGAGTCTTAAAGTGGGACTTGAAGGAGGCTCGGGAGGGAGCAAAGCGAAGGGACTGCGGGATGGTATTCCAAAGGTTGGAGCTGAAGGCTCGCCCGCCGATGGTGGGATGGGTGGGTCGCGGGACACAGATCAGGCCGGAGCCCGCTGAGCGGAGGAAGCAGACAAGCTGGTAGGGGGTTAGGAGGTGGTAAAGTTAGTCAGACTAAAATGGGGGAAGATAGGTTCACGGAGCTTGGTGCGCCCTGAAGTGTCTCCCTTGATCCCTCTGCCTTGCCCCCCACCCTGCCCACTTTCAAATCCTGACTAAAGACCTTCCTTTTTGATCGTATCTACAGTCACCCTGATTGTACCTCTGCCCTCCCTCTCCCCCTGGCTCATTGTCAGACTCCGCCACTGTCAACCATTCTGGGATGCTACCCCGCGTGAAGGTCGCTATATAAATGCAACGTAGGTTTCGCTGTTCGGAAGAGGCCGTACGGCCCCGAGGGCCACGATGGCGGGTCTCCAGAGATGGGGATGAGATGTGAGAGCAGCCATTCTGCCTGTTTCCAAACCACCTCGGTCTACCAACCCTCCAGGAAGGAGGTGGATCTTCTGGCTCTTGCAGTCGACCCGAGGGCAGCGCTGACCGGCCCAGGCCCTGACGGGGAGCGCACATTTTCATCGCCAGCCAGGCCACCGCTGGCGACACTGCGTTGGGTTCAACCAGAACGGGGGTTTATTACTCGACACTTACTGGGAGCTGTGGCAGTGCTGATAGCTGATTACAAAGCTTTTACAACACACCACCAAGCGAGTGTGGGTTTCAATGTAACGTACATTAACTAATTACTGTTTTCAATTTCTAATTTGATTATCAGAATTATATTAAATCCAGCAGCATCGCGATAGGGCTAATGTGATTTATCTCACGGCCTATCTCATTACACAGCAATGTGATCTAGAGACAGAAACGATGTACGCTAATCATTGCTTTTCTAATCCCTTTGTCTTTGTTCACACTTGGATCACACGACGTATAATGGATTGGGGGAAAAGTTATTTCCGTACTGCTGGGGACGCTGAGTAAATTGGCTTTCACAAAAGACAAAATATTAATGGAATCTGGGGGAGAGGATCAGGGAATCATCGCACTCAGCTCCTGTTAACCCAACGCCCCAATGGATAGGACTCTCCGAGCTGAAAAAGCAGCGGGAAAGCCTGCCAGACAGCAATATAAATGGCAAACTCGGCAGTTTTGGTAAATTAGACTCCAGCAGTTTCTCCCCGAAACTTTTTTGTCTTTTCAACCAGGATGCCTTGTTAACCCTGCAGCCAAAGCCCTAACAGGTAGGGTCGGTCCTCGCTGAACAAAACAGATGGAAGGCTTGCCAGACAATGCTATTAACGGCACACTATGTGGTTTTTTTTTTTACGTTGGTTAGTTTACAGCCGTTACGCCAACCCACACACTGGGCTCCCCTCCCAACCTTTGGCTCTTGCCAACCAGGGCCGGATGCTTTCCGGAATTAGGTAAGCAGGGGAGAGAGAGAGAGAGAGAGAGCGCGCGCGTTCCACTCCAACAATCTACCTCTGGGATTTCAATGTGTAGGTGGGAATGCGTGGAATTCTCAGTTTGGGTTGGATGCTCTTCAGTTGATAGATTTCTCTACGTGTGTGAGCTGAACACACACACACACACACACACACACAAAGATCTGAGTAACTGCTGCTTTTGTTTTACAAATTGCGAAGATCGCTTTTGAAACCATTTGTGACACTTAGCAGGGAAATCGTGACGGGTGACTCAGATCATTTTGTGTCAAATGATGCGAATGATGAACATTGTGTGAAGTATCCGGCTGGATTGGGTTTTGTTGCCTCCGCGTCAAACGTGACGCTGAGGGGCGCTGTGTGGGCAGAGGTGCCAAGCTCCGGGTCTGATAATCAAACCCACATCCGGGTGAACGTAAAATGAAACAGTAAAGAGACGGCCGTTTCCCAGTATCCCACAAACAGTCGCTCTGTGAGTGGCCACGTTATTAATTATTTACTTTTTGCAAAGGTTATTTTATTACCCACGGAAAGCGATCCGTCATTCGTCCGACAGCCGGGTTCCCACTGACTGCCCAGTGAAGCAGCGGGATGTGGAGTAACGGAACTTGGGTCTTCTCTTCTCGTCCCACCAGGGAGCGCGCTCATCACCGAGCGCGAGTACTGGGGGGGGGGCGGGGGGGGAAACTCTGTACAGACAGCAACGGAACAGCAAAGCCCAGGACAGTCAGCCCGATCTCACGGAGGAACGCAGCCTGGTCACGTGTGCTGTTCTGGGGTAATATTTTCTTTGCTGCGAATTCAATGATCACGGGGGAGTCCGTTTGCCAGAACGCCTTCTCCAGTGATTCATCGCAGCTGCCGGAGATGGAAGAAGTCTAAAGCCCATCTGTCTGGGTTTGGACTTGGGACAAAACACCCTCGCCACCTATTTATTTTATTTTATTATTTTTTTCTTGCACGCCCCAGTTTCTTTCAGAACGCCAGACGTTATGATCTGGTTACTGCAGCTCAAAGCTGCTTGTTAAACATGTTGACGGCTCGAGAGGGAGAGAGAGGGAGAGAGAGAGAGAGAGAGAGAGAGAGAGAGAAAAAAAAAGCACCAGCAAATGGTTCAGATTTACAGTGCGTTGGAGCGATTCGGTCGATGGGAGCCAACTTTCACTCAGTAACGTCAACCAATGGCTTGCTTTTATCGAGCCCCATTCACACGGGGTAGCGAGACAGAGCCGCTTAACTCAAATAAATCACCTCAGTACTGGGTGGAAAAATTGGCATTAATACGGGAAGGAAATTATATAGCACACATAATAATGACACCGAACTCTATCATTCTGCCTCTACCCCAAGCCATGACCTGCTCTGCCTTCCCTCACCTCTGCAATATTGCCCGACTCCGCCACTACCTCACTCCTCAGGCCGCTGAAATCCTCATTCATGCCTTCATCAAATCCAGGCTTGACTACACCAGTATATACAGGTTCATGTATTCTGATTCAAATTGGTGACAAAGAAAGCCACCGGCTATTATACTGAACAAATTGGATATGTTGTTATTTGGAATACCTGTTATAATAATAATAATAATCCCTAGATTTGGTATGGCACCTTATAAGCACCTTGTAGGGAGCACACATTGCTGTGTGTAATTGGCTGCCGCGTTTCACCCACAAAATGTACAGTCAATTCACTTTACAGTATATTCCGTGAAGCGCTTTGAGACGTCTAGCAGACGATAATATGGCGCTATGTCAAACGTAAGGATTACAGTAACGTCTCAAACCGCTTTGTGGGATGGACTGTAAATGGTTGGACTGTACATTTTTACGAGCAAAGTATGAAAGGGCTGATCGAGAAATTCCTCTCTGGCCGTGCACACATAGACTGTTTGAACGCGGACTTCCTGTACTTATTCATACGTTCTCGTTTCATCGCAGAAACAGCCCAAAAGATCACATTGCTCACAGCGCCCACCTGTGGACAACAAATAATATGTCCGCCTGCAGTCTCCCAGACTAACCAGAGGGTGACAACAGTGTGTGGAAGTGTCGGCTGAGGTAGACAATTTTGCTTCATTCTATGGATGGAGAGGTTTAATGATACTAATTACAATGAGAAAGAGACGCACCATCATTTTCCCATACGCAGTTAGGATGAAAGTTAGGGGGTCCTTTACATTGTTAAGAAAAATAACAATGTTCTAAGAATATTGATAATAATCCTTGTATTTGATAGAGCACTTTTCACATCTTATCAATGTCTCAAAGCGCTTCACAGGATATACCGTAAAGTGAATTGACAATATATTTGCGGGTGAAACGGGGCAGTCAATTGCGCACAGCAGCGTTCCCCCAAACAGTCGTGGATTGAAAATGACCCATTTTATTATTGTGATTTTTTGGGGGGATGGATTATTATTAGGCGTGAGGAGTAAGGAAACTTGCCTAAGGTTTCGCCGTGACGTGTCCCAGCCAGGAACTGAACCTGGGTCCTCTGGCTTGTGGGGTGATTGCTCTAACCACTATAATTGTAGAGACAGATAGAGACACACACCGCTCGCTGTGCGATAGTTATTTGAGCAGATCTCCGTACATTAGCACCACTTTACAGTGAAGCACTTTGAGATGTCTAGACAATGTGATGAGGACTGGCATCAGACACAAGGATGATTTTCGATTTTGTAAGTCTCACAGTGCGATCCTCGGGTTTGATTCAGGCAGAGTTCACGGTTCAAAGTTGCTTTGCGGGTGCTTTACTGCCAAGTGTAGTGACTGTGTGTTTTGTAGGTGAACACAGCGACTCCCCTCGCCAACAGCCATGAGGACAGAGACGGGATTACACGGGGAAAAATGAGGAGTGGACGCAGATCACTGTCAATTGGCTGCCGCATTTCGCCCACAGAATACACAGTCACTACACTCTACCGTATATATCCTGTGAAGCGCTTTGAGACATCTCGACGGCAAGTTAAGGCGCCGTATCACATGCAAAGATTGTTAATGAACATCAATATTACAGGGGTTGTGTGAAGACGGTCTCACTTTATTTAAACAAAGTAACTTTCTAAAAATTGATATCTCGTGTTACAAAAGTACTAAACTCTCACTTGGATCCACGGTTCGGTGGAAGCTGTCCTGAAACACCAGGAAAAATATCCTATTTTACATTATCCTCAGAGCACACCTTGTCGGAGCAGTTGTGGAAACTCTGCTCTCTCTCTCTCTCCCTTCCTCTCCCTCCCTACCCCCCACCATCTCTCTCTCGGCTCTTGGTTGGAATCCAAGCAGCTCGACCATCGATCCTGATTCCATTTAAACCTAATTCTACAGAGACCGAGAGAGAGAGAGAGAGAGTCACACACACACACACACACAGAGTGCATCATTCACACAGACAGTCAACGCTGTAATCTGAGGCGCTGCTTGAACCTCCTGATTTCACTGACTCTTAAAGCTCTTAATGGACAGTTTTTTTCCCTTGTAACAGCAGGCGAGCACCATTAATGGCGTGAACACTTCAAACACTTTTGTGGAGAAATCAGCCACTGGTGGTAGTTTATACCGTGAGAGACCAGAGAGAGAGAGACAGATACGCCTCAGGGGGAAGAAATTCCATCCAGGATTTATAGATCTATATTCTAGGCGATTTTTGAAACATGCCAGAAATGGGCAAATCTGTCGATTCCTCTTCACCTATCAAAAGGCTTTTTTTTCTCCTTCGTCCTGGCAAAATGGAAGGATTACTCGCAGGGGAAAGGGGAACACTGTTAATATTAAAAGTCAGCGTTTAATACAGTAATAAAAATCCTTGCATTCGACACAGTGACCTATCAAATTATTGAGACTTCTCCAAGCGCTTCACAGATTGCGCTGTCAAGTGGAATTCGCTGTATTTCTTGGATTGAGTGACCAAATTGTTATTATTATTATTCTTTATTTTTGAAGAGATGATAAGCCCCCAGAAAGGCGATCTACCAATCAACTAACAGCCGGGTTCCTGCTTACTGCTGGGGAAACAAAGGCGTATGTTTGGAGTCAGGAAACTTGCCTAAGGTTTCAACCCTGCCCGGGAATCGAACCCGGTTCCTCTGGCTTGCGAGGCTTGTGAGTGCCCAACCCAACACACTACGGGAGCTCCGTGTATTCCAAGATGACCGAAGGAGGAGGAGGAGGAGAGGTGGACAATGGGAACTGCACTGGGAGGCTGAACCAAACACTGGGGCCAGGCATTGTGACGCTAAATGGCTTATTAACTGCAGTATGCAGCGATTCCCACGCTGAAACGCTCAGCCACTAAAGCTGACTTGATGCAAGTTAATTGGTGCCTCTGACATTAGGGGGTGTTTTCTCGCACGCCACAAGCTGGAAGAAAAGAAACAAAACGAGGAGTTTTAAGAAATCAAGAAAGAAATAAAGAAAGGATAGAGTTAAGCGCGATTAACCAACAGCGAAACCGAAGTTGAAACAGGAAAGACGAGAAAAAAAAAACGAGTGTCACGGTCTAGGCTGAGACTTATCAGAGACTTTAAACCAACTGTGGCCTGTTTCCCAGGCGGACATTTAAAGATCCCGCTGTGCTGTATCTCAGCGGTTAGAGCGCTCGCCTTACAAGCGAGAGACTTGTGTTCGAGTCCAGGCAGGTCAGGGCGAAACCTTGGGCAAGTTTCCTTACTCCACACGCACGCCTAATAATAATCCATCCCCCAAAAAACCCACCATAATAAAAATTGGGGGGGTGGTCGTTTGTGGGGACACTGCTGTGCGCAATTGGCTGCCACGTTTTGCCCACAAATGTTCAGTCGATTCACTTTACAGTGAATCTGGTGTATATTCTGGTGCTTTGGGACATCGATAAGATGTGAAAAGCGCTATATCAAATGCAAGGACTATTATTAGTTGAAAACAGAAGCGAGTTCCTCTCTCCAGGTCTATCGGACCTATAAAAACACACAATTATTACACTTTACAATAATTACTGTGATGTTTCGACAAGATAGGCACCATATCAAACTCAAGGTTAATTATTTTATTGTTCCTGGACGGAGTGAAACCTTAGGCAAATTTCATTACTCCACACGCCTCTGTTTACCCAGCAATGAATAGGAACCGATTGTTAGTCGAATGGCAGATCGCTTTGCTTTGCGGTGGTAATAATCCCCTTAAAAAATATGTTGGTCAATGCAATCCACGACCATTTGTGTGAAGCTGTTGTGTGCAATTGGCATTTTGCCTACAACATCCACAGTCAATCAACTTTGCAATATTTTCTGTGAAGCTCTTTGAGGTGTCCCAACACTGTGATAATGTACTATATCAAATGCAAGTACTGTATTATGATTATTATAATTATTAAGGAAGCTGAAGGAAAGGCGTGACAACCTAACAAGCAACTTTAGAGGGGGGATTGACAAAAATTGTGTTTCTGTGAAACATTCTGTGAAACATTGGGGAAGTGGTATAGAGAGGCATGGGGAGGGAGGGCTTAAACATTGCAGTGGGCAAACCAGTTTGCATTGTAGGGCAGCACGGGATCTAAACTGTGTGCGTGTGTGTGTATGCATGTTCAAAGCAGGTGCTCGTGTCAAACTGATACCCTCAGCATTAGTAGGGAAACTGACTGTGGGAGAAGAGTGTAAGACAGTAACTTGAACCCAGCCGCTGTGTTCAATCAATCAATAGTAATAAACCATGCATCTGATCTAGCGCCACATCCTGTCGGCAGGACGTCTCAAAGCGCTTCACGGGATTTACTGTTAAGTGTGGTGACTGTGGGTTTGTAGGCCAAAGGCAGGCTGCACACTTTCAATCGAGGCAGAGATGGAGACCCGTGCCTCCTACTGGGAATGCAAGGTAATTCATTAATCAATAAATAATATGTGGGAAATTAAAATGAAGTGTGTTCTAATTTTTTTTTAGAAAGCACAATCATTGCGCACAGCTTGACTAACTCAAATGACCCGAGGAACCTACTCTGAGAAAAAGAGACACAAAGAGAGAGAACTGATCTCTGTGACGCGTGTGAACTGATCTCGCTTCGAGTGCAGTCAAGGGTAAATAATAATCTGGTTGCTCAATCCCACCATTTGTGGGGGACACTACTGTTTCGCCCACAAAATGTACAGTCAAATCACTTGACAGTATATTCTGTGTACAGCGACGTCCCACAAATGGGTGAAGTGAACAAATCATCGTATTTGGGGATGGAGGGTGGGTGGGGGGGATGGTGTGGGGGGGATTGTTGGCCAGGACATGGTGAAAGAGACACTCCTCTTCTCTTCTCTTCTCTCTCATAGCGTCGTGGAATCTTTAACATCCGTCCAGAGTGAACCCAGAAATAGACGCGATCGCTATGTGTCACGCTCTGCTTGCCTGGAGTCCAGTCTCTGTCTTTAGTCTTTCTACAAATCCTCTCCGCTCCCTGACTGCAGTCATTTCATTCCGTACCAGGGAGCTTTATTGGGTGGAGGAGGGAGGGAGAGGGAGGGAGTGTGGAGGGGAGGGAGGCAGAGAGGAGTGTGTATGTGCGGTATGAGGGAGGGGGCGGAATGAGCTGCTAATTCAAGCCACCGGTGGCTAGCCGGCCAGCCAAGCGTGTGTGAACAGCGTGGAACGAAACCAAATGCACCAGCAGATTACTGACATGCCAGTGCCCGAGCTGTGTGTGAGTCCATACTTGACATTCCAGAACCACAGAGCAGCACTATCCTCGAAGCCCACATCCCCCCACCCCCCCACTCTCCACCCCCCCACCCCCCCACACCCCCCACTGTAAGACTGTAAATTACAGCAGAGATTCCCTCCAGGTCCTGGCAGAATGCTTCTCCTCTTGCGCTGTGCGTTGGTCGGTAGCTTTGAGCACCATTTGAGGTTTGCTATTCAGCTCCGTGAAGCAGTTTCTGGATAAAGAGTAATGAGCTCATTTATATGGACTCCCAAACCACGGCTCCACGCCTGTGACCGCAGAGAGGCTGAGCTGAGCTCTGTGTAAACTCGCCAGAGAGAGAGAGACACACACAGAGAGAGCGCGGCAGAGAGAGAGAGAGAGAGAGAGAGAGAGAGAGGTTGCTTCACTCTGCGCGATAAATAATTGAACCGCTTACGGTAATAACAATAATATTAATAATCCTTGGATGTGCGCCTCTATCGTGGAAATATTTCACAGCCTATTGCGGTAGATATACAGTAATACTCGTAACCTTAATGATAATCCTTGCATTCGATATAGTCAGTTTCACATCTTCTAGACATCTCTCAAAGCATTTCACAAAATATACTGTAAAGTTAATTGACTGTATATTTGTGGACGAAATGCGGCAGCCAATTGTGTGCAACAGTGTCCCACAAACAGTCGCGGTTTTTAAGCGACCAATTTATTTTCTTTTTTGTTGAGCGATTAATAGCGGGCGTGTGGAGTAAGGAAACTTGCCCAAGGTTTCGCCCTGGCCTGCCTGGGATCGAACCCAGGTCTCTCACTTGTAAGGTGCGTGCTCTAACCACTGAGCTGCATAACTCCCACAATTTGCATTTGATGTAACGCCTTATGACGTTGTTGAGATAACAACAAAAGATACAAAGCAAAATACCTTTGGCAAAAGGGTTGCAAAACGAATGTGAATTTGGACCAAAAAATACACAATCGATTCACGTCACAGTGTAACCTGCAAAGTGCTTGGAGGCATCTCATCAATACGACAAGGGACTTTATCGAACGTAAGAATTATTATTATAAACCAGTTAATATTATCAAACTTTGCAGTTCGTCCCCACTACAGTTTGAGGCTCATCGGGACTTTATCCCTATTGAAAGGTGTCCTGTGAAAGGTCAAGATTATTCGGACAACAGTCAGTAAGCAAGCAAATGAGCCACCACCTGCTGTTAAAAATTCATTTGAACTCCCCCCAGCCCCACACTCATCCTGATATAATAGACAGATACATTCATTCCATGGGAACCAGCAGAAAGATATTTTTCTCTGATTATAGTCCGCTAACAGTGAATCAATGATGGGAAGTAGCATTTTGCTTACAAAATCGAAAGTTTTTTTTTATTTGTGAAACCCCAAAAAAAACGCGCGCACCTTTTGCGGAATCTCGCGGATTCCTGTAGTGCGGTGGTTAAAGAGGTCGTCTTGCAAGCGAGAGGACCCGGGTTCGATTCCCGGCAAGTTTCCTTACTCCACACGCCCCTGTTTACCTAGCAGTAAGTGGGAACCCGGTTGTTAGTTGATTGACGGATTGCTTTCAAAAAAACATTAATATTAATAATAATTTGGACACTCAATTCATGACTGTTTGTGAAGGGCACCGCCGAGTGCAATTGGCTGCCACGTTTCGCCCGCAAAATTCACAGTCAATTCACTTTGGAGTGTATTCTAATAATAATAAATAATAATAATCCTTGCATTTGATATTGCGCTTTTCACATCTTATCGACGTCCCAAAGCGCTTCACAGAATATACTGTAAAGTGAATTGACTGTATATATTTGTGGGCGAATCGCGGCAGCCAATCGCGCACAGCAGCGTCCCACACACAGTCGTGGAGTGAAATGACCAATTTTATTATTGTGGTTTTTTTGGACGGATTATTATCAGGCGTGTGGAGTAAGGAAACTTGCCCAAGGTTTCGCCCTGACCTGCCTGGATTCGAACCCAGGTTTCCCCAGCTTGGTCTCCCCAGCTTGCAAGACAAGTGCTCTAACCACTAAGCCACAGGAACTCCACTGTGAAGAGCTTTGAGGCGTCTCAAAGACCCGATAAGGCACTATATTGAGCGCAAGGATTATTATTGTTACCGTTAAATTCGAGACACTCCAAAATGCTGGAGAAAATAAGAGTTAATCTAAGGCCAGGTGGCCAGACACCCGACCCACATCCCCCCCCGACTGATACTGAGCCGGAAACTGTCTGGCAATGAGGTCACCCTGTGGGTGGGTGGAAAACAGGCCAACAATCTGCCCATTTCCAAATCAGCACACACTCACATACAGGCACAAGCACAGCCTGACACACACACACACACATATACACACACACACATACAAGCACAGCCTGACACACACTCACACACACACATATACAGGCACAAGCACAGCCTGACACACACACACATATACACACACACATACAAGCACAGCCTGACACACACTCACACACACTCACATACAGGCACAAGCACAGCCTGACACACACACACACACATATACACACACACACATACAAGCACAGCCTGACACACACACACATATACACACACACACATACAAGCACAGCCTGACACACACTCACACACACACATATACAGGCCAAGCACAGCCTGACACACACACAGAGGCACAAGCACAGCCTGACACACACACACACATATACACACACACATACAAGCACAGCCTGACACACACTCACACACACACATACAGGCACAAGCACAGCCTGACACATACACATACACACACACACACACACAATCATAATCAGACACAGATACACACTCCGGTGGCTGTCTGTTGTATTTTAGTTCTGAAGTTGCTTCTGCGTGATGGTTTGATGCTAGAATTATGAAAGTCGTCCTTTTACAATCCTCGCATTCAGGACAGCGGCTCATCACGTCGAGAGGACGTCGCAAAGCGCTCACAACGTCACTGTCTCGGTTGAGAAATGTTGATGCGGAGGCCTTAAAATCACATTTGATCGCTGTTTGTGAGTTGGACTCTGTGTGTGGGTGGGGTGGGGGCTATGGGGGGGTCCACTGTGTATTTGCCTATATGTGTGTGTGTCTGTGAATGTGTGTGTGTGCGCGCGTGAGACATCCTGAGGCACTAAACAGTCAAGGATTTTGACGGGAGCAGGGTGTTAGGGATCAGTAGGGGGTTGCTCGAGGTCAGGAAGCTTGGGGTAGGAGAGTGACTGAAGGAGCGGTTGAAGAGGAAGGTCTTGAGACGTGCCTTTGAAGGAGGCACGGGATGGAGGCAAGGCAAGGGAGTGGGGGGGGGGGGGGGGGGGGGCAGAATGTAATTGAACGGAACCGAACCCACACGGAGCTGGTTGCAGGGTTTCACAGCTGACCAAGGAAAGCGGAGCCTGTGTGAGTCACACCACCGGTGGCTTTCAGGATCCAGTGCCAATGAAGGGTAGGATTGAAACCCTGCTATAAATAGCCTCAGAGTTTCATTAGTTCAGCTCTGGAGGGTGTGGTGGTTACAACAGCAGTGAAAGAGGAGAGATAAAGTCAAGAGAAACTAGACAAAGACTCTGCACAATCAGCAGCTGGACTGCATGTGAAAAAGGAGAAACAGAATTGATGTGTGTGATAAGGGAGCAAACAGTGAGTAAACAGGATGCATGAAGCAGTGAGTGGACTGTAATTTCAACCCAGCAGAATTGCCCCCCTCGTCTTTCTGATACAGTTCCCTGTTAAAAATCGAGCCCCCCACACCCCCCAAAAAAAAGACACCACGTATATCTAACGTTAAGAAAAACATAACTGTGTGGAATTTTTCCGAGGAAACACTTATTAGGTCAATAATCTGTACACACACAGGGACACTGCCAGGGTCACTTTTACCGGTGGAGTTCCCGAATCGCAGACAGGAAGATCGCCTGCCAAAAGCACTACACAGTCACTACACTTTCCAGTGAAATCCCGCCAAGCACCTTGCGAGGCCCTCCCAACCTATAAAAGATATTAGAACCATAGTGGTCCTTGCATTTGACAGAGCGCCGTATCCCCGTGTGCGAGACGTCGCAAAAGTGCTTCACGGACAAAGTGGAGTGACTGTGTGTTTTTACGGGGGTGGGGGGGGGGGGGGGGCCAGTGACACCGTATAAAACCGTTTGGTTTTTTTTGCACGTGTCGCCGTGCGCGAGCGAAAAGGAAAGCGAGAGGCAAAAGGGAACCAAAAGGAAAAAAAAGAACTCGTCTTCTTCCCCCTCGCCCGATCCTTGTGCTAATTAACTGAAGGGATGGGTTAAGGTACATCGCAAATTGTGCCCTAGAGACGAGAGACACAACGATGATACGTAGTGCAGTCACCGTGGTGCTGTGAAGTCAGAGCCGTGACTATTTTGTATTGGTCACCAGTATAAAAAAAGAGAGGCGTAGAGTAATAAACAAAATCGATCGTTCGTGAGCCAGCAACTTATGAGCTGACACGCTGAGCCACAGAGCGAGAGAGAGAGAGAGAGAGAGAGAGAGACAGGATATGAATTCTAACCCTCCTCCCCCTCCCTCCTTCCCTCCCTCTCTCCCAGAGGATTCCTGATTCCAGCCTGGTTGTGAGATGGCACTCACAAACAGCGCGGTGGAATCAGAGGGCCGGTTTGATTTCTCCTCCACTGCAGAGGACGAGAATTGATTGCGTTTTGCCCGGCAGAGACACGGTGAACTCACAGCGTTCCCGAGCCCCCGTCAGGTTGCCTGTGTGCAATGTGAAGGCGCTTTGAGACGTCTCGACGACGTGAAAAGGCGCCGGGTCAGATGCGGGGATTCTTCTTCTTATTTGTTATTTATATATTATATTTTGTTATTATAGACGGGGTCAGTAGCAATGGTTATCACCGGCGATCCATCCTGTTTTGTCAATTTCGTCCTTTACGCATGGTAAACGTACAGTTACCGTAGTGAAGAGGCCAGACAGAGATTACAGTGGTTCGACAGCATAAAAACTATGGCAGCCAACCAATGTGCAACCCTTAAAAATACAGCAACAAAGACATCTCCACGTAACAGGTTTATCAGCCTCTCCCTTATCTCGGATGCCCAGGCAGGATTGTCAAGTGATTTGGGACGTCCTCACAACATGTACGATGCTATATATATATATATATATATATATATATGTATACAAGTCAGAATCGTAGCTCATATAGTTTCTGGCAGTCAAAGCTCCCGTGTGCCAATAAATTGGCCCCTGCATTTCGCCTACACGACACACAGTCACTACAGTTGGGGGTAAAGTCCAACTTTGAGGCTTGAGCTCATATAGTCTATACTGATGCTGTGGGGGTAGGCGGTGGGTGGGTGCGGGGGGGGTGTGTGTGGTGAGGTGAGGGGTTGTGGAGATTGCGTTGTTGGAGGTGATGTCCTTCAGTTGAGAGGTTAAGCCGAGGTCCTGATGGAGGGATTGAACCCATTGCCTGATGACACAGGGATCAAAGCCCTGGCGGGCGAGCGAGCCAGGCCAGCAGAACTGTACGGTGTAGGACAAGAGCTATTCTGCCCAAATATCCTTCCGATGAGACATTAAAAACTAAGGTTCTGTGTGGATGTTGAGGATCCCGCCTTGCTACAGTATTTCGAAAAGACAAGCAAGTTTCTCTCTCCCAGTGTCCTGGCCAATAATTCCCCCCTAAAAAAACTGGTCACTCACTCCATAACTGTTTGTGGGGACATTGCTGTGCGCAAATTGCCCGCAGCGTTTGGCCCACAAAATGTACCAAGTTACCACATTTTACAGTGTATCCTGTGAAGCCCGTTAAGGGAGAGTCAAGCACAAGGATTTTTGTCACATTTATTGGACCATTAGTTCACTGCGTTACCACAGATGTTGTTTAATAGTGATTTCTTGCTGTATAGCCATTTCACAGAATTAAGAATAGTGGTTAATAATCACTTTGCATTTGATACAGCGCCTTTCACCTTGGGAGAATACCTCAATACACTTTTTTTTGGGGGGGGGGGAAGGATTTCACTGTCACGTGTAGCGATAGTACGTTTTACAGGCAAACGGGGGCTTTGTGAATAACGACTATCCTTGCGTTTGATAGAATACCTCATCATCTCGTTGAGACATCTCAAAGTGCTTCGCAGAATGCGCCGCGTGCAATAGCAATAATGACGATAATAATCCTCGCATTTTTGATGTGGCTCTTCTCGCGCCTTCCGGACGTCTCCAAGCGCTTCACCGGATAGACTGGAAAGCGAATTGATTGCCTATTTGTGGGCGAAACGCGGCAGCCAATTGCGCACAGATGTGCCCCGCAAACAGTCGTGGATTGAAACGACCAATTCACGAAGGGATTACTGTTTTAGGGGTGTGGAGAAAGGAAACTTGCCCACGGTTTCGCTCTGCCTGGAATTGAACCGGGTTCTCTCGCTTGTGAGGCGAGTTCTTTAACCACCGAGCCGCAGGACTCCACTGTATGTACAGAATACGCGGCGGCTAATGATGGAATACATGACCCGTTTCCCCCAAACGAACAAAAAAGAAGTCTGGAAGCGTGTGTGTTTTCACAGAAGGAAGTATTATTTTTGCAACACAGAAGTGATTGGAAAGGAAAAGTTGGGAGAGCGCGCAAGGGCGAGAGAGAGAGAGAGAGAAAGAGAGAGAGAGAGGCTGAACAGGCAGAGGAGAAATCGTGTTATTCAGGCAAAAAACAACAACCGAAGCCAGGGAAAACTTTTTTATTATTAATTGGGAATTCCAGTAGCAAGGCAGAGCAATTCGATGAATCCGAAGCCCCCTCCCTCTCTCCCTAGACACACACACACCAACCCACTCACACTTTCCCCTCTCCCACTGTTAATGTCAATTTGTCCTTTGACCTCAGGGTAGAATAGGGAATTCGGGGAGAAGTGGCTTTTTAAAAAAAAACACACACACACAAGAAAAGGGAGGCAGCCAATGAAACAAATTAACAGCAAAATTGGAAGTCAGTCCAATTTGGGAGCTCATAATGTGGGGGGGGGGGGGGGGGCTGATTAAATCTGTGTTAGAGTGTGACTTTTTTGGTGTGTCGAGAGAGAGAGAGGAAAAAGATTTCTTATGTGGAGAAAGAGACAGACACACACAGAGAGAGAGAGAGGGGAAAGAAAAAGAGTGTGTGGTTGGTGTGTGTTTGGAGAGAAAGAATAAGGAGAGAGGGAGGGAGAGAGAGAGTGCAGGCAAACTGTACAGTGTGAATGCAATGTGGGGAGGAAGAGATTTCAGGCAGTGTGACTGACTTGACTTGACTGTGTGTGGATAAAGAGAGACACATACACACAGACAGAGAGAGAGAGAGAAACACAGAGAGAAAAAGAGGAGACAGAGAGTGAGTGAGTGAGTGTGTGTGTTGAGTGCAGAGAGAGGAGAGACATAGAGGAGTCCAGATAGACTCTCTCTGTGTGTGTGTGTGTGTGAGAGAGAGAGAGAGAGATCTAGCCAGTGTTGCTGTACAGTTGCTGATGTGTTGTTTGCTGGTAGCTCAGGCTTTCTCTCTTTACACGATCGATGTACATTGATTGTCCCTGACCAACTGTTCTAGTTTCCAACCAATGTCAGTGTGTCTCTGGCTGGCCATGGGGTTTTTTTTTTTTTTTTGGGGGGGGGGGTTGGTTTGGGTTGGGGAGAGAGAGAGAGAGAGGGGGAGGGAGAGAGAGAGAGGAGAAAATTAAGGAAAATCTCTGCCGCCCTCGCAGTGTTGAATGCACACACTTCAGTTGGCAGCTTGCCACAAACACACACACACACACACACATACATACATAAGGCAAACCGAAAAGATGGGCTGGTTTCTAACCTACACACACACACACACACAGGATCAGACATTAACTCCCTCTGTCTCTCTCTCTCTCTCTCTCTATCTCCCAAACACACACACACTTGAATTTCCTCTCTGATTTTTTTCTCTCTCTTTTTCTCCCAATTTAATTTTAATTTAATTCGCTCTCTCCTCTATTGCCACCAATTTAATGCACGGTTTCTCTCTCTCTCTCTCTCTCTCTCTCTGCCCCCCCCCCCCCCCCCCCCCTCCAAACCCACTCACAAAGTACAAAGTTCCTGATTCACACCTTTTCTCAAATGAGCAAAAAAAAATCAGATAGGATTTTTAATTCACCGCAGATTCCACTCTCCCTCCCTCCCTTTCTCTCTCTCTCTCTCTCTCTCTGTGTCTCCCCAAACACCTCTACCCTTTCTCCACCTCTCTCCCCCCCCAATACACCCCTCTTTCTCTCTCTCACACTCTATTTCCTTCCCAAACACCCCTCCCCCCCAATCTATTTCTCTCCCAAACACACACACACATCAGAAAGTTATTCTTCACGTCTCTCTAAACGAGCAAAGCAAGAATACATCAGCAACTTAGATATATTTTTCGCGTGTTGTGTGTGTGTGTGTGTTTGTGTGTTTGATTGGGAAACTTAACGATCAATCAAGTAACAAGGGTTTTTTTTCCCCCAAAAAAGACTGAAATAGAAATTTAAGTTGAATTAAACACATGTCTTATCCCTTTATTTATTGTTCCTCCCCCCCCCCCAAAAAAAAAAAAAAAAAAACTGATGATAAGATTTGTTTGGGTTTGTTTTGGGTGGGAAAATGAATATACTTTTATGTAGAAATAAAAGTTTGCCATTCTCCCTCACCCCCCCTCAAAAAAACACACACTTTTTTATTTGGGGGGCGGGGGGGGGTCACGTTTAAATAAATAATGAAATGTCAAATGAGTTTGGGAAGGTTTTTATTTGTGGGGGGTGGGGAGTGAGTCGAATGAAATGCTTTGATTTTTCGATTTAAACCGTGGTGGAAGTCGTGGGAGAGACACAGAGCTTCTGTGTGTGTGTGTGTGTTTGCGTGTGTGAGTGAGTGAGTGAATGAAATGAGTGTGGGAGCGAGGGAGTGAGTGTGGGAGAGAGAGAAAATGAGTGAGTGTGAGCGTGTGTGTGTATGAGAGAGAGAGAGAGGGTAGAATAGAATCCATTTCGGCTTTTGTGTCCAGCTTTGCCCCAGAGAGAGAGAGAGAGAGAGCGAGTGAGTGAGAAAAAAAAATCCATGAAATTCATTTGCATGTACTTCCAGAGCGATCTGGGATGTAGAGTGAAAGGGCTTGTGAGGGATCGTAAAAGGTTGTGTGTGAGAACCCACTCACTTTTGTTTTTGCCTTTTATTTATACCCACTTTTCTCTCTGCCTTGTTCCCCCCCCCCCCCCCCAACCCCTAACCCCACCACCACCCACTCACCCCCTCCCTCCCTCCCTACCACCCCCCACACTCTCTCTGGCTTGAGAGAGAGAGAGAGAGAGATTGAGACTGGGTAGAGAGAGCGTTTTAATCTCTGCTCAAACGAGCAGAAGCGTTTGAAATGTGATTGTGTTATTTTTTTCTGTCTCTCTGTCTGTCTGTCTCTCTCTCTCTCTGTGTGTGTGTGTGTGTGTGTTTCCTTTGATGCTCAACACTGCGGTTTAGTGAGACTGGTTAGACTGGACTGGACTACAGTCTCCAACTCCCAACTCCCTTGACCAGGATTTTCAGCTGTGGAAGGTAAGGAGAGGAGAAAGGGGGAAGAGAGGGAGGGAAAGGGAGATTTTATTTTCCTTTAAACCTACAAACCTAAGGAAAAGAGGGCACACACACCACATACACACACACTCACACACAGCTCCACTGTTTAATTTAAAGAAAAATCACTTGGCTGTTAATAAGCAGATGTTATTATTGCTGAAAATTGTATCTGAGGTTTTGCATTTGATCAGCCTACCCAAAAGGTAATTCTTTTTCTCTCTCTCTCTCTCTCTTTCTCTCTTGCAAGGTTTAAGAGCAAAGTATAGTCTAGTGTAGTGTGGGAGTCAGTCTTTGCTTTTGTGTTGAGTATATTCTGCTTTCTGTTAACCTGCGAGTTTCTAACTGACTGTTTGCTGGTGTTAAATATAATTCTCTGTCTCTCTCTCTCTCTCACTCTACATATATATACAGTAGAGTATATATACAGTATATACATGTATCTACACACACAGTATAAAGGATCGATTCTCTCTCTATCTCTCTCTTCCCCCCCACCCCCTCTCACACACACACACACTCACACACACACACACACCATGCAGTATAGCCAGACACACACATACATACAGTATCTCAAAAGAAAGAATAATTGGCAAACAAATTAAAAACAAAGTATGTGTGTGTGTTGTGTGTGTGTTTTTTTATTGTTAAAATTGTTCATGCAACAGTTTGGTTGGCTCAGTGTGTGTGTGTGTATTGACTAGTGTAGTGATAGTGAGTGATTTTATGTGTGTGTGTGTGTGTGTGTGTTGGTAAATGAGATGAAATGAAATTGTTGGGGGGGTAAGAGTGATTTTTTTTGTGTGTCTTATAAACCTCACACGTGTAAGGAAAACAAAAGAAATCTATTTCCACTTATCTGTGTGTCTCTCTGTGTGTGTGTCTCTCTCTCTTTCTCTCTCTCTGTATGTTTTTTTTTGTCTAGTTGACCGAGGAAAGGGAATGTTTGCTAATTTCATCTCGACTTAAAAACCAATCTCCCTCCCTCTCTCTCTCTCTCTCTGCATTCAAAAAAAACTGTAAGTCCCAGTAATTGCCAAGTGATGGGAAATACGAACGAGGAGGTGGGAGGGAGATTATTATTCGCTTATTCGCCTGTGTTTGTGAATTCCCACCCCTCTCTGTCTGTCTCTCTCTGTCTGTCTCTTTCTGTCTGACACTCTCTCTGTGTCTCTGTCTCTGTGTGTCTGTCTCAGTCTGTCTGTGTGTGTCTCTCTCTCTCTCCCTGTTATGCCCATCAATGCTACATCATTGATTCCTGTTTTGTTGTTGGCTGCTTTAAAGCGGATTCTGAAGCAGAAACCTTGCAGCCTTCACCCCCCCCCCCCCCCCCCCCCCCACCCACACCCAGCCTCCCCCCCACCAACGCAGTGACTGACCCAAAGTGGTGGCTATGTCAGTGTGAATGGCAAACAGGCATGGTTGGATCAAAGCGGTTTAATGGATTGGGTGTGAGTGAGTGTGTGTGTGTGTGTGTGTGTGAGAGAGAGATAGAGAGATTGCTTCTCTGAATGAAGACTCGACAGCCTCCCAACTGTGCTGGGAGTGAATCAAGCGTAGGTCGGGTTGGATATAAGAACCACAAATAATAATAAAGAAGAAGACGAATCCTTGCGTTTGGCACATAGAGGCTCGTCGCGATCGCGGAAGGCGTCTCAAGCGCGTCACGGGATCTACTGTAAAGCGAATCGACCGTGTGCGCTTTGCGGGCGAAACGCGGCAGCCGATTGCGCCCAGCCGTGCCCCACAAACAGCCACGGGTTGAAGTGAACATGTTCTCACATTCATTTATTTTTGAGCGGGTTATTTAATGATTATTATTCGAACCCTTTAGCTGTGGAGGGATCTCTCTTTGTGACCCCCCCCCCCACCCCCACCCACTGTGTCTTTTTGAGGGTGGGGGGGGGGGGTTGGGTGGGTGTCATATAATATAAGCAGTGAGGAAGCCCAGCCCTGTATACAGACAGTTTTGAGGTGCAGGTTGCTCGGAGGATATCATCATTTATTGATGACAAAATATGCTAACAGGAAAGTTATACAACTATTGCTAAGCTGTCTGCGCTCTCCTCCCTCTCTTCCCTCCCCCCCCCCCTCCCTTGCCCCCGAAAAAAAAAGTTAATAATCCTAATAATGAATCAATAAGCTTTCAGTGATGGTGACTTCGGCATTACGGAACGCTCCCTTTTCACCCACAAATTATATGGTCACTCCGCTTGACGGTATTTTCCGGGAAGCGCTTTTGAGACGTCTGAATGACAAGGTGAAGCGCGATGATCAAAGGCAAGGATTGCCATCAACATCCCTATCCTTCCCGTGCGCAGGACCGTGTATAAACGCGAGTGTTCCTGTTTTCCGGAGAGTCTGGTATTGCGAGTGTGGGGGGAATCGACGGCGTTCATTCTTGCGTTTGGTACAGTGTTTTATTTGGGACTTTTGAAACGCTCTCTCTATAGAGTCTCACTCCTCCCTACCTCGGTGATCTTTGAAACTTTTACCGACCTGCCCGTGTCTCTGCTCGGCGTCCTCTCGCACCTGGCGTTTCCAGCATCGGTGGTCGGGCCAGTAGCCTTTCTGATGCCATCTTCTGGGACTCCATCCCAGAGTCTCACCGCCTGCCATGACTCCTTCAAGGCAAATCCTAAGACCTTCCTCTTCTATCGTGTCTTTGGCCATCCTCCCACCCCTACTACTCCTCCTCCTCCTCCCCCCCCCCCCCCCCCCGCCGCCCATTGCCCTCCAACCCTCTTGATTCCAACCCCAAATCAGGTCCAAACCCTACATTTGTGGAGCGCCTCTCACATTGGGAGGGTGGGAGCAACTTTAAATAGAGCCAACAAATCAATGAATACATACTTCACAAACTGTAGTCCTGTAGCTGAGTGGTTAGAGCACTCGCCTTACAAGTGTGAGACCTGTGTTCGAATTCAGGCAAGAATCTTGGGCAAGTTTCCTTGCTCCACATACACACCTAATAATCATCCCTTCTTTTTTAAAAAAAACCACAATAGTAAAATTGGTCATTTCAATTCACAGCTGCTTGTGGGGACACTGCTGTGCGCAATTGGCTGCCAAATTTAGCCCACAACAGTTGACTTTACACTTTATTCTGTGAAGTGCTTTGAGACGTCTAGAAGACGTGAAAAGCGTGGTACCAAACGCAAGGATTATAATGATTCAATTTCTAACATAGGAGCTCCCCCAATAATGGCCTGAGTCGGTTAGTTAAAGTTGGTGAGACTTAACTAACCAGGAGATTACAGGCTTAGATAACTTATGAGCCTGGCTTGGGGCAATGGTTGTGTGGCATTATATTGGGATTCTTTGGGTTAAGGTGACAGAATCTGCCAGGGCTTCTGCTACTAATCTTTCTGCTTCCCTCACTACTGGTCGTGTGTGTGTGTGTGTGTGGTGGGGGGGGGGGGGGCAACCGGGTGGGGAAAGGGTGTCAACTGTGACACCCTCTACAGACAAGTGACAAAAGCCCAGAGGGTGGGTGGGTGGGGGGAGGGTAGGGGAGGGGGTCACTGGAGATTAACCAGTATCTGCAAACAGTACCCCAGAGAGAGTGGGGGTGGGGGGGGGGGGTCGGTCAGTGGTGGGGGGGTTTTAAAGTTAAGGTGTTTGGAGAAAGTGATGGGACCTGCTTTTGAAACCGCTTTAATGTCGCAAACATTCGAAAACTAAACTTAAGACGAAAGAGTCGCGAGAAAACTCAGTTGCAGAAAACAAATCGAAAACTGAAATCAAAGTGCAAGGAGGAATTTGATGTGATTTTAAAAAATTGAAACAGCAGGTTTAACCTTTGACTGATTGTTTGATGGGAATGATTGGTGTGTTTTGTGGTGCTCCTGAGCACTGGTTAAATAAACCCACACAGTTGAAAGGGGTGGGGGTTGGGAGGTAGATGGGACAGAGTCTTTATCCAGAACGTGGAAAGTTATATTTAATATTATTATCAATATAGTTCCTGATGCAGTGAGGAATTGAGATATTAAGGGTGCAATCCATTCCCTCTTAATATTGGTGTTATCCAAACTTTTCAGCACACGTTGGTGGGTGTATCGTTAATCCGCAAGATTATTACACTAACGTTTTGTTCAGTTCAGTTGCAAAGTTCTGTACTTTGCTATGGTTTGTAAATATGCGGGAGGGGTGGGGTGTGGCTGTTGCGTGGGGTGGGGGGGGGGCTGTTGCGTGTGCCCTGGCTGGTTGTGTGCGCTCATGTGGGTGGGTGGGCTGTTGCGTGTGCTCTGGCTGTTGCGTGTGCTGAGGCAGGCGGGTGGGGGCTGTTGCGTGTTCACTGGCAGTTGCGTGTGCTCTGGCAGGCGGGGAGCTGGGGGCTGTTGCGTGTGCTCAGGCAGGCGGGGGGGGTGGGGGCTGCTGCGTGTGCTCAGGCAGGCGGGGGGGGGGGGGGGGCTGTTGCGTGTGCTATTACACAGCTCAGCACTATTCTCCAGCGTTGCTATCTGCACGCACAGGTGCACTCCTCCTCGCAGTCAGTGGCTGTGTGTGATTCATCGCGTGCTGAACTCCCCGCTGCTGATTAGAGCTGTGAGCAGCGAAGGGAATCACACAGGTTTTTACTGCACAGATCCGTGCAGCCAGTTTCCTGCGGGTTTAACTGGAAATCCTATTCGACGGTAACCTTTCGCATTGCCGAGTCCCCTCTGTGTTCACACCATCACAAGAGAGGTTTGGGCGAAGAGCGCTCCTTCGTCCTATTTGATCTAATCTTCATAGAACACTCACCGTCACCGCTCCCTCCCTCCCCGAGTCTCTCCCCCTCCCTCCCTCCCCGAGTCTCTCCCCCTCCCTCCCCGAGTCTCTTTCCCTCCCTCCCTCTCTCTCTCTGGCTGTGGGCAGTTGTCTTGAGTTGGAGGTGGATAATAAAAACACATGTAAAGAAAGAGTGAAAGCAGCCTTTTTTTTGGTTTATTTCTTTGCGTTGAGTTTATTTGAGTTGAGATCTACTCTCATCTACTGTTGTTGTTGCTGCAAAGCTTCCGCACCCCCCCACACCATTACCCCCACTCTCCCCGATCTTTAACCCAGTCCACCTGGAAATAATCAATGACTCAAAGTTTGGTTGCGATGTCCTCCTGGTTGTTGCATTTTCCTTCCGCCTTGTTTGTTGCTGACGGCCCGTTTGCAATCACAGTTAACACCCCGTTGTGTCTCTTAACTCCGGCTTTGCCTTCATGTTAAAAAGGTCAATTTTCCCCATTCAATCCCTTTCTGCCTTTTCCTACGATCCTTCTCGGTGTGGGTTTGGGGGGGTTGTGCGGAGGTAGGGTTGGAAGAAGGAGGGAAGCGGTGGGGGGTGGGGGGGGGGGGGGGTTTGTTTGGAGCTGAACTGGCTCTACATGTGACATGCCTGGCGATGGAAGCTCTGAACCCAGCCAGCCCTTTGTGTTGGTCTCCAGTTTCTGAGCCAGGCGTATCCGCAGTATACCAGGGCACCACCAGCCTGGCTCACTGGCAGGATTTGGAAGGACAGACCAGTCACTTGTGGGGGGGAAAGGGAATAATCCTCTGAGCTCCTGTTAACCGTGCAAACCAAAGCCCTAACGGGTAGGCTGGTCCCAATTTGGAGCTCTTGTAGCTCAGTGGTTGGTGCACTCGCCTTACAAGCGTGAGACCTGTGTTTAGAATCCAGGCAGATCAGGCAATCCAGGCAGAAACCACGGGCAAGTTTCCTTACTCTACACGCCTAATAATAATCTGTCCAAAAAAAACCACAACAATAAAAAAAACAAATTGGTCGTTTTCAATCCACGACTGTTTGTGGGGACGCTGCCGTGCGCAATTGGCTGCCGCGTATCCCCCACAGATATACAGTCAATTCACTTTACAGTATATTCTGTGAAGCGCTTTGAGACGTCGATAAGATGTGAAAAGCGCTTCATCAAATGCGAGGATTTATTATTATTATTATTATCTAGGCAAGCAGTGGGAGTGCTTACCAGATAGCGAGTTCTCCCAACCTCTGCGGTCTCCGCACTCTGCCCCGACCCGGCCACTCTTGGCGATCCCGCTGACCTGCTTTGTGCCTCCTCCCCTCCCATCCCCACTGCCTGCTCCGCCATCAGCTTCTCTGCCCCCCCACCCCCACTCTTTGGAGCTCCCCCCTCCTCTCTTCCCGCCCCCCCACCCACCCACCCCATTCACAGTTCATCTTCAGAACTTCCTCCTTGACTGTTCCTCCTTGACAATTTGTTGTCTTTTCCCCCTCTCCACTTCCGTTCGGCTCCCACCCCCAGCTTGGATGCCCGGCCAGCAATGTTAAGTGCTTTTGGAGGTCCTCCTGATGTAGAGAGCGTTGCGTAAAAGTAAGCTTTATTGTTATTCTGGCCACAAATTCATTTTGGAGGGGGGGGGGGGGGGGGGAAAACGCTGGTGACAATATAATTACTACAATAATAATCCCTCCTTATGATACAAGTGCATTTTCACGTCGGGAGCCCCTTTTGTACTAAGTGAAGTGACTGTATTTAGGTATTGTTGATGGGTGTTCGGGGGGGAGAGGAGAGGCTGGTGTAGTTTGTGACTCTCCAGTTGTTCACTAAATGGCGAAGGACCTTGAGGGAGGCAAGGGTGTGTCCTCTCCCGTTCTGTGTCTTCGCCCACAAACACACAGTCAGTTCACTTACAGTACATTCTGTGAAGCACTTTGAGACCGTCTAGAAGACGTGAAAAGCGCGATATCGAATGCAAGGATTATTATTATTATTACATGGTTTGACATCCTGTCCTGCTACTGTAGCACACAATCGGAGATTGATGCCCACGTTGTCAGCCCTCCTGTCCGTTTGGGGTTGAGGTGGGATGTCAGTGGCGGGTGGGGGGGGTGGTGCGTTGGGGGGGGGGGCGGGGGAGAGGGTGGGGGGGGGGGTGGTCAGCCTCGAGTCTGACACACGCTTGAGCCCATCACAATACTTGAGAGTATCCAAACCAAACTGAGAATTCCATCCGTGCCACTGACACATGGAAATCCCAGAGATAGATTGTCGGAATGGAATAGAGTGCGCGCTGTCCCACTCCCCCCTCCCTCCCCACCCCTCCCCCCGGAGGGACGCATCCTGCTATCCTAATTCCGGAAAGTATATTAGGCGCAGTTTGGCAAGAGCCTAAGCTTGGAGGGAGCCCAGACAGTGATCGAGAGAGAGAGTAAGGACTGTGTCTGAGTTTCCCCCTCCCTAGCCTAGGGGCGTTGAGACCAATTATAGCATCTGTCTTGCTTGACAGACACTGCCTGAGCTCAACTAACTCAGAGAAGCTCTTCAATCTCACACCTTCCAGGTCTCTGTGGCTCAGTTTTCAGTCCACACAGAGGCTTTACCAGCCCAGTGATCAGGGGATGGTTTCAGTCGATCTGATTGTTAGCTTTCGTTTAGCTTTTGGCCATTACTGCAGGTGGATGTGCCTTAAAGCACGGCCCTCGAAATACCTCCCGGTCTCAGCTGCAAAATCGATTTTGTCTTGAAATATAAGGTCGCGGAGAATTGTGGGAAACGCTCCCCAAGGTAACGGAGGGGGGGAAACGCCAGGGTCACCGCTCCTCGTTCCCTCTACAGCACCCTCTATTGGCTGTGTGTGTGTGACAGCGCGAGACTGTGTGTGTGTGTGCACATGTGTGACTGTGTGTGTGTGTGTGTGTGTGTGTGCGCGCGTGCGTGCGTGAGACTGTGTGTTTGTGTGAGTGTGTGTGTGCGGGTGAGACTGTTTGTGTGAAACTGTGTGTGTGTGTATGAGACTGTTTGTGTGTGAGACTGTGTTTATGTGTGCGTGAGACTGAGTGTGTGTGTGTGTGTGTTTGTGTGAGACAGGGTGCTGTGTGAGTCAGACTATGCGTGTGTGTGTGTGTGTTGTGTGTGCGTGTGCATTACCCCCAAAGTCAATAATTGCCCGGACAGATTGAATGCATATCCACTCTCGTACTGCCTCTGCTTCTGTGGTGCTGATTACCAAAGGCTAGAGAGCATCTCTGTTACACTCCAGTCTCCTTTTCTTGTTACCTCTAACCTCTCTGAGCAAGAGTGCTGAGCGAGTGCAGAGCAGGCAGGATTGGAGGGTGGTCTCACACTGTTATAATAGCAGCCGAATTGCGAGCAGTGGACTTTGTTATGCTTAGCAGCCTATACAGTCACCCGGGGAGCTTTCCATTACCTTCCTGGGACCTCTCAGGGATTTTAAGGAACTGGGTGGAATACTACAACGCTTAGCATATAGGATATTATCTTGAGACGCTGAACGGCGATGTGGAGTAGAAATCAATGACAACTTGCACTTCCGCAGCGACTTCACACGGGGCAGCGTCTCGGAGTGACTTTTAACAGCTGACCCCTGGGCGGAGGGAGGGACGGAGGAGGTGCCCGTAAGCAAGGGTCAAAGTGGAAGGTCTTCAGACTTGATCCAAAGGAGGGGGCAAAGGCAGCGGGATTGAGGGAGAGAGTTTCTGAAGCTTCAGGGCGTAGTGGCTGAAAGTGCGGCTGCCAACGGTGGAGGGGAGGGGATGAGGGCAGTATTTAATCAGAGGGAAGGAAGTGAGCGTGTGTGAGTGGATGGTAGGGTGGGGGGGTGGGGGTAACTTGACCGAAGACACAAACAAAGGGATGGGGTGGGGAGGGCTGGCTGTTTGAGGGAGAGAGGGAGCATGCGAGGCCAAGGGATTTAAAACGAGTTGCTGTGGGAATTAGGTGTCAGAAATCCTGAGATATTTTATGTGATTGTTTGCAATTTAAAAAAAGTTCTACAAGGATTTTAAAAATTCTGCCCCAAAAGTCCCGTTTTGTAGTTTTTTTAAAAAAAATGACATTTACATAGCGCCGTTCATGTCGGGAGGACGTCCCAAGGCAGTGAGTGATCAGTCAAAGATTTGCACCTGAGCAGATGATTGGGATCAGGAGGGATGGAGGGTAGGGAGGGGTGGGCTGGGAGGCTCGGTTGAGGAAAAGGGTGTTGAGATGTGAGCTTGAAAAGGTGAGAGGCTGGCGAGGCAAACACACAGCGGGATGGAGTTCCAAAGGGTGGGGGGCAGTGAGGCTCGAGTCTCGCGCGATCGCTCGTTGGAGCAATTCCTTTTGTTTTACTTTGCCCCACTCCTAGGCTGCCTCAAAGCTAACCCGAGCCACCGTTTTCTCTCTCTCTCTCTCTCTCTCACACACACACACACACACGCAACAAAAGTTTTCGGTCGAGAAACGATGTTAAACGATTTGTGCCTTTCCTTTGCTCAGAGAGCCTGCCGCCGGCGCCGGGGGGGGAGGATCACGCCCGGAGGAATAAACGTGACTCTTCCTGAAGGAACGCTGGAGACTTCGGGAGCCACTGTCCCAACGCTCAAGATCGGCCCCGTTGCCTCGGAACCAAAGCTGAGGATCGTGCGATCGCACTCCGTCCGCGGGGAATTCTATTTGTTCCGGTTTCTCGGGTGATAACACACAAAAATCCCCGCGCGCCCCCCCCCCCCCCCCCCCCCACCCCACCCTCCCTCCCTCCCTCCCCCCCAAAAACAACACACATACACACGCATACGCGCGCGCGGAGAGCACGGAACCTTTTGAACCATGACCAGTGCCAGGAAACTCATTGAACAGCAGATCAGGCAGGCGGCAGACTCCGGGGAGAGAGGAGAGGGTCGTCAGGACGGTGAACTCCGTGTGGAGTTAGAGAAAAGGAACAGGAGTGGGATCATTAACGAGCCCATCAGCAAAGTACTAAAGAAATCTCGCTCGTCGTCGCGCTTCTCCACGTTTGGCGGCAGCAGCCTAATGGCGGCGCAGCTGCAGAACGGGAATATCTTGTTGAACGGGAAGGAGGCCGCGGGCCTCGGAAACAGCAACAGCACCACCACCACCACTACCTCCAGACACAAGCGCCTCTCCCACCTGCTGGACAAATCGGAACGCTCGCTCGACAGCTCGGGGCAGGAAGGCGGGATGCAGGCCTCGGAGCTGCAGAAACAAAGCGAGGCCGAGAGCGTCTTCCTGCCGGGCGAGCGGGAGGCCGGCATCTCCGACATGGAGGTGGTCTCGGCGGCCGAGGCCATCAGCGGCGGTCCCGTCGACCTGCCCTTCATGGGCGGGATCCCCCTGAACCCCGGCGTGTTTATCATGACGCCGGCCGGGATATTCATGGCGGACAGCGCCCTCCAGATGGCCGGGCTGGTGGAGTACCCGCTGCAGAACGAGCTGGCGTCGGCCATCCACTCGGGGAAGAAGAAGCGGAAGCGATGCGGGATGTGCGAGCCGTGCCGGAGGAGACTCAACTGTGAGGAGTGCAGCAGCTGCCGGAACCGCAAGACGGGCCATCAAATCTGCAAACTGCGCAAGTGCGAAGAACTTAAAAAGAAACCAACAGCGGCGCTGGAGGTAAGAGAGGGCGTAGATGAGGGGTGGGGGGGGGATGGGGGGGTGGGGGAAAGTCCACTTTAGGAAGTCACTCTCTCGCGCACCCCCCCCACCACCCCATAAAAAAACCCCCACCTCACACAGTAGTTTTTAACGAAATAATTAGTACGAGGAATTAGAGTAAATCGCGGAGGCTCGTATCTCGAGAGGTTAGAGCCCTCACCTTGCTGGCGAGAGAGAGGACCTGGGTTCGATTTCATTCTCTCTCCCCCAGCAGGGCGAAATGTTGGGCAAGTTTCCTTACTCCACACAGCTCACCTAGCGGTAAGCAGGAACCGGTGGTTAATCGATTGGCGGATCGCTTTTCCTATAGGGCAATGGCTTCGAATAACAAAAATTATAGAATCATTTGGGCCCTCAATCCCCCCGCTGTTTGTGGGATGTCTCCGTGTGCAGTTGGCTGCCGCGTTTTGCCCACAAAATATACAGTCAATTCACTTTACAGTATATTCTGTGATGCGCTTTGAGACGTCTCAAAGACATGATAACGTGCCATATCAAATGCAAGGATTATTATCGTTATTAATTATAATTTAGAGTCCAGCCCTCGTTTTCTCCCTTGATCACGTGTGTCGATTGCCCATAACCATAAAAGGCTGTGATGGGGTGGCGGGGAGGAGTGAGGAGTATTTTGGGGGTGTTGAATTGATGTCTTTCGGCGCGGTGGAACCTTTCTGTTAAAGCTTAAAGATAGTCGGAGCTGTGTTTGTCTGCCTGTGCCTGTCCATTCTCTTTACTTCCCCTTCCTCTCTCCCCCACGTTTAAACCTCACCCATTGTTACATGGAACTTATAGTGATAAAGGAGCAGGAAGAGGCCATTCAGTCCTTCGAGCCTGTTCCGCCATTCTGTTAGATCATAGCTGATCTGTACCTCAACTCCAATTACCCCCGCCTTTGCCCCATATCCCTTGATACCCCGACCTAACAAAAATCCATCCACCTCAGCCTTGAAAATTTTGAAAAGGAGAAATGATTTGTGTGTTATAATTATTTTGTAATTATTATTTGCTATTCCCCTACTATTTCTTATTGAGTCACTAATGCACTACGTGTGACCCTTGCGTGTGCCGACGGGAATTATTCTTTAGTGAGACAACAGGCCAGTGTTTCTCCAGAGGCTTATCTAATCAAGGGCACAGGTGTAGGATGTGCTATTGAACACATGGCGCGTAATAGTGTGCCTGCCCTGCGTAAGCGGGAGACTGGCTTGGCGAGGGGGGCGGGGAGGTGGGGGGGGGGGGGGGGGGGGGGGGATGGGGGTGCGGGTGCTTAGTTAGTTCGCGTTGGTGATGGCCAAGTCAAGTCTGAGTGACTTCTGAGATCCCTGGATCAATTTATAAGATCACTCCGTTGTTTAGTGTCTTGCAATATTATTGTTATTACTATTACAGGCACTGCCCGAAAGGAGGGTGGAAGCAGCTTTGATAGTAACTTTCAAAAGGGAATTGGATAGCTACTTTGGGTTCTGTTCCCCAGGCTATTATTGTGTTAGAGTGATGTGGCAATAATACGAAGAATAATTATTCAGTAGTAAATCGCTCAGGAGCAGGGTGAGCGATAATAACACCTGTGTTTGTGTGGGGAGTGTTGAGTTGCCCAAGATGTCCTCCTCGCTGACCGAGCCCTCAGTGGTGTGTGTGTGTTTGTATGTGTGTGTATGTGTGTGTGTGTGAGAGAGACGTGTTCACAGAACGCGTGTTATAAAGAGGACTCCAACCGCAAAATTGCACCCGATCTCAACCGCCCTCGTGTTCTTCACCCTTCCACTTCAGGAGAACGTCTCTGAGAGATGCTCAGTTTGTTTTTTAACCGTAAAGTGAAGCGTTTATTTTGTTAGGCCGTCAAAACGAGAAATGTCTCAACTTGGAATTCGATTTTCCGTAAGTCTTTATACAAAAATAAGCGAGTGTTGGAAAGGACTTTTGCCCAATTCTCGCTTTATTTGGCAGAAATATTTTTAAGCCCAAGAAAAATCCTTGTGTTCTACCCGGCGCCTTGGGACGTCATCCCGACGTGAAAGGCGTTACACGGATGTAACTTTGTTGCTGTGGTGGTTGTTACGTCACGGAGGCGTCTCAAAAAGTGCTTCACTGAATACAGTGTACATTTTGCGGGCGAAACGCAGCAGCCAATTGAGCGCGGCAGTGTCCCATAGACAGTCGTGCATTGAGTGAGCAGATCAGGGCAGATTTAAAAGTGCCAGACCGCCATGAAACTAAGAGGAATTTTGCTCCGAAACCGTCAGTTAAGTAGCAGCGTAGAGAGAGAGAGAGAGGAGAAGAAGCAACTTGCATGTTTGTTTTAAAAGCCAATTCATTATAAGGCGAGATGCTGTTATTTTTCCCACGGAGAAATTCTGATGGCTGTTAAGTGCGGTGCTCGCTCAGCTTTTCCTCTACAGCTATTTTGATTTTGTGATTTTTTCTTCTGTGTGTGTGTATATATATATATTTTTTCTTTAAAAAAAACATTATTAATCAGGCCCCAACGGCTGGATTTTTGCAGATTTCTTTACTCTTTAAGACGGCCTCGGAGCTGCAGCTTAATTTGGGAAGGAGCCAGGTGTTGCGTTTGTAATGTTTGATAACAGAAAGGTGAAATCCCTGTGACTGGATCGTTGGCTGAAAGCCAGGCAGATGTTGAGAAACTGAATTTTGCTGCAAGGAATGTTGTTGCATATACAAGAGCGTGTATTTTTCATAATAACACAAACCGGGCTCAACGACTCCTATCTTCCACATCCGCTGCCTGACTCCTTGGCCATCCATTCAACCTCTTTCTCTTTTGTTGTTTAGGTTTCTGTCCTCTTTCACCTGTCTTCCCCCCCCCCGCCCCACCCCATACACACACACTCAACCTTCTCACTCCCCCAGGGCTGTCTCTACCTTTGAGTTTTGATGCTCTCTCTTAATTATCCCGTCCTCGTTTCGATTCCAGCAGCACGTGTACAACAACAGCAATGCCAAAATTATATTTGTCTGGCACCTTTCATGTTGGGAGGACGTCCCAAGGTGGTGGATAGACAGTATTCCAGACCCGAGCTGGTGGTAGGGAATGGGAAGGAGGGTGAAGGGCAGGGAGGGGAAGGAGGTTGATCGAAAGCATGGTCAAAGAGGAGGGCCTGGAAGGAGGCGAGGGATGGGGTGAGGTGGAGGGATTGTGAGATGGAGATCCAGAGGGTAGCGGTAGAATGGCTGAAGGCTCACGGGCGAATGGTTGGGCAGGCGAGGCGGGGGACATGAAGCAGACTGGAGCCCATCGAGTGTAGGGAGCAGGCAGGATGGGAGGGGGTCAGGAGATAGGGGTGAGTGAGGTCATGGAGGGCAGTGAAGGTGAGGATCTTGAACTGTATCCTCTGTGTGATGGGAAGCCAGTGGAGTTGGGTGATATGGTCACAGACCCTAGTGCGGGAGAGGACAAGGGCTGCAGAATTCTGGAAGATCTGTGGCCTGTGGTGGGAGGAGTTGGGGAGGCCGACAAGCAAGGTGTTTGCATAGTCAAGCCTGGATGCTATGAATGCGTTTATGAGAGTGTCGTCAGCCAGCGGTATGAGACAACATACCACAAGATAGAGTGTTAGAGCGCCAATATGTGACGGTGTGTATTGTGGCGTTTTGAGACGCTACCCTCCGTACAGGCGCTATATAAATGGAAGTTATTGCTGTCGCTGCAATAAAACTCCCTCTGTTGGATTATAATCCCTGTGATGAGAACTGTCCACTGATTCTTGTATATTTTTAATAGAGGTCACTGCACCCTTAATCTACCTGCCTCAAGCCCTCCACCTTCCTCAACCCTGCTTCCTTCTCTATCTGTCTTTAAATTCCTCTCTGCAAAACCTACCTCTTCCACCGCACCTCTGGCCACCTCCGCTCCCTGTTCTCAGGGAGGATCCAGGTTCGATTCTTGACCAGGGCAAAGACCTAGTTTCCTTGCACCTCTATTTACCTAGCAGCAAGTAGGAACCTGGTGATCAGTCGATTGGTCGATCAATCCACGACTGTTTGTGAGACGCTGCTGTGTGCACAATTGGCTTGCCGCGTTTCGCTCCACAAATATACAGTCAATTCACTTTACGGTATATTCCTTAGAAGAGCTTTCAGATGTCTGGAAGGCGTGATAAGGCACGATATCAAATGCGAGGATTGTTATGGCAAAGTACGTGCTGTTGCAATCAGCAGTTTGAAACGGGTGGCGTCTGGGGGAGACGGGAGGGAGAGTGGGTGGAAGGCATTCCATTTTGTGACCTGCGGCTGATGATGGTGCGGCAGTGGGAGGTGGAGCTAACCTAATAGAGGACATTCCTATCGTCACTCACACCAAGGTCAAGGCCTGTAAGTGTATGGACCACCAGGGATTAGAGTACTCGCTCCCATCGCCACATTCTTCAGTTTAGTGATGACTGAATAAGTAACATGGGAAACACACTGAACTACATTCCTAATTGATGATAATCCTCGCATTTGATACGGCGCCTTATCATGTCATTGAGACGTCTCGAAGCGTTTCACGGAACATACCGTAAAGCGGATTGACCGTGTGTTTTTTTGTGTGGGGGTGAAACGCGGTAGCCGATTGCGCACGCCGGCGTCCCACAGACAGATGGATTGAGCTCCGGTTAGACCATTGGTACTAAAATATTTTCTAAATCGCAAGTCATAAGGTGAGAACCTTACCTTGAATTCCAACCAGCACATCGCCAGGTTTCACTGGAATATTTTCTATGTTAGAGCGCACACTCCCAACAACAACAACCAAAATGACACTTGGACAGCGTCTTTCACATCAGGAACACAGACTTGTCGGATGAGACATTAAACAAACTACCCCATCTGTAGTTTGGCAGAATTCGTCAAAAAGAGGGATTGGGGGGATGTTTTTCCCAGTATCCTGGTCGATAATCTCCCCCCACTCCCACCCGAGAAAAAATACTCGCTTCACGACTGATAGTGGAGACGAAGCTGTGTGCAAATTGACTGCTGCGTTGGCCTTTTTAAAAATCCGATATACAGTCGCACTTCACAGTGAATCCTTTGAGATGTTATGAAGGCTTGATAAGGGGCTGAATCGGATACAAGGGTTATTATTTTGTCCTTTGGAGTCCTGCGGCTCAGTGGTTAGAGCACTCGCCTTGCAACCGAGAGACCTGGGTTCAATTCCAGGCAGGGCGAAACCTTGGACATGTTTCCTTACTCCACACCCCTAACAATAATCCCTCAAAAAAACCCAGTAATAAATTGGTAATTTCAATCCACGACTGTTTGTGGGACACTGCTGTGTGCAATTGGCTGCTGCGTTTCGCCCACATATATACAGTCAATTCACGTTACAGTATATTCTGTGATGCGCTTTGAGACGTCTAGAAGACATGAAAAGCGCTATATCAAATGCATGGATGATTATTATTATTTGCAGGTGACAAAGCTGGGTGGTGGGAGGAGGGGAAGGTTTGACCTATATTTTCCACTGGCTCTTAACTTGGCTTTTTTTTAAAAAAAGCTGTCCAAAAAAAATACGGCATTGCCCCTTTAACAGAGAGTGAAGGTGAACAGTGGCTCAGTGTGACCTTTTGGTTCTGTTTAGAGCAAAGCTGCCAAAACGTGAATATATTAGCTGAACTGAACCTATAACCTATGTGGAGCTCAGTGGTTAAAGCCTTACAAGCGTGAGACCTGTGTTCGAATCCAGGCAGATGAGGGCGAAACCTTGGGTAAATTTCCTTACTCCACACGCCTAATAATAATCTCTCAAAAAAAAAGCCCCACAGTAATAAAAATTGGTGATTTTCAATCTATGACTGTTTGTGGGACACTACTGTGCTCATTGGCTGCCATGTTTCACCCATAAATATATAGTCAATTCACTTTACGGTATATTCTGTGAAGCGCTTTGAGAGGTCAATAAGATGTGAAAAGCGCTGCATCAAATGCAAGGATTATTATTATAGGGTCTTTCAATAGCATGTTGGGTCAAGCTCATTGAATAACTATTCAGGTTTTAAATGTCCCATCAGATGGTGGTCAGTAGGCAGAATATCTGAGCGGTGAAAATGAATAGTGCTTTTCTTTGAGCCAAGCAGCTCCGCAGTACCAAGGCCCTGCTGATCACAGACCAGCCCAGCCAGACTGGCTCATCAGCAGGACTTGGAACGCGAGACCAGTCACGGGAGGGGGGTGGGGGAGGGATTCTTCCCACTCACCTTCTGTTAACCCTGCGAGCCAAAGCCCTGATGGGTAGGATGGTCCTAGCTGGACAAGCAGCGGGATGTTGCTGTGCGTCAATTGATGCCCAGAAACGCGCATTCACTACACGTTTCGTGAAATCCTGTGAAGCGAATTGAGACGGCTCCACAACATGATGATAGTAATCCTTGCATTTGACATAGCGCTTTTCATATCTTATCGACGTCCCAAAGCGCTTCACAGAATATCCTGTAAAGTGAATTGACTGTATATTTGTGGGCGAATCGCGGCAGCCAATTGCGCACAACAGTGTCCCACAAACAGTCGTGGATTGAAATGAACAATTTTATTATTGTGGGGGGTTTTTTTTGGAGGGATTATTATTAGGCTTGTGTGTGGAGTAAGGAAACTTGCCCAAGGTTTTGCCCCTGACCTGCCTGGATCTGAACACAGGTCTCCCCAGCTTGGTCTCCCCAGCTTGCAAGACAAGTGCTCTAACCACTGAGCCACAGGAGCTCCAGGGTACATGATAATGTGCTGCATCAAATGCAACCTGGTTATTATTCTATTATTATTAATATTGTTAAAGCAATCTAACTCCGCAGTCAATGCATTACAGAGAGGCTGATTCCACTCTCCTGGGAATCTGGATACAGTGCGTGGGTGTGTGTGTGGGTGGGTGGGTGTTTGGGCAGAGCGAGGCAGGAAGAATTCACTTGTGCCAATGAGGAAGCAGACACAGGCGAATGTCGCAGATATCAGCCATCATCCATCAGCCCCCTGAGCAGTCTGTCTGCAGACTGAACTTGTCTGTCCGCTGATCCGCACTGAGACGCTTTGAGTACTTATTTTTAACTTTCGATGGGCGAAGCTCATTACACTGAGCGATCCACGTGATACCCAAATACTGAAACTCTTGAGTGAAATTATGAACTTACTCCAGAGTAAGCCCACTGTTTTACTGATTACATTGTCACCACTCTATAGCGGTGAGAGAGAGGATATAATGCATTGGAAGGAAATAAATATGTTATTCTTATCGGTGCGTTAACACAAGGATATTTTAGACCCTGGATATTTACCGAGTGGATTTGTTAAGGTAAAGCAAGGTTATCAAAGCATGAACGCTTAGTTAAAATGACACTAATTTTAACTATACACTGCATCGTTAATGATATCTCTGCAGTTGGCAACCTTAAAGATTACAGGCAAAATATCTCAACACATTTGAAAGGGTTTGTTTTTAGTTTGAACTGTCGTGACTGTGTATTTTGTCAGTGAACCCGGTAGCTAGATTGCGCACAGCAGTGCCCCCACAAAGAACTGTGAGGTGAATGATGCACTAATTTGGGGGATTGTCGGCCAGGACACCAGGAGAGAGAAACTCCCATCTCTTGTTTGAATCGCGCCACTGGGTCTTTAGCTCAGTGGTTAGAGCACTCGCCTTACAAGCGTGAGACCTGTGTTCGAATCCAGGCAGGTCAGGGCGAAACCTCGGGCAAGTTTCCTTACTCCACACGCCTAATAATAATCCCTCCAAAAAAACACAACAATAAAAATTGGTCACGACTGTTTGTGGGGACGCTGCTGTGCGCAATTGGCTACTGGTTTCACCCACAAATATATGGTCAACTCACTTTACAGTATATTCTGTGTAGCGCTTTGAGACGTCGATAAGACATGAAAAGCACTATTATCAAATGCAAGGATTATTATTATTATTATTTAAGATGAACAGGGCACAGACATCTGAAGGATGGCGTCTCTGACAATGGGACGCTTACCCCAGCTCAGTACTGGAGCATCAGTCAGCCTTTATAGACTGTAAGCTCAAAGCCCCTCCTCCCCTCGATGTGGAGGGGTTGGGGGGGGTGGGCTTGAACCCACGCCCTTCTAACGCAGAGGAGGGAGCACCAGCTAGCAACCGAGTCAATAGTGGCTGACGATTATTTTTTTTTTGTGTGGAATTGCACTGAGCCGTGCGAGTGTAAATTGCCTGTGACAGTGCGTAACCTGCAGTCACCAATAACCTAGGCTGGTAGGAAATGAATTGACCTCATCCAGCGCATACAGGATCCTGAAGAAAATGCTCAGCGCTGCCTTGATGGCTTGCTAATGGTGTCTGCGTATTGTGTGACACGGCACTGAGCTCCCAACAGACAAAGAAGGACTCTGATTTAATTGTTACCTTGGTAATGGGGTGGTGCAGGGGAGGGGGGGGGGGGGGGGTGGAACAACAACAACAACTTTGATTTATATAGCGCCCTCCACGCCAGACGGCGTCTCAGAGCACTTACAGAGCCCTGGAAGAGGAGGAAGGAGCGGGTGGTAGGAGGTTGGTGGGGGAGGGAGACTGTAGTTATCCTCTAGATCTCTAGCTGGGCTGGGCTGAGGGAATCAGGTGAGTGTAGCGTTCCGCTTCACTGCACCGTTGTTCCAGTCAAACACATTACCGACATCCCGCAGACATTCACTGCTACTTAGTCTTGACCCGCGAGGTTGTTTGGTCTTAAAGTTGACGGGCAAATGCACTGGATTTTTGTGAGGGCAAAAAAAAATTCCTAAATTCAGTCTCACAGCGAAGCCGATTTCTTCCTCTCTCTCCACTCTCCCCCCCCACCCCAACCCAACTGTCGTTATCGAAAATAAACCAAGTTTGCTGGATTTTGTGTTGGACCCAATTCTCCGCTTTAAACTGTTGCCGCTGAAATCTTTGTGGACAGAATCGATGCGGGGTGTTTATAAGGGAGACGGTGCGGATGTTTGGGGAGTAGGAATATGGGGAAAGGGGCTGGGGCATCGGGATGAAAAAAAAACTCTCCAAAGGTTCGATAAAGAGGCGAAACGGGCTTGAAGGGCTGAATGGCCTTCTAGGTTCTCCAATGTTTGGGTGATGACACAACGAGGAGGAGGAAGTTGTTTTTGGGGTTGGTGGAGAGAGGACCTTGCTGCTTGTGTCAGACCTCTGTCAGGAGGGGAGAGCCAGTGGGAAGAAAATCCAACGAGGCAATATAGAAGTGTTTCCCTCAGACACCAGTACTTCTTTTGATTTCATTAATGGGCCCAATTACTGGAAGGAGATTGATTTTTGCCACTAAACTTAAATACTGATGTTAGGGAAAGGGGGCGTGAGCAGTAGCTGTGTGTGTATGTGTGTGTGCGCGCGCGCAGTGGTGGGAAGTGGTTGAGGGATCATGAGGGGGAGAGAGGGACTGACGGCTCACTGATGGAGAACATTTGGTGGTACAGTATTGATCGATCTCTCTGTCTTCTTGATTTTCCACCTGGCTGGTTTCTGCAAGTTATTGTCTCTCAACACTGGAGAGGAGGAGGCTTCAGTGTGTGGGGAGGCAGGAGGGTGGTTGGGGGGGGGGGTGGGGAACAGCGGTGTGAGGAGTATGTGGACGCAGGATTCCAAGTAAACTTATGTCAACAAAGTGTGACTAGATTGATGTTTTCCTGACACAGGCAAAACAAGGTGATCGCAAGATTGGTTTGTGGCGTTCAGGCTACCCTTTGGCCATCTGATCTCATCCTTGTGTGCTTCACCCACATAATACACAGACGCCTCAATCCACTTTACCGTATACTCTGTGAAGCGCTTTGAGATGCCTCAATGATGGGAGTCGATAAGGCCTTCGAATTTTCCTTTGTCCGACCTTCTTCCCATCGCAAATTCCCGGCTGTTCCTTCACTGGATCCCAGGCTCGATCACTCCTTGCCCTTCCATGTTTCTACAGCATTATCAAAGCTCCCGCGAGTTTAATTCAGTTTTAACATTCTTCTTTTTGGGGAAAGTCATTGAAAGGAAAAACCTAACCATAATGATAACAATTGTGTCGTTTTTCAGAAATAAGCGGGATTCAAAAATTTATGTCCGCATTTTAAAAAAACATTTCCGAATTCTGGACGCTCTAAAATGCCAACACTAACCCAGCGAATCTGGACGCGAGTGGGATTTTCTCAAGTGTCCGGGTGTCAATTCTTGTCGATAAGAACAACTTGTATTTATATAGAGTCTCTCACACAGAAAGGAAATGAGAGTGCTTGACAGAGGTGGGGAATGTGGGGGGGTGGAGATAGGTGTCCTTAAGCGCGGTTGAACAGGAAGGTCTTCAGGTGTGAACCTGAAGATGGTGAGGGAGGAGGGGAAGGATTGAGGGCGAGTGTCTCAAGAGTTTTGGAGAGTAGTGGCCGAAAGTGGCCCGGAGGGGCGCACTCAAATATACAGTCAAGTCACTTTACAGTATATTCTGTGAAGCGCTTTGAGACGTCGATAAGATGTGAAAAGCGTTATATCAAAATGCAAGGATTATTATTGCTATTAATGTGTGAACGGCCGTGTGTGTGTGTGTGTGTGTATGCGTGCATGTGTGTGCATGCACTCGAAAGTGTGAGTGTGTGTGTGTGTCTTTCCTGCTGAACAATAAGTCTCTTCTCTTCTGTTTTTTGTCCCCTCTGGTTGCAGAAAGTGATTCTTCCATCTGGAGCGGCGTTTCGATGGTTCCAGTAGACGCGAGGGAGGTGCTCCCGGAGTTGTGTCCATTACAAAGTGCAATGTGTCTGCTTGCTTGTATTGTCTCAGGCAAACATTGTCAGCCGGAATATATACACAGACGACACCCTGTGTGTGTGTTTTCTCTTTTTTTTTCTCTCTTAGAACCAAAACTCTCTTTCTGCAACTCTCTTCATTCCAATTTTTATGGAGGTGAACCTTATGTTGTAAGAATGAATATTTCTCTAGAGTCATTGTACGATGTCAGTGCTATTGCAACGAATCTGTAAAAAAAAAAGCAGTGAGTGCCGAGACGAAATGGGGAAAGAGTGCGGACAATCAGAATCTATTTTGTGGTTTAAATGTTGACGTCTGTTTTTAGTGCGTTGGAAGGTGCTATAGGAAATGTTTAGCAAGTTGATTTTGCAGATATCTTTTGAGACTAGTTGACTGACGACACTGTTTTAGGCATAGCACAAAGGTTAAAATGACATGCTTTTATCCCAACCCATTTTTTTTACCCCCTCCTTTCTGCATCAATATGCATATACCCTCCCTCCCTCCATTTGTACAAATTCTAAAAGCTCTAGACTTATAAATACAAACATGTAAGTAAGCACTAGAGTGAGTTTTTTTTTAATGAGTTTTTTTTGGGGTTGTGCACATTGATTATTTTGTGAATGACTGAAGAAACTGTAACACTTCTGTTGGGTGGTTCCAAAGACTTGCTGCTTTGGTGTCTGTCACATCATCGGGTTTACATGTATTGCATGGTGCATTTTGTAATGATGATTTGGCTGTTTCTTGGCTGTTTTTTCCGTGTAGAAAAACTTCAGTGTTTTTTTACTTTTTTGGTGTGTCAGGTTTAAATTTTTCAGCTCACAACCTTGCATGTAGCACTTGGCCTCTCTACTCTGTCCCTGCCCCCTTTCTCTCTCCCTCTGCCTCATTCTCGCTCCCTCTTCCCTTCTCTCACTCCCCGTCTCCCGTCTTCCATGTTCTCATCCCTCTCTTTATTGCCCCGTCATCCTCTCTCTACCTGCCCTCACTCCCTCTCTCTCCCTATGCCTCCCCACCTCCCCTTTCTCACTCTCGCTTCCTTCCCTCTCAACCTCTTTCCTCTGTCTCTCTCTTCCTGGGCCTCTCTCTCTCTCCTTCCATCTGCCCTATCCTCAATCTTTCTCTCTCACCCTCTCACACTCTCCCTTTCTCTGTCCCTCTATCTTGCCCTCTTCCTGCCTCTCTCCCTCCCCCACCCCCCTCTCTCCCTCCCACCTTCCCGACAGTGAGCAGGATTGATTGACAAGCTGGAAATCCTGTTTGAGAACTTTTGATTTTCTTCCCGTGTGTATAAGATTCACTTAAAACACCATTGTTTGATGGGCTGAAAAAGGAAATCAGTGGCCTGGCTCTGAGCTGAAACATCGTGGATTATAAAACGTGCTTTGTTATTTTTTATTTCCTGGGAAAAAAAACCTTCTACAAAACCCTTGTGATCTCTTGTGTGTTTGCAAGTCATTTTAGCAATGGGACGGACACAAATGATTCTAAATGTCGGCCAGAATTAAGGTGTTTTCACTTAAACAGAATTTGGAATTCATTATTATATATATATTATATATAATAATACAAATGATTTTTTAATATATATAATATATATATATATACTTACAGCGAAACAAGTCATTTTAAATGACCAGGTAAGTTATGATTTGTTCAGTGAAACAGCAGAAGATTTCTCTGTCTGACACGTGTCGTGAAGTAAAGTAAAACAGCCCCTTATTTTGGGACCTGGAAAAACACTACTTTAAGTCATTTGATGCACAGACTGCACATGGCCAATGCAAGACACTAAACTACATTAGCAAGGACCCTGCACTCATCTCCCTTTTGTCTATCTTCCTTTCCTCTCTTCCTCTGTCTTTCCCCTTCCTTTTTCTCCATGTCTCTCTTTCCCTTTCTCTTACCCCCGCCCCTCTCTCCCCCTTCACCATCTCTCTCTCTCTCTCCCCCCCCCCTGCCTCCCCCACCCACCCTAGTGACAGATTCCCATTCCTATTCACACCCTAACCCAAAAAGTACATAAAAAAAAGGAAAATAAAAAAAATCACACCCGCTCACTGAGCCAGCACTTTTTAACAAAAATATATATAAATTTGACTGAAAACTAAACAGTTTAAACCCAGATCTAATGTGTGTGTGGTTGGCGAGAGGCTTGCAGTCACTCGGACCTTTTAATTTTCCTCCCAAGTCACCCCTCTTTCCGGGGAAGTCTTGGGTTTTGTGTAGTTTTTTTTTTGCAATGCAGAAAAATCTCTGGTGAAATGCACAGGGAGTGCAAATGCCTGATCACCTTTACACGGTTCACTAACACAAAGGCATTGCAAAGCGGCTTTGCGAAGGCTGACCGCTGGAGCTGGGTTCTGGCAAAGGCCAAGGTCTGGAAATGGTTAACCCTCTGATGACTTCTCTCTCTCTCTCTCTCCTTGTTTTTATTGTCGCCGTGTATGAAAGTGGTACAAAAAAAATGTAGCCCTATGTTTTCCTACATTACGGAATGTATTTGGAATTGAGAACTCGTTTCCATCTGTTCTATAGATTTTATTATATTTTTGGAGAAAAAAAAACACACACAGTGCACACAGTTTGTTCCCCCGGCTCTGAACTGAACACACCCTCAAGATCAGTGAAGGATGGGGAGGTGGGGGTTGAGGAACAGGAAGATAAAGAGAGGGGGTGACATTTACACAGTAATGAATGATTCATGCAAGTCAATATTGTTATATTAATCAGTAGTTAGTCGATTGGTGGATCGCTTTCCGGGGGGTACTAATCCCCCTCTCTCCCCCCAAAAAAAATAATCAATAAATAGTTTGGTAACTCAATCCACGACAGTGGCAATCGGCCCACAAAATACAGTCACTACACACTTTACAATATATTCTGTGAAGCGCTTTGAGACATCTCGGTGACGTGATAAGGCTCTATAGATCAAGTTCAAGGATTATTACTTTTATTATTATATTGGTTTGCAGTGAATCATAACACCAAACTTTGCAACAAAAAGACTTGTTTTAAAATAATATTTCAACAACATGAAATGTGTACGGAGCCAAAGTATTCATTTTCCCCCCCTCTCCCTCCACGCGTTACTTTGAGATGGTCCCAACTCTCTGACACTCTTGAATGCTATCTCCAGTCAAGTACTGAGCACTGACCCTTATTTCATTTATGTTTCGTCTTTTAGAGAGAAAAAAAATGCGTTTCAAATATTGTATCCGATAGCAATGCACATGATTTGCAAAAAAAAACAACAAATAAATATATATATTATAAATATATATATATGAATATATATATATATATATATAGTTTTCTCTAGTTATGTGATTCATTTCATTGTTGTAAAACTGGTCTTACGATTTGTTGGGTATGTTTTAAAAGAAAAAAAGAAGCAAAAAAAAACACAGCAAAAGGAAACGGAACAAACTTTATGCATTGGCAATATGGTGTCTTTTGTCTGTAGCGATTCTGTATACAAATAAAATGAGTACTGTAAAAAAAAATTTAACTAAACTCCCTTCTCTTTTTCTGATCATTTTAGAATCGTAGGTGTAAAGTACAGTTGTGGAATGGATTGCTGAGAGTATCAAGGTGCTGAAACCTCCGCCAATAAAAAAACACAGTTAGTGTACAAGCTTGGTATGAAAAGCAGCTGTTTTGTGTCTGGCTGTAGTCTTTAATGTGGGGGGGGGTGGGGGTGGGGGGCGAATTGTGAGAATTAAACCTCCTGGGCTGGGGTGGGGGGGAGAGAGACTGCTAGGGGAGAAGATCTAGGTTCAATTCATGAGCAGGATGTAACATTCGTTTCCTTACTCCTTGCGTCTTTGTTTACCCAGCAGTAGGTAGGAACCTGGCTGATAGTCAACTGGCGGATTGCTTTTCTGGGGGGTAATAATCCCTTCAAAAAATAATTAATGATAAATTTGGTCACTCGGTCATCGACTGTTTGTGGGACACTGCGGTGTGCAATTGGCTGCTGTGTTTTGCCCACAAAATCTACAGTCAATTCATTTTACAGTATATTCTGTGAAGCTCTAGAAGATGTGATAAGGTATTATTATCAAATGCCACAATTATTATCGGGTGACTGTGGTCGGAGGCGTTTATTCCAACAGACGTGTGTAGTACGCCAGTGAGGCACCCAAGCTTTATCCAATTTCTGGATGGAAACCTTCCCACTTTCTGGATGGGTAACCTCGCAAGCCAAAGCCCCAAAACAGATAGGGAGCTTGCCAGCTTGTGATCTCAATGGGCCAGCTATTTGGTTAAACTCCAGTAGTTTACAGCCCATTACCACCCCCCACCTCCCCACACACAGACTTATTACTGCACCCAACCCAGCGCACACTCTGTGCCCCGCCACCCTCCCCAAGCCTTGGCTCTCGCACAGCACTCTGTGGAATCGGGTTTTTACTGTGTTCCGTGTTGGTCCCAATGATCTTAATCAACATTCTCGATTTGTTTCTGACTGAAAGTAACTGTATTTACAATATGCCGGTATTAAAGCTAAGATTGAGCTCAAGGCCAGAATGCTTTACATCCCCCTAAGTAGCTTAATGACTAGCATTAGGACCAAAGAAGACTATCAAATTGTTAGCATTGACTGAGTATCATTTTGTTCAATGTGATTGTGGTATATTTTCTTTCATCGCACAGCTTGTCCTGCATTTAACTTGTATTATTTTGCTCTGCAAAATGAACTTAGTGTTAGGAAATATTCTCCGACCTAACCTTGTGCTGTCTTTGTTCAGTCATTACCTGCAGAATAATGGCTTCAATTTGCACAATGGACTCTCTGTCATATATGTATATCATATATTCTGTATGGATATATTATACATTTCACATTGAATGGAGGTAAATTCAGAAACTTCGATTAGCTTCATATGGATCAGGCCTCCAAAGGGAGACAGTGGAAGTAGAAAGTGTTGATTCTTTCAAGAACACATTGGATAGATTTCTGTTAGCAAATAATATCTCGGGATCCAGTTTACAGTTGGGAGATATCAACAACAACAACTTGTAGTTGAAGAGCCCCCACCGTGTGCTTGTGACTGCCAGGCTGGTGGAAGACAAACTGGATGGACCCTGGTTGTCTTTTGTCTGGCAATTCTCATGTTCTCATTTTGAGGGAGTGTGTAGTTTGGGAAAGATAAATTGCTGTTGTTTTGACCGACGGTATTTTGTCAATGAAATCGATGTAATTCCATGGAACTAGCCATGAACACTCTTTAACGCACAAAAGGTGATTTGAACCCAACCCAACTTGTATGTCGTTTGGACTAACTCTCGCTAGTTCAACGACACAACGACTTGAACAGCCGACTTTCTTGGAACGCAAAGCTTTGTTAAAGCGCTGTGCGTGACAATTGCACTCAACATGCAATGCACTTAAGGATTATTTTGATGCCCCGTGAATGAAAACAACAGATTTGTATGTGTAAGTGAGTCCGTCTGTCTCTTCTCACTTGTCCACATCCAAGTTAGCATCTTGCTATGAAAAATTCAGATGCATAATCGATACGAGTAACATTATTGCGGGCATTTGACATTGTGCCTTATCGTGTCATTGAGACGTCTCAAAGTGCTTCATGGGGTTTCACTGTGCAGTGTAGTGCGTGACCCTCTCGAGCCCGAAGCTTGTGGGTTCAAGCCCCTCAAACCGGGATCCCGTCAGCCTGCAGAGGTGGACATTTAAATATCCTGTGGTGCCTTTTAAAGAAAGAGAAAGGAGTTTCTCTCTCTCTCTGTCTCTCTCTCTCTCTCCCCCTCTGTCTCTTTTTCTCCCAGTGTCCTGGCTGACAATCCTCCAGATATAATTCAGCATTCACTTCACAGCTGCGTGTGGGACATGGCTGTGCGCAAATTGGCTGCTGTGTTTGCCTACAAACACACACGTCAATTTACATTAAATCCTGTGAAGCGCTTTGAGGACGTGGCGAGGCAGGCGCTGGCGGTATCTGGCTTTGCGCGAATCTATTTTTGTTGGTGGGCTGAGAAAGTAATGAGCAGCCGCGGCCTTCAGCTCTCAAGTGGTTAACGGCAGCCAGATTCCTAGTGTAAAATCACAAATAGCGATATGTGTTGGCTCAATGGAATTCACACATCATGTGACCTTCCCCATCCCGTGACCTAGAAATGTCTCCACTCGTCTCTGTGTGACTTGCTTCCCCTCCCCTCTCTCTCTCTCTCTCTCTCTCTCTCCCCCCCCAGCCCCCTCCTCACACACACACACACACACACCTTCAATCTTAGTGCCAGAGCTCAATAGTGAACAAGGAATACATATTTTTTGAAACTGTCTTTGGTTATAAGTTTATAGTAAATCCTCTCGTTGGCTCACTGTTCTTCCTCGATTAATATGGAAATCTCTTCATGCTATTGAGATTCCATATCGGCCTGTCTGCCGCTCCGTCCGCTCAGCGAGCTCCGACTTGCTCCATGTCCCCCACCCAGCCTGCCCCACCATCGGTAGTCGGGCCTTCAACGTCTCTGCCCCCACGCTTTGGAAGTCCATCTCACAGTCCCTTCAACTTGCTCCCTTCCTTGCCTCCTTCAAAGCCTTCCTCAAGATCCTGCTCTTCCAACAGCTTCCTATCCCTCCCCTCCCTGCCCTCCACCCCTCCTGATCCCATCTTGGATCCAAATCCCTGACATTTCCAACGCTTTGGAACATCCTCTCAACGTGAATGGCGTTAGACAAACATAATTTTGTTGTTATTGGCAAAGTTCCAACTCAGATGTTGGCTATGGTACTTTATCCTGTTGCTTCCCCACCCGTTGCTGCCACCATTTTGGTCAAACTTCTAAAGAAACATCAGTGAGATCTCCTGAGGAGCTGGAACTGAATTTACCCTGTTCTGGAACGTGAATTGAGTTGGTTATTTTCTTACCACTCGATGCCACCTCAGACTTGAGAAAAAAGTTCAACCGAGCCGGCAGTGGACTGATTAGTCACTTTGAGTTTCCGAGAGGTCCCATTAGTAATTTGGTCACTTGTTCCACGACTGTTTGTGGGACACTGCTCCGAGCAATTGGCTGCCACGTTTTGCCCACTAAATATACAGTCAATTCACTGTACGGTATGACGTCAAGTTCTGACGAAGGGTCGTGGACCGAAACATTGACTCATTTTTCCTTTCTCCATAGATGCTGCCTGACCTGCTGAGTTGAGTGTTCCCAGCGATTTGGGTTTTTGTTTCTGATTTCCAGCATCCGCAGTATTTTGCGTTTTTGTTCACTTATACGTACATTCTGTGAAGTGCTTTGAGATGCCTCAATGATCCGATAAGGCACTATATCAAATCAAAATGCAAGGACCGTTTACCAGAAAAGAGGGAGTTTATCCTGGTATCCTGTCCAGCAGCTTCCCCCACCTCCACCCAAACATCTACCCTGTTAAAGAAATCGGTCATTCATTTCACAGCTGTCTTCATGGACTGCGCACAAAATTGGCTCGGGTGTTCACCCACGAAATCTACAGTCACTCCAGTTTACAGTGGAGTGCTTTGAGATGTGATAAGGCACTGTATTAAATGTGATAATTATTGTTTTTATTCACTCAGCACAGCAGGTTGACCTTATTATATGTTGTTCTTAATGTAGAAGATGTATGTACACCAGCTTCCCAATTAATACTGAATCTTAAATTTGAAGATCGATCTTAAAGGCTAAGACAGGCAGCAGTGTGGGTCTCTGTAGCTGTACGCCATATGATCATTGTCTTAACACTTACAATTGTGCAGGAATTTCGAATGCAATCTCAATCTTAAATTCAGTCTTAATTGGGAAGCTTGTCCCTCAGCCCTATTTGGGATCCCATAGGAAAACTGGCTTCCAAATTACGACCGAACATAAAACAGCCCGTTCTCCGAAATTCAAACGAAATCTTTAAAAGTTTTGCAACAGCGGTTTTGAGGTTAAGACTGTGCGGAATTTTGGGCCTGATATGGTACCCTCCAATGTGTGAAACCGGCTCACAAATCGTTTGTAAAATGCAGTCTGGAGCTCCCGTCTAATTCTGTGTTTAATTGTCCCTAAAGTGTTCAACAACAACACAATTACATTTGTATAGAGCCTTTCAGGTCTGGAGGACGTCCCAAGGCGCTGGACACTCAGTGTTTCGGTTCCGAGCTGGGGTCAGGATTGGGAATGGGGAGGGTAGGCACGGGTGTGACCGATGGCACAGTCAAAGAGGTGGGTCTTGGGGGCGGGACTCAAAGGAGGGCTAGGGAGGAGGTGAGGCAGAGGGTTTGCGGGATAGAATTCCAGAGGTTAGGGGCAGAGTGGCTGAAGGCTCGCCCACCAATGGAGGGTCATGGAGCAGGTAGGAGGCCCCTGAGCAGAGGAAACGGACAAGTTGGTAGGGGGTTAGGTGGGTGCAGAGGTAGTTGATGTATGTTTCAAGGCCATGGAGGGCTTTGAACGTGGGGACCAGGATCTTGAATTGAATCCTTTGAGTGATGGGAAGCCAGTGGAGTCAGGCGAGGGTGGGGTGATAGGGTCACGGAGCCGGGTGTGGGAGAGGACACAGTATTTATTCACCATATTAGAGGCGACAATGTCCTTGTTTAAAAAACAATAAGGTTGGTTTCATTCACTGTCTTGTCTCATTCAGTTCCAGAAATGATGAGCTGTGCAAATCTCCTGATCTCTTAAGTCTCCCCCAGCTATTGCCACTCGTGTATTTCCTGCCTTTCATTCATTCAGCCTTGCGAGTTCAATTCCTCCCAATGTGTTTGGACCTATTGCCTTACGCTGCCAGCTCTCAACCGTTTCCCCCTCCCCCCCCCCACCCCCCGCCCCCCCACTGATTTGAACTCTATACTGCTTCACACCACCCATTTGCATTCCCGTTGTGAGTGCACAACTTTGAGTGACTTGACAAGTTTAATGCCAGGCTTTATTGCTGCTTTGTGTTAAATCATTCCTTCCTTTCCCGAACATCTCCTTTCCGTCCTCCAGAGAACCAGGGTCCTGCCTAAACTCTCGCTCCGCATCGACGTTTGAGTGAGTTGTGTCGGGACGCACACACCTCTCGGGGAAGGGCGCCGATTATTTCTTCGTTAAGTTTCTTGTTTTTTTACTCTTCAAAGAATCCCCTGGATCGTGGGATTTTTTTTTTTTTTTTTTTCCGGCTCTCCTTTTTCCGGCGAGAATAATCCTCCCTGCCTCTTCACGGGTTTGTCTCCGTTAATTACGTGGGTGGATTTTGACAGGTCTGCCAGTGCTTTTGCTTTCCTCGCGAGCTGCTCCTCGAGGTTATGAGCTGTTTTGCATCCAGTGGTGTGATTAGTTTTGCTAACTGACTCTGCGACCAAGAAGGTGTAGAGTGGTGGTGGTGGTGGGGTGGGGGGGGGGGGGGGGGAAATGTGTCTCCATAAGTGTGTCTCATAGACTGTGATGTGCACAGTGTTGTAGTGCGAAGGCACTTTCTGCCTTCGCACGTTAAAAATTCAAGCTTTTGGAGTGCCACAGCTAGCGTACCACACAACAAGCTGAATTTATATTCCAGGATCCAGGATTTATATTTAGAATCCAGGCAGGTCAGGGCGAAACCTTGGGCAAGTTTCCTTCCTCCACACACACGCTTAATAATAATGCATCCCCCTCCACCACCCCCACCCCCCACCACCACCACCTCCCAAAAAAACATAATAAAATTGGTCCTTTCAATCCACGACTGTTTGTGGGTCACTGCTGTGCGCAATTGGCTGCCACGTTTCACCCACAGCTATACAGTTAATTCACTTCACAGTATATTCTGGGAAGCGCTTTGAGATGTCTAGAAGATGTGAAAAGTGCTCTTTCAAATGCAAGGAATATTATTAAAACCTTAAGGCAACTTTCCTTAGTCCACATACATGCTTGTTTACCGAGCAATAAGTGCAGTAAGTCGATAAGATGTGAAAAGCGCTGTATCAAAATGCAAGGATTATTATTATTTAGGTCCTGTCGCGTGGGGTAGAGTCCAAGAGTGTTTGACAGTGGCGGAGTCTGACCCCGAGGCAGGGGGAGAGAAACGAGTGAGGTGACCGTACGCACGATCAAAAAAGGAAGGTCTTTAGGCAGAATTTAAAAGTGCCACAGGAGGGGGAAAAGCAAAGGGATCGAGGGAGAGAGATCTAGAGTTTTGGGTGGGTGGGAGGCGGGTGGCTAGTGGCTGAAGGCATGGACACCGATGGTGGAATGGGGGTCACCGGGGACAAGCAGGAGGCTGGAGCCAGCCCGGCAGAGGCAGCAAGTAGAGGAGTGGGGGATGGGGGGGTAAGCAAATCGGACAGCATAATGATTAGTGCACTCACCTCGCAAGCGTGAGGATCCAGGCTCGATTCTCGGGCAGGGCGAGAACCTTTTGCTAACAAAATCTAGTTCCTCCCACCCGTAAAACCGTATAAATTTACAGCTCACTACAGGCCATTCAGCACATCATGTCCCCTCCAGCTGTTTTAGGGAGACCGTATTTTGTATAGCAAATCAGGAGCTTTTACATAGATTTATTTTTTAAACATCGAACTAATAGCTGCCGACAGTTACTGGAGATGTGTGTTGGTATTAATGGCTCTGTTGGTCTGCTGAGAATTGGTTTTGCAATGTTATTCTCCCTCAGTCTTCGGTTGAACGCAAGACAGAGCAAATTCAACCACAGGACACAATTCCCTACCTGGGGACTGTCCACGGAAATCAGGAAGGTGTGGTCAACCTATTTTAAGATCAATTCTTTCAGATCCACGTACACTGGATGTCACCTCCCCCGCCCCCACACACACCTATCTACCCTTCATTTCTCTCAGTTGGTTCGCAACCTCAGTGACACTGCACACAACTTGTTCTGCTGTTTACAGTGTTTTACCATATGAAACAAGAACCTTTTGAAAGCCGTTCAGTTGAGATAATTAAGCGTGACGATAACACTTTGATTCTCATTTTCTTTTATGTTTGCTTCGCACATAGAGAGAGCTTCCAACTCATTTTCTTGTTTTTTGCTGAACGTGGCGAGTCCGAAAGGAGCTCTTAACTTTATCCCGTTGCCCAATAGACTTCTAAAGAACATCGCTGATCAGCCAAATTGATGTTTTTCTAAATGATGCCAAAAATGATTGTGTTAAATCATTATTGTTTCAATTTTTTTTGGTGGGGGGGTGAATGCAGAAAATAGAGATAGTCGAGACTAGAATTTCATCTACCCTACCCCGCAACATGTCTAAAAGTTTTTTATCTAAAAGCGTGTTTAATTGTGGGGGGGGGGGCGGGCGGGGGGGAACACTTTAATTCTAGTTTTAATTTCTTTTTCCAGGGATTTTTGTTAATAAAAAAAAAGGGCTTTCAAATTAAGACTGAATTTAAGACTTGGAAACAAAAGTTGGCCTATTCATCTCGTCGACAGAGCCTATGGCACTGTTCGAAAAGAGAAGGGAGTTTCTCTCCCAGTATCCTGGCTGACAATCACAGCTAAGACATTGACGTGAAACTTGGCTGCTGCATGCACAGAATAGTGTCACACTCCACTCACTCCTCAATCTGGACTTGCCTTTAAGCGTCACTCCCGGATCTGAAAGGCTGGCAAGCCAAACTGTGCTGTCATTCACTCCTCGCTTCCTGTCAACAAGTTTACGCAGCATTGATACAGCGCGCCTCATACAGGGATAGTGTTCCAAAGCGCTTCACAGTGTCGAACCACGAAGCCGAGCCAGGGGGAAAGGGGGTGGGGGGGGGGGGGGGGGAGGAGGAGGAGGAGACTGCAAGCCACAGTCCACAATGAAAGCCTTCAGGACGACCTCAAAGTGGGGAAGTAGGGGGGGCAAGGCGGAGGGATAAGAGGAAGAGTGTTCCAGGGTTTTGCTGCCTTGCTGTAAATACTAAAATCTGCTGTTGTGTGTGACTTCATTATCCATGAGCTGTGCGCGCATTATCCCACGAGATGTGAATCAATATTAAACAGTCCCTGTACAGTAATCTCCTGTATCAGTGTAAGTAATGTCATCACTGCTTCCAAACGAAGGCTAACCGGCGTTGACAATTAAGAATATCTTAAGTGTGCGGTTAGCTATCGCTTAACTTGCCGCCTGGTGTAATATGTTCCAGAGCACATTGAAGAAAGAATCCCTCCTAATAAAAATGAAAATCAGTGTTGAAAATGGATTATGGAGGGTCTGTCACTTGTGCATAAAACAATCACAGCTCATTCATGCCTGTGGCACTCGTGACATATGGGGATTTCACACTCACACGAGATAACAGTTCCTACCTCTCATGCACATGATCCCAAGCTGCATTAGTACACTGGGCTATACAGCCCTGCAGGGAAATGAGTCGCAAGCCATGGCTTCGTAATTTTCAACCCCGTCAATTTCTGATTCCCTCTCCCTCTTCCCTCCCCCCTCCCCACCCTATCCCCACCCCCAACCCCAACCCCACACACCATCTCACTGCTTGCCGAGAAATGTTAATCAGAAGGAAAGTGGATTTTTTTGTGTGGGGGTGGGGGCTCAGCAGGAAACCCAACACATAATAATAATAATAAAGAGAATTAGGTGATTAGGCTCGGGCTGGCAAGAGTTGAGGCTTGGGGACCTTAGAGTGTGTGTTGGGGGGGTAAACTGCTGGATTCTAAACCACCTAATACCGCATAGCTTAGCGTTGAGATCACTGTCTGGCAAGCTTTCCCGCTGTTTTTCCAGCAAGGAGCACCTTTACACGTTAGGGCCTTGTCTTGCAGGGTGGAGCTCCTGTAGCTCAGTGGTTAGATCACTCGCCTTACAGGTGTGAGACCTGTGTTTGAATCCAGACAGATCAAGGCAAAACCTTGGGCAAATTTCCTTACTCCACACGCCAAATAATAATCCCTCCAAACAGAACACACAATAATAAAATTGGTCATTTTCGATCCACGACTGTTTGTGGGACACTGCTGGGCGCAATTGGCTGCTGCGTTTCGCCCACAAATATAGAGTCAATTCACTTTACAGTATGTTCTGTGAAACGCTTTGAGACATTGATAAGATGTGAAAAGCGCTATATCAAAATGCATGGGTGTTATTATTATTAACAGGAGCTGAGTGTGAAGAAAATTCCCTGCTCCCAGTGACTGGTCTGCCCTTCCAAGTTTGGGGGGAATTTTTGGATTGGGAGGATTGAAGAGAGGTCTTGTATTGCCCTACTCAGCACTTTGTCAGTCTGGCTCACTTGGTAACACGACAGTTTGCGGGACACTGCTGTGTGCAATTGTCTGCCACATTTTGGCCACAGACACACAGTCAATTGACTTTAGACAGTATTCTGTGAAACGCTTCAAGACGTCCAGAAGACGGGATAAGGAGCTAATAATATAATAATACTTGCATTTGATAAAGCGCTTTTCACATCTTATCGACGTCTCAAAGCGCTTCACAGAATATACTGTAAAGTGATTTGACTGTACATTTGTGGGAGAAACGCAGCAGCCAATTGCACACAGCAGTGTCCCACGAACAGCTGTGGATTGAAAATGACCAATTTTATTATTGTAGGTTTTTTTGGACGGATTATTATTAGGCGCGTGTGTGTGGAGTATGGAAACTTGCCTAAGGTTTTGCCCTGACCTGCCTGGATTCGAACACAGGTCTCACGCTTGTGAATCGACAGGGTGAATAACGCAAAACTTTCCACTGGTGGGCGAATCTATGACTCGTGGTCACAGATTTAAAATAGTTTCAAAACAAAGCAGAGGGGAGCTGAGGAGAAATGTTTTCACTCAGCGGGTTGTTCGAATCTGGAATGCATTGCCTGAAAAGGTGGTGGAGGCCGATTCGATAACAGCTTTTAAAAGAGAATTAGATCTTTTTTTAGGGAGAACAGGTCTGTTAGGTTACGGGGAGAGAGCTGGGCAGTGGGATTGAGTTGCTCTTTACAAAGAGCCGGCACAGACTAGATGGGCCGAATGGCCTCCTTTGTGCCGTAAAATTCTATGATTCTACAATTGTAAGGCTCTAACCACTAAAGTACCCTATATCAAACGCAGAGATTATAATTATTAATCTAAATTATAACACTCTCGCCTCTGAGTTGGATGGTTCAAGTGGCCACGTTGAGCTGTCAAGCTCACAGTCTAGGTTGTTGCTCCAATATAGTAGGTCTTTTGGATGTATGTGTGTGTGAGTGGAGGAGAGCCACTTTGTCAGAGATGCTGTTGTTTGGATGAGAGCTTAAACCAAGCTCCACAGATGCACCCATTTGGTTGCCCATTGAAAAGAGGTTTCTCTCTTCCCCGCTGCCCCAGCCTGTAAACTTCCCCTCTCACGCACACCGCCCCCCCCACCCCCCCCACCTCCAAATAAAAATCGGTCATTCACTTCACTGCTCCTGATGTGAAAGCCGCTAGCTATATCCATTGCAAGGATTATTATTGTTTTTATTTTGGTGCAAAGGTTGAGTGACAGAGAAATGGAGCGTTACAGGGCGTTGGCTGGGAAATGAATGGTTGGAGGAACAGGGAGAGAGCAGCATATATTTAACAAAAAAGTGGGGATTTTCTGTTGGAACAAGAGGACCCATTTAACGTACTGTACATCGAAAAGACGTTAAGATACCTGGACCGACAGGGTTTGGTTTAACGTGCCAGTAGAGAGGAAAATCATTCCAAGTTAATTTCATATTAACTCCCCGAGTCGTTTGCTAACTGCGCGCACATAGTTTTCATTGAAAACTATGCAGAAAAACGAACAGTGTCCAATAAAGAGGATAATCGGTTTTGTTAATAAGACACTTTTGTTACGCTTCATGTTGACTGTAACGTCTTATCACGTCTCAAAGCGCTTCACAGAATATACCATAAAGTATATTGTTTGCGTATTTTGTGGACGAAATGTGGCAACCAATTATACACAATTGTACAATGATATACAAACATATTACAGTATAATTATAAACAATTATAAACAAATAAATGATAAAAAATTATAAATAAATAAACAAACAGTCGTGGATTGAGTGACCAAAAGTGAATCCCTGGAAAGCGATCTGATGGTTGACAGGGTTCCTTACATGCTGCTAGGCAAACCGAGGTATGTGGAGTAAGGAATCTTGCCTTAGGGTTTCCCCGTGCCCGCGAATCGAAGCCGGGTCCTTTTGCAATCGGTTGCTGCGTTTCTCCCACAAAGTATACAGTTAATTCACTTTACGGTACGTTCTGTAAAGCGTTTGAGATATTTCTAAGACGTGATAAGGCACTTAACATAAGGCAAGACTTTTTTTTATTATTATCGCTGTGTGTTTGAACGCATTGTATTGGGATTATTTTTTGGGTTCCCTTTTAAAATGTTACGTGTCTCAATGTGATCCACTGCGAGCTGTTGTGTTTTTTTTTGGGGGAAAAAAAAACTAGGCGAGAAGGCAAAGGTTAGGAACAAAGAACTGTGAAGCCGCCTCACCTGTTCAGTGCTCAGCGAGTTCCCAAACTGCGAGTTATTTCAAGGGTGACACTAATGATTGAGGTGATGTGAAAGCTCACTGAGCTCCAGGTGCAGTGGCGGAGTTTGGATCACTAAATATGCCAAAAGAATGCCAAGCGCGGCATATTAACATGCAAATCTGCTGTTCGCTTTTCAATGCGAGACACGGCTTTAGTCCAGGAGAAACAATGAAGAAAGCCTTTGACTGATACAACATACAATCAGCTTCAGTCAGCTTTTCTTAATAATTAACAACTAAGTAATGATCATTGCGCATTAAAATTAATAGATGGTTTTGAAAAAACTCTTGGGTTTCAAGTGACATTCTAGGCTGATGCTCTAGTACTGATATGTTGCTGGGGTGGTAGTGGGGGGTGGTAAGCGGTGGGAGGGACGCACTGTGTTGTCAGAACTGCTGACCTTTGGGTGAGACATAAACTGATGTCCTGTCCGTGCCCTGTTCAGACGGACGTTCAAGATCCGGGGAAACTGTTGGAAAAGAGAAGGAAGTTGCTTTCTCCTGGCGTCCTGGCCAACAATCACCCAGTCATTCACCTCCGTGGCTGTTTGTGAGATGTTTTGTCGTGCGCGAATTGGCTGCTGCGCTCGCCTACAAAATACAGTCGCCGCACCAAAGAGCAATTGCTTTAAAAGCACTTTCAGAGGTATTTAGATATTATAGACGCTGTATCAAGTGCCAGGACTATTATTAATAATGCGTCAGTATGAAACAACAGCTTACTGACAGCAGTATGCGGCGAGAACAAGGAGAACGAGGGTCAGCATCAGATGCAAAGAACAGCGGAGACTCGAGACCGAACGATGCAAAATATATATTTTTAAATCCACGACTGTTTGTGGGTCACTCCCGCTCGCAATTGCCTGCTACGTTTCAGCCACAGGATCCACAGTCAGTCTACTTCACAATGTATTCCGTGAAGTGCTTTGAGACGCCTCTACAATGTGAGAAGGCATTGCATCAAACGCAGGATTAAAAACATTTTATTTTTTGCGCGGGAGACGGTGGTGGGAGGGGGGGTGGGGGGCGGGAGTAAATGTTTCCTTTATTCGGGGAGCGAGTCGCTTGCTGTTGCGGATTTTTTTTAATTAACAAAGGAACTAATGTAACGTGCGGATGCTGGCCTGGCCGGCCTGGGCTGATCACAGGGCTGGAGACCAGAGTAATATGTCACGCTCTGCAGCATCTGATCCCCTCCGGCTCCACATCTCCAATTCAACTTGTATCAGCCAAGCACTGAGAACATAAACTGTGTGCCAGCCAGCGCACGCTGAAGATGTCCTACTGACGTGAGTGAGAGGCACTGTAAGGATGTAATTTCCCTTGCAATGTGCAGGAAATGTGCTCAGGTGAAATACAGGTATTACCGTAGAAATTTACAGCGCATAGAAAAGACATCTGGCCCAGTGTGTCTGTGCTGGCTTTGTTCAAGAGCTGTCCTTTCAGTCCCATTTACCTGCCCTTTTCCCCAGTCCGTCCTCCTTGTAGTTTACTCCTTGTCAATTGAAGATCCTGGTCCTCACCTTTGAAGCCACCTCCACGGCATTGCCCCATCCTACCTCTGCGACCACCTCACCCTAACTACCAACTTGTCTGCTCAGCGGGCTCCGGCCTGCTCCATGTCCCCCGACCCACCCGCCCCACCATCAGCGGGCGAGCCTTCAGCCACTCTGCCCCCAACATTCGGAAGTCCATCCCGCAATCCCTCCGCCTTGCCCCTTCTCGAGCCTCCTTCAAGTCCCACCTCAAGACTTCTTCTTTGACCGTACCTTTGGTCACCCACCCACCCCCGTTCCCCTCGCTTTCCTACACTCTCCCCGATCCCAAGGCGCTGGACAGTCAGTGTTTTTCTCCTGGCGTCCTGGCCAACAATCACCCAGTCATTCACCTCGAAAAACACTGACTGTCCAGCGCCTTGGAATGACCTCCCGACATGAAAGGCGCTATACAAGTGTAATTTTGTTGTTGTTGTTGTTGTTGTTTTTAGGTCATTTATCTGGTTCTCTCTTCAAAGCCAATAATAATAGTAATCTGGTCACTCAATGAACTAGCTGCTGTGTCTCTCCCCCAAAATATGCAGTCAGTTCACTTTACACAGTGTTCTGTGAAGCTTTGAGACATCTCGACGACACGATAAAGCTCTGTATCAAATGCAACGATTATGATTTATTATTATTATCAGAACATGGATTCTGCCACAGCCACGGCTCCTCGCAAGGCGTTCCACATCCTGACCACTCTCGTTTGCTCCTCTCCTGATTCTATTAAATTGGTGACCTCCCTCCCTCCCTCCCTCCCTCCCTCCCTCTCCTAAAACGCAGTGTTAAACATCAGGCTGAGTTTCGCCCTGCAGCCGATACACGATTTGCTGAAGTGTGAAGTTTCCCCAGCGGAGACCCAGCCCTCCCAAGGAAAAGGCCGACCAGATGGTCGCACTTCTTTAAATATTCCGATCACGTCTGCTCCACGAGGAAACGTCTCTGTGCAGGCATGGCCTGTCCGAGCACCAATGCCTGACTGCGAAGTGCTGCAATAAGCCACAGTCAGTGTGTGGCCCCGACTGTCACTTGCCCTGAGTTGAGTTGAGCTGTCAGCTCATTTTCCTGGGCGAAAGCCTCTCACAGTATAATAATAATAATAATAATAATCCTTGCATTCGATATAGCGCTTTCACATATCTTCCAGATCTCTGCTGCGCAGAATACACAGGGAAGTGAATCGACTATATACTTGTGGGCGAAACGCGGCAGCCAATCGCACACAGCAGGGTCCCCCACAAACAACCGTTAGGATTGAGTGACCAAATAATTTTTTTTTTGGAGGGATTATTATCAGGCGTGTGGAGTAAGGAAACTCGCCCAAGATTTCACTCTGCCCCTGGAATCGAACCCAGGTCTCTTGCTTGTGAGGCAGGTGCTCTAACCACTGAGCTACAGGAATTCACAAAGTCCCGTTACCCTTGCCCCCCCCCCATTTTATTTTTTTTCCACAGAGTGCTGATTAACAACTGAAACGTGGATGAATGATGCTAATTGTATTTAGAAGTGCTTAATTGTATTCAGTGCAAGAGTTTGACAGTAGTTAGACGACAAGAGGATTGTGAGTGAGTGAGTGAGTGAGTGAGTGAGTGAGGGAGGGAGGGAGGGAGGGAGGGAGGGAGTGCGCGCCCGTCATTTTCATGGCAGATAATCAGACATCTTCCGTAGCATGGATGGTTGGAGTGAGTGGGGAGGCAATTCCTGGTGCCTGTATCAGACATTGTTACACTCGACTCATCTGCAACAGAAAATAAAAATCCATTAAAATCCATTAAAAAAAAATAGGGGAAACAGAACTTTGCGATCATACAGTACGTTTGTCACAGGTCCTCCCTCTCTGACCACAGTGTCCAAGCCAAGCCTTGAAACATGAATAACAACAACAAATTACATCTGTCTAGTAGTGCCTTTCATGTCAGGAGGACATCCCATCCTCGCTGGAAGTGAAAATATGACATTGTCTCGACGTGAAAGGTGCTGTTTACATGTACGTTTGGATTGTATTCAAATCTTCACAGCAGCAATAGTTGTGAACAGAAGCATTTTGTTTTAACGAAATGTACATCGAATGCGATCTCCCTTAAAACCGACCTTGTGGAGCTCCTGTAGCTCAGAGGTTAGAGCACTCACCTTATAAGCGTGAGACCCGTGTTCGAATCCAGGCGGATTCAGGGCGAAACCTTGGGCAAGTTTCCTTACTTCATACACGCAATAATGACCCCTGCCCCCCAAAATCCACAATAATACAATTGATCATTTCAATCCACGACTGTTTGTAGGGACACTGCTGTGTGCGATTGGCTGCCACGTTTCGCCCACAAATATACAGTCCATTCACTTTACAGTGTATTCTGTGCAGCGTTTTGAGACGTCCAGAAGACGTGAAATACTGCGAGACGCTATCCTGTGCAATTACAAGCCGATGTACTGGTTGCAAGGAATGACACAATGGGAACATGGGATTGAAAGACTACAGCGAGCACTGTTTGTAGGGGGAGAGGAGGGGGAAGGGAGGGTGGGGGCTCGACTGCAAAATAAATTATCTTGGAACATCTGGAAGCTATAACACAAAGCTGCCTTTTTTCCCCACTTACATTGAGAAACTTGGATCAAGGGTCAGTCAAGAGCCACATGCAGGGCAACAGACAAGCTGGAGGGGTGGACAAGGAGATCGATTAAGGTTTGTCAAGCTGGGTTAAGCTACCGGGGGTGGTGGGGGAAGACTCGTTTGAGGAGTTAGTGTTCCTGAAGTTTGGTTTCAACACCATCAGGTCAAGGAAGGGAAAGAGGAAGGGAAAGAGGGGTGGGGTGAGGGTGTGTGTGAATAATAATCCCCCCCCCCCCCCCCCCCCACTCCTACAACATGTTGGAATGTCAGCCTGAACTGTGAGCTCAAAGCCCCAACTTGAGGTTTGAAGAGGAACTTTCCAACCCAGAGGGGAGAGAGAGTGTGAGAGCGCGAGTTACTGTGCCTGGACTAATTTACACAAATGTTTGGGAAGGAACGAGCAAGGAAAGTTTGGAGGAGCGATGAATAGTGCAGACAATCTATAAAATAATAGGTTTGGCCTCGCCTAGGAATCAAAAACCCACTTTCTCTTGCTTGCGAGACGAGCTCGCTAGCCACTGTGCTACGGGACTCCACAAAATACAGGAAGAGGAGACAGATAGAGACAGATAGAGACAGAGGGAGGGAACTATGACATGCTTGGTGCGTTAGGGGATTAAACTGAACTTAGTGAGCTCCTTGCAGCAAGGTCTCGGATGCATCTGATTACATCTGGGACGTAAGATAGCACTTATATAACAAGCCTGTTATAGCAGCCGCATATGTGTATTCCCTCCCACCTGATCCTTGTTAAACAATGGGCTGAGGTGACGTGTCTACTACAGTGTTTCATACTTAAGGTAATTACAGGTTGCAAATTGGCCGCTGCGATCGCCTGCAAAACACACAGTCACTTCACTTGGAATAAAAATAATAACGCTTGCATTTGATATAATGGCGTATCATGTTGTTGAGACGTCTTGAAGCACTTCAAAGGCTACAGTGTGAAGTTAAGTGACAGTGTGTTTGTGGCCGTAGTACATCGACGACAACAAGTCTCAAAGCCCTGCTCAGTCAAGGATGTATCGCTGGCGAAGCGCTTTGAGATGCTGTGACTTTGTAAGATCTTTGTGAAAGGTGAGGGCAGTGACTGACGAGCCACACAGACCAAAATGGCCTGACGATTGCAAATGAAAGTTCAGCAGCTACCATTTCAAGGGTAAAATTATAATTTCTTGGTGTCAACGGATTACCTTCCAAACAGTGCCCTTCCGCTCGCATTCAATGCAAATTGCAATTAATTTTTAATAGCCAGTGCGTCAAAGACATTCCCGCTGTCGGTGATTTGGGTTTGGACACGAAAGGTGTGGCGGACAATCCAAAACAAATTAAATAAATTCTATTATCCTTCTTCCACTACCCCCCACCACCCCCCTGCCCACCCACAAAACCCTCCTCTCCACCCCACCAACAACACAGGATGTGGTTTTGCGTTTCAGCCCAGGGTTGCAGACTTTGGAGTCTTTCAATAGAGGAAATGAAATGATTAGAAGACACAACACCCTTTGAAGTAGCAGTCGAACATTCCAGGGGCTTCATGAACCAATGTACCATGAAATCAGGAGCGCTGGAATTGTTGCCTCACAATGTGTGGCAGGTCTTTGCTGCATTGTTTCTGCGTTGCTTTTTTTAAAAAAAAGAACTTAGCTAACGCCTCCCTCCCACGTTTTCCCCTTTATCGTCCTCATTATAGTAATAATAATCCTTGCGTTTGATACAGCACCTTATCACGCTTTTAAAACGTCTCAAAGCACTTCAGAGAATGTACCGTGAAGCAAATTGACTCTATATTTTGTGGGAAAAACTCAGCGGCCAATTGTGCACAAACAGCCGTGGATTGAGTTACCAATCGACTCACAACCAGTTCCTACTTACTGCTAGGTAAATAGATGCATGTGGAGTAAGCAAACTTAAGTTTTCCCTGTTCAGGAATTGAGCCGGATCCTCTCGCTTGCAATGTCCCACAAACGGTCGTGGATTGAGTGACCAAATGAATATTATTTTTTAATCCTATTATATTCTTGAATGACGTAATACCTCCAGAAAAAGTGATCCGCCAATCGATTAACAACCTGGTTTTCCTACTTACTGTTAGGTAAACTGAGGCGTGTGGGGTAACAAAGCTTGCCTAACGTTTCGTCCCTCCTGGGAATCGAACCAAGGTCCTCTTGTATGCGAGGCGAGCGCACTAACCACTATGCCACAGGAGTCATTCTTTGCCGCTGTCACTTGTTCCCATGGGATGCGGGAGTATGGGCCATAGAAGTAGAGCGAAAGAGAGAGAGAGAGCCTACATGTTTCCCCAGTTAGCAATGACAACTTGTGTTTATACAAGTCTCTTCACGTGGGGCAGCGTCTCAGAGCGCTTCCCAGTGAAGGGGCTTAACTTATGGTAAATACTGTAGCTATGATATGACATTGTTTGTGCGACGCTGCTGTGCGCAATTGGCTGCCGCGTTTCGCCCATAAAGTACGGAGTCAATCCACTTTACAGTATATTCTGCGAAGTGCTCTAGAAATGTAATTTTGTGGTTGTTGTTGTTGATGCTGCTGTGGGACGCCTGAACGATGTGAATTCTTGCTATATCAAATGCAATAATTATTTTATTATTATTATTTTTATTTATTCCCTGAAGTGCGGTGAAGAGTAACCACAGAATTGCAAAATAACAGCTTTGGGGAGGCAAAAGCTAGTGACATTGCTTAACAGATTTCCTGTGTTAATTAGCTCGGGGGGGTGGGGGGGGGGTTGGCGTGGTGGTGGAAGGCAATGTTAAGGAATACCCTTGAATTTTACCTCTGAGATTCACAATCTGCGCCTAGTGCGGAACTTTTAAACCTTACGATCGGCGCCTGCTGGCTATTGAATGCTGAAACAAGACGCTGAGAATATGAAATTGTACTTACTGTTACATTAAAGCACACTGAGAGAATTGAGTGCAATTTCCCTAAGGTGGCGTACACAGTCTGCGCTCTCATTTCCTCCACTCAATTCACAAGCTGAACAAGCTAAACTGCGAGACATTCAAAAAGGGGGAAATCGTCACCAGGCTGCTGTCCCCTTATAAACAGACGTGGTGTGGTTTAGAAAAATCAGACGCTCGGAAAAAGATTTCCCTCAAGTTATTTAGGTGAATGCGTCTTTTTTAAAAAAAAAATTAGCTGCGCTCTTCCGCTGTACACCCGATCGATCTCATTCGCAGGGAAAGCCACAAAGCTGAGGTGTAAATCCTGCTCAACGATGCTTCATGGAAATGCCATCCGGCAAAGGCTTGGAGCTTAGAGGTATTTCGTTACTTCGCCCACACAAAAGAAAAAATACACAGACAATCAATTCACTTGACAGTACATTCTGTGAAGCGCTTCGAGACGTCTCAGTGACGTGATAAGCTCCTATAACAAATGCAAGGCTTATTATTATTATTACTACAGTCAAACTCGCAAAAGGTCTGATTTATCGTAGAATTATGCAGCATAGACGTAGGCCATTCGGCCCATCGTGTCTGTACAGGCTCTTTGTATATAGACAGTATAATCCCCTAAATCATACGTCTGCCCTGGTGAGTTTGCTATTACTCCAGCACCTAGGGATGTCCTCCCAATGTGAATGGCGCTTTACAAATGTAATTTTGTTGTTATACCTAGAAGTTTCATATAACTCATTCCTTGCATGAATCATATTAACTGCATGCTCCCAAATGATATGACTTATCTGAGTTTTATTGTATTTTTATTTCCGTACACACAAGAGCCATCCTCAATCGCTGCTCAAACTACATAAGCAAACGGTGTGTGTGTGTGTGGATGGGTTGTGGGGAGTGTTGGCATATGTTTTTGTGAGAGATGTTTTCCGGGTGCGTTTGAAAATGATGCTCTCTCTCTCCCTCTCTCTCTCTCTCTGTCCCCTCTCTCTTTCTCCCTCCCTCTCTTTCTTTCCCTCTCTCTCACCTCAGCACTGGGGCAGGAAGTTTTTAGCGTGCAAATCTCGGCCCAGATCCTGGCCACCTGAAATAATGAGAGCAGCCCTCGCTGGTGGGAGCCAGCGCATGTGGCTTCCAGCTCTGACAATTCTCCGTTGCAAATTGGAAATCAGAAAAGGCCAGGTTCCCTTGTCTCAGGTGGCAATCAAAAAAAACCCTTTCCATTGCTGTGTAATGGCACCGAGAGTCGGTGTAGCTCTCAAACGAACGCAGCTCACTACAGGAGGTAAGAATATCGTCCATTGTCAATCTTGTACTTGCGGAGTCTGGACATGGTACATTGTGCGATGTCTTGTTGAGTGGATAAGACACAGAGAGCAGCACCTGGTTTGACAGTGGAGTAATTGCTTATTGGTGCAGGTATTCTCATTCCCTTATCGCTCCGTTTCCCCCACCCCCACCCCACCCCCACCACCACCACCCACTATCACTTTCTTTTTCTCTCGGGATCCGTAGATGCCATCTTTTGATTATCAGGTCACCTTGGTGAACGGCAGCAACAGTAAAAAAAAAACACTCCGCATTTAATGTTATTAATAATAATACTAATAATCCTTGCATTTGATAGGAGTGCTTTTCACGGATTCCAGACATCTCAAAAGCGCTTCACAGAATATACTGTAAAGTGAATTGATCGTATGTTTGTGGGCGAAACGCGGCAGCCAATTGTGCACAGCAGCGTCCCCACAAACAGGCGTGAAAAATGACCAATTTATTATTGTGTTTTTGGATGGATTATTATCGGGCGTGTGGAGTAAGGGAAACTTGCGCACGGTTTCGCCCTGCCCTGAATCGAACCCAGGTTCTCTCGCTTGTAACGCGAGTGCTCTAACCACTGAGCTGCAGGTACTGTAAAGTGAATTGACCGTTTATTTTTTTTGGGGGGGGACGAAACGCGATAGCCAATTGCGTACCACAACATCCCACAAAGAACTGTGGATTGAGTGACCAAATTAATTATGATTTTTACGCGGTATGTATTACGCGGCTCGGTGATCCGACTCGGTGATTAACACAGGAGACTCGGTTCTGGAGACGCTCGGTTTCCCTACGACCTTCTTCCTTGAAACCTCGCAGAAATTCCCGAGCCTGCGATGTGATGTACAGCACAAGCGTAGCCATTGTCTGCATGATAGAGCAGCAGAACACGCGCTTGTGTGCTTCCTGGCGTAAACACCCTCACATGATGATGCTCCAAAGATCAGACTGATTGGTGCAGTACGTGTGACCGACTGAGACTATAAATCCTCAGTGATCCCCAGGGAATAGATAGTTCAGGTCAAATACTTTTCAAGTTCCTTGATTTTTTTACGCGGGAATAATTATAACAATCATCCTCACATTTGAAATGGCGGTTTGTTGCGTCGTCGAGACATCACAGGACACGCAGTCAAGCAGTGTGTGTGGGTGTGGGGGGGGGGGGGGGGCTTTGTGGGCAATCTTACAATAATAATAATAATAATAATAATCCTCGCATCGGATGTAGCGCCTCGCTGTGTTGTCGTGACATCTCAAAAGCGCTTCCCAGAATACACCGTGAAGCGGAGTGACCGTGTATTTCTGTCTTCGAAATGCGGCGGCCCCATTGCACGCAGCAGCCGTCCCACAGACGGTCATGGGTCGATTGAGTAAAACGTTGTTTATTTTAATGAAATTAAGACCAATTTGCGTAAGTGTGTGTGTGTGTGTGAGAGAGAGTCTCAAACATAGACTGCGTGACCTCAGGGTTCCCTGACATGGGGTGGGGAGGTGGGTGGTGGGGGGTGGGGAGCGGTGGGGGGGTTGATCTAACAGCAACAACAGTAACAACAGCTTGGATTTATATCGCGCCCTTCCCACAGGGTAGATAACCTTCTGACTCAGAGTTGTGTGTGCTACCCACTGAGCCAGGCTGACACCAAGGCAGCTTAGCCCCAGGTCTCTGTTAATGGCAGGCTTGAAACAGCTGTTGGAAAGTATCGGCTTGTAACTCTGGATTACTCATTCCCCCTCGTTCTGTTTATCACCTTCGCTTTTCACCTTCCTCCTTTCTCTCTCTCTCTCTCTCTTTCTCTCGATCCTCTCTGGCCGGAAACCAGTTGTGTTATTATTACTTTTATTTATTAGTATTATTATTATTAATAGTAGTAGTACTGCAGCGAATGAGAACCTCCGAGCCAGCGCTGCACGCTAGCACCATGCTGCGTTATAGCGCAGGACTGTTTCTGTGCCAGATCACTGGTCCACCAGGTCAGTTGTAGGGGAGAGAGAGAGAGAGAGAGAGAGCGCGAGAGAGAGAGAGAGAGAGAAAAAAAACTCATGCATATAAATTGAGCCGCTTTTCAGTGGCTCAAGTCAGCAGTTGTGTACAGCACGTCAGTCTGCCTCGACTGTTTGCGGTTCTACGGCTGAATGTTTTTTTTTAAAGTCGACAAAGAACGTTCGCAACAGCAAGATTTTGTCTCGAGACAAAATATGGCGCTGTGATAAGCTGCAGTGTGGGCCCATGGCTTCTCTCAGGTCTCTCGGAACCATCTCCTCTCGCTCACAGCGCAAACGAACGCCGGCTGTTGTGGCCGTGAGCTGCAATTGCTTTGAGTCCCCGGCTAATAAGAAGAAGAAGAACAATATTAATAATAATAATAATCCTTGCATTTGGACAGTGCCTTGCCACGTCATTGAGACTTCTCAAAGCGCCACAGAATACACACACAATACACTGTAAAGTCAATTGGCTATATTTTGTGGGCGAAACCCAGCAGCCAATTGCACCCGCCAGTGTCCCACAAACAGCCGTGGATTGAGTGAGCATATTTTTGTGAACAGGGTTATTAGGCCACAAAGGTGACGCGTCAATCGACTATAACCAGGTTCCTATTAACGGCGAGGTTAACGGAGTTGTGTGGAGTAAGGAAACTTGCCTCAGGTTTGGCCCTACCTGGCAATTAAAGCTGGGTCCTGCTCGCTTGTGAGGCGAACACACTCACTACACATGGTGGGTGCTGTATAAACGCAGGTTGCTGTTGTGTGTTTTTACATATACACACAAGGTTTGCTTGTCTCGTAGCGTGAGATACTGGAGTAGAGAATAACATACCGAACTGAAGTTTTGGTAGTGAGTGCAATTTGAGAACTTTCAACCAGGTTTCAGTAAATGTTATAAATAGTCCGTCTATTTTTTATTCGCTGCTCAATATTATTACCCCTTTTTTCTCCCCCTCCACTTCACTTTTACAGCAAATTACTGAGGGAGTCTTTCGCAGAAATGTCATTTCGCTGTTTAATAGTGGCCACGGTTAACTTGTAACAAAGTGTTTTAATACGTGCGATGGGTGAAAATGAAAGGGGCGGGGTTTAGGCAATTCAACCACTCGCGTAGAAACCCAACTAATAATCCCTCCAAAAAACAGTCGGCTTTCAATCCACGAATGTTGGTGGGACGCCGCTGGAAATAGGAAAGTAGTTAGTCGATTGGCGGATCTGGAGTTAATAATCCCTCAAAAAAAAGTCACTCCATTTCTGACTGCTTGTAGGACACGGTTGTGCGCAATTGGCTGCCGCCTTTCGCCCACAAAATATACAGTCACAGTCAATCCGCTTTACAGTATATCCTGTGGAGCACTTTGAGACGTCTCGACGCGCTCTTGCCAAATGCAAAGATTGTTCATTATTCCGATTGTTATGATCTCATTGGTTCCTCAAGGTTTGTAAAGCGCTTGGAAGGGCGTTTGCTTTCAGGTGAAACGCGCAGCGTCAATGGCCAATGGCTCTTAGGAAGCTCAGGGATGGGTTTAAAGCAGGTGTGAGTTACCGGGCTGATCCACCCCCACCCCTTCAAACCCCCCCCCGAAAAAAAATGGCCAACGATGGCAGCTGTCCTCGGGTCTCCTGCCACCCGGTATTCAGGACTGGCTCGCGCAGGCCGCTACACGCCGGGTGTGAGCGCGGCTGGGAACCGTGATAGCGTGAAGGAGGCTGAGCCAAGGTTTCTGTGGCGAAGGGGAGTTAATGCAAATGGGACTGAGAGCTGCCACGCTCGTTCGCTCGCTCGCTCGCCTGCAGCTATAAGATCAGCCTTTGCTTCACCTACAACACCTAACATCGACTTACGTTGCCATAACAACGGGACTACTGGGGTGACGTGGCCAACAGTTGCTGAGCGTTAGGTACGAGGCTTATTTGCTCAGTGATATTGCTTTTTTTTTCCTTGTGTGACTTGAATTGATGGGGAAATACTTTGGAGTTCAGTACTTTTGTTTTAATTTCCCGCAGCTTTTGAAAGAAAAGTGTGTGCGTGTTTGTGTGTGAGTGTGTGAGTGGCTACTCGTTTGTGTGTGCATATGCATGTGCACGTTTAAGTGTGTATGTATATGGGTGTGCCTGGGTAGATGTGTGAGTGTGTATGTGTAACTGGATGAGTGAATGAGTGTGTGTCAGTGTATTGTTGTCTGTGTATGTGTATATGTACGTACGTACGTATGTACATATATGTGTGTGTTTGTGTGCGTGTGTATGTATGTGTGTATTTTGTGCACATGTATGTGTATATGTGTGTCTAGGTGAGTGTGTGTGTCTGTGTATATGTGTGTGTGTCTATGTACATGTATGGGTGAATGTGTGCATATAGGTGTGCGTGTGTATGTGTGTGTATATATGTGTGTATCTGTGAATATGTGTGGGTGTGTCTGTGTATATATATATGTCTGGGTGAGTGTCTGTGTATATATGCGTGTGTGTCTGTGTATATATATATGTGTGTGTGTGTGTGCGTGTGTGTGTATAGTTGTGCAGAGGTGGCGTTTTTCCCACTCTTGCCCCATTTTCCCCAGTGGCATTTTCTCCGCGAAATAATCCAGAATCATTGTTGGGGATTTTTTTTTATTTACAACCTCGTAAAATATTTATCCCGCTCCTCACCCCCTCCCTCTCTCCCTCCCTCCCTCCCTGAGCAGAGGCTAGCAGTGACAGCAGCAGTGGGGAACTGATGTGTGCAGGAATTACTGAGGCCAGCGGGGAGGAGAGTGAGAAATTAACACGGGTTGCAGTGCTGTTAATTCAAGACTGTTTCTCCCCCCACTCCCGCAGCCCTCCCTCTCCCCGAACACCCCCCTGGGCTGACTCAGTGCAAACGCATCGCCTGTTAAATAAAAAACAGAATGACCAACACCCACCATCTAAAGCACAGCTCTGTTCCAGACACCTCAAGCTCCGCAAAGCATGTCTGAACTGATTTGTTTTAAAAAGGAGTGTTAATCACTACCTCACTCTAAAGCCCTGCTCGCCTCATCGCGTCTTGCAATCCAGCTCGCTGTACAGAGAATTAGAGACACGCCAATGAAAAATAAAAGGGGGTAATATGCTGTGTTATATATTTACATATAATTCTATTCTGAGTAAAATAATTCCAGTTCTGCTCATTTGATACAAGGTGTTTAGTGTCAGGAGGATAATAATAATCATAATAATAATTTTTGAGTTTCATATAGCGTCTTTCATGTCTTCTATACATCTCAAAGCGCTTCACAGAATGCACTCTAAAGTGAATTGACTGTATATATTTGGGGGCGAACCGCGGCAGCCAATTGCGCACAGCAGTGTCCCTCAAACGGTCGTGGATTGAAGTGACCATTTTTCTTTGGAGGGATTATTATTGAGCGTGGGGAGCAAGGAAATTTACTCAAGGTTTCGCCCTGCCTGGAATCAAACCCCGGTTTCTTGCATGTAAGGCGAGTGCTCTAACCACTGAGCTCCAGGATTCTGCAGGATGTGTGTCAGCCCTGGCGCAGTGGTAGCTTTCTCGGCTCTGAGTCAGAAGGTCGTAGGTTCAAACCCCACCTCGGGACTCGGAATCGCGTAGGCTAAGATAACAATCCAATGTAGCGCTGTGTGAGTGGGGTGGGGGGGCGGGGGTTGGTGGTTGCATTGTCGGGGGGCTCTGGCCTTTGGATGAGATATTAAACCGAGCTCCCCATCGTTAAAGGTATACTGTAAAGTGAATTGACTGTACCTGTGTATTTGTGGGCAAAACGTGGCAGCCAATTGCACACGGCAGTGTCCCACACCAACAGTCGTGGATTGAAATGACCGATTTACTATTGGGTTTTTTCTTGAGGGATTATTATCAAAGGTGTGGACTTGCCCGAGGTTTCGCTCTGCTGGGAATTGAACTCCGGTCTCCCCGTTTGTGAGGCGAGTGGCTCTAACCACTGAGCTACAGGACAGCACACGAGGGCTCGGCCCACAGTAGAGAGCGAAACTTCAAGCGCAGCGTTTCTCTGACACCCTCTCTCTCTCTCTCTCTAGCCCGACTTACTTTGCCTCCCTCCCTCAACTTGTCTTCTTTAAGGTCTGTCTAATGAACCCCCTCTTCGACCACGCCTTCGATCACCCGGTTACCTCCAACCTTCCTGCCGCCCACTCTGACTTCAAGGCCTGGTTGAACTGGTTTATCCTGTATTGAGCAGGGAGTGGCTTCCAGGAGGGACCTTGACACTTATCATGAAGCTCGCGAGTGAGGGTTCCCTCATCATCAGGTTTCAAAGGGGAATTTTTCCGCTCAGTATTATCCTCAGGAACATGAGAAAGAGGACAGAGGGAAACAACAACGACAATGACAACAACAAATTGCATTGATTGCTTGCGTTGCCCTTCACTTAGGATAAGTGTCTTGGAGTTTCACTCAAGGATCTTGAGATGTACTTTGATGGAAGCAAGGGAGGGAGCAAGGCGAAGGGACTGCGGGTTGGAGTTTGAAAGGGTGGGGGATGGGGGGCTGAGAGACATCAAGGATGGGGTGGGCCTAGCTGGCCGGAGCCTGCAGAGCGGAGTGAGCAAACGGGGTTACACGATGTCAGCAGATCACAGAGGTAGGAAGGAGCAAGGCCGTGGAGGGCTTTGAAGACACGGACAAGGATTTTGAAACTCTATCCTCTGGGGGATGGAGAGCCTGTGGAGCCGGGCGAGAGTTGGGGTGATGGGGTCACGGAGCCTGGTGCGGAAGACGACACAAGCTGCAGAGTTCTGGATGATCTGCAGCTTGTGGAGTGAATAGTTGGGAATGTCGACAAGCAGGGAGTTGAGCCTTGGTATAATAAATAATAATAATCCCTTTGCCTTGGTCCCTCGCTTGCCTCCTCTAATGCACATCTCAAGACCCTCCCTTTCGACCGTGCCTTCCATCATCCCCCCCCCCCCCCCCCCCCCAAACCCTCACCCTCCCTGCCCTCCACTCTTTCTGATCCCATCCCCCAGCTCGGATCAAATGCCTGACAGTCTAGTGACCTGGGACGTCCTCCCACCATGTGAAGGGCGCTGTGTCAATCTCGTTTGTTGTTGTTTGCGACACTATCCATCTGGTTTGATGACTCTTCAATGGTGGATGGGTTTCTGTGCGTGCCAGAGACGCAGCTGACCCCCTACCCCCCAAAAAAAAAAAACCCGTCAGAATGTAGAGAGATTATATCTTCAAAGAAAACCTTTGTTCTCCTCCCAACGAAAAAAAGGAGGGTCAGATTTTTGCAGTACAAGACGGACAGTGGCTTTCTTCAGGTTTTTTCAACCAAAGCATTGTTCCAATGTTCATCTCAGCTTGTCTGTCTCTCTCTCTCTCTCTCACCTCCACAGTCAGACTCGTTTTTTTTGTCAATGAACCACGCAAATGAGTTTAAAAATAACAGCAACAACAAGGGAGAAGGTGCGATAGCATTTCGACCGAGGTTTTCTTTCTGTCAAGTGTAGTTACCGGGTGTTTCTGTTGGA